>VZRJ01010494.1:44868-252888 GCA_013397565.1 Ptilonorhynchus violaceus
TAGGATTATAGGGGTACTAATATATAAAAGTATAAAACTAAAATGCTACTAGTCTAAAAAGCATAAAAGCAAAAAAATCTCTCTGGCATCAGCACAGTCTAAGCTTTCTCCTTCACCTCACAGAACAAGCTGTGCAGAAAAACATTAACAGTCTCTGAAGGTCAGACTCACCATAGATCACCAAGAACAGAACAGTACCAGTCTCTCTGTGGCCACTGTGTAATTGCTCATATTGATCCACCCAGGTCCAAGATTAACTTTCACTGAAGAGCTAAATACACTAAGCATTTCTGTGGGGAAAATAAATGGTAACAAAACTCCACCTGCCACTTCAAATCAGTCACTTTTTCTATGGAGCAATTAGTTTCCTGTGTTCCACTTCTGTTTGAAGGAGTTCTGCATATAAGGTGAGAAAACTTTTGGTAGGTTAAGCAGCACAGGGAATTTTAGATATTTTGAATGCAGGACACAAACTTCGACATCCCTATTCCTGCAGTATGCAATCGCAGTGTTAATTTTATTGATTGCAATTGGGTAAAAACTTCTTCACTTTTTTCTGAATGATATCAAGGAGCTACAGAAAAATGGTGAGTGGCACAGAGCTGTGGATATCACCTAGTCCAACCCTCAGAACAGAGCAGTGTCATCTAGAACAGGTTGCTCAAGGTCACGTCTAGTCAGGTTTTGAGTATCTCTGAGGATGGAAACACTGCAGCTTATCTGGGAAATTTGTTCCTATTACACTTAATCAATCTTACAGTAAACAAAAAACCAAACCAAACCAAAACAACACACACAAAAAAAACCCCAAACAACGACAAAAAAGAACCACAAAAAAAAGATCTTTTCAGGTTTAAGTGGAATTTATATGGAGTTGCATGTGTTTTAGTGCGTTCCCATTGTCTCTGGTCCTGTCACAGGGCAGGAGTCTGGCTCTGTCTGCTTACTTCCTCCCTTCAGAGCGTACACATCAGTTGATCAGTCTTTAACAGCTGGGAGGTTTTGATCTATAATAAATATGGACATATAATGAATTAGTATCAATGCTTCTTCTATGACAAATGAAATTCTCCATTCAGATCTGTGCCAAACCTGCTTGACCACCAAAATGCATAAAATGGAGGTGTCGTAAAATGGAGATGTCACTTCCCCGTACAAAACCTGCCCATCGTGCATGGCCATGTTGCAAAGTTACTTTCTTCATTTACTCTATGCCCCGCCTAAGGTCGTTGGGACTGATTTGCAGCAGCAGAGAAGCCTGTAGAGTCTGTACATTGAACAACAAAGTACTAGATATCAACAGTAAGTGTTCTGACAGTCATTCCTTTAATATTACAAATAAAATCAGTCATTACTGAAAATAGGGAGACATGGACATTTGTGAAGCTATCAGACATTAAAAACATGGGGAATTATTTATGAGGAAATTCTGTCTTCATCAACACATGGATACAAAATTTCAAGCCATACATTGACCTATGAAGAATGGGAAAACACTAAACAGCGCTCATTAAGTAAGGATCATCATCTATAGGTACTAAATTTAAAATGAAGCCACTGGAGGGGACAAAGTATTCGAACTGCACGTAACAATACCTGAGGGAGTGAATTAAGTCTGCTGAAATTTTGTCCTTTCCTAAGTTTGCATCATTTTGTTTTCTTTCAGTTATGTTTCCCTAACATTCAGCAGCTGTAAAAGAAGTCAAAGAAAGAGAAGAAAGAGATCTTTTACAGGGACGTTGAATTCCAAATGCTAATATTAGACAAAGACATGGAGAAATCTGATACTACTGCTTTTTACCTACCTTCAAGTTAATACTGAAATCTTTGAACTACAGAAGTAGTGCTCCTGTATGCCTGGATATTTCATCTGTCCCACTTTGCTGTGCAATTAGTGGAAGCACATAGAGCACTTAAATCTAAAAATATCATCATTCAAAAACTTAGAAATAGACATGTTTTTATAGTGTTCTGGTCTCTCAAACTCCTTCATTTTCAGTTTTGACAGGTTCTTATTACAGTTTTACTCTTCACTCTATTTAAGGACCTGTCAATGTTTCCATTGTAAGCTCCTATTTTAATAGCTTTAAAGCTTAATTACTATGGAAAAAAATCAAAGAAGGAAAAGAAGGGTGTTTCAGAGCAGAAGCAGGAAAAAAGATTGAGTTTACAGGTGAAATTTGTGTTCTGTTTTATAAAGTGCTTTGGTTTGTACATGTTGTGTTATGCTTTTGAATATGAACAGGTAGCATAGGTATATATTATATGCTTTCTTCATAATCATAGTGGTAGCTTTCCAAAAGAATTTCAGTTCCATCTAACTGTGGGTTGCAACATTTGTTTGAACTAAAAAGTATGGACTGTGAAGACAAAAGAAAGTATATATGTAAAATGGATGGAAAATTACTCTGAACCATATTTTTCAGTTTGTCTGTTGATCCCTGAATTGCATCAGGCTCAACTTGTACCTGGCATGAGCTTTCTTGCATTTGTGTGATCAGCCACACAGGTAGCAGTAGTTCAGTGTAGTACCAGTCCACTTTTTGGTGAGAAAAAAAATACCCTTTTTTTCCCTGGTAATAAAGAAATAGCTTTAGAATTAATCCAGCTACAGAGGCAATTTGTTAAGTGAAGATTTTACTCTGTGCCTCACATTAAATATCCAAAGAAAATGGCTATTCATAAGTTTTAGTTAGTTTAACAAATAATATTTCCCACAGACTACCAAATAAATGATGGTTTATATTCAAGTAAGTTGTTGTCTACAAGATCCTACATGACTTCTATGAACTGTCTTTCTTACCAAAAATGGTGTTCAGGACAATACATTCTATTATTCCTCCTTAATATAGTAGTTCATATACTCTGCTGTACAGCTGTGTAGGCACTCGCTGACTCTTTTTAGGGAAATAAGACTTGATTCAAATCAGAAGTTTATGTTTAGGTAACAGTGCATTCACATATTCATTTTAGAAAAACATTCTCTTCTCACACATTGGATTGGTGTTTGAAGAAGTGTTCCACCACATCTTACCAATTTTAAATTCAAATAGGATTTATTTGTGTGGGAAAGGATACATAGTTCCCTACAATTATCCCTGCTGCTATCCAGCTGCTTTGGTAAGTCTAATATTCTTACTCTTCAGTATCCATCACGCATGTGTGGGTGTTTTGGACCTCTTCAGGTACCTACAGATAAGCCACTAATACCTGAGGAGGTGAGTCCTACCCTGTATGACCTTGCTTTTTCGTATTTCCATAAAATTGAGTTTCCTATTTTTTTCCTCAGTTAGTGATCTGTATCTCGCATATATGTATTCCACAGCCCTAATGAAAAGAAAAAGCTGAAGAGCTCAACCATTTTAAGTTGCTAACAACACAAGATATTTGATCTGCTGTCTATGCCTTGAGTATCTGATGACATAACTAATTATCATTTGAGCAAAGAGTTCATGAATTTTGATTTTAACTATGATTCATTTCTCTGTTGTTATAAATGGCTGCCTGTTTGTGCATCACACAGGTAGAATATGACAAGTCATCAGTTGCCTAAAGGTTTTTCTTTGCTTTAGGCTCTTCAGACTATGACTTACAGCATAATTTGCCCTTAAATGAAATTTCATCTAAAAGTCTTGGGAATTTAAACACTTAAATTCATGCTACCAGCTGATCCACAGATTCCCAAGAAGAAATTTAATGATCGAAAAATAGTGAAGAAAGAAAATACCCAGGACATTAAGAAAGAGAGGCTTCATGACAGAAACTAATCTTCCTCAGAGAGTTCCACAAGTCACTTCCTTTCAATTTTTGCATAAATCATGGTCTAATTTAGCTGTGGCAGGCTCATAATGGGAATTAGAGAGCTGGTTATAAAGTAGAAAAGGGAAACAATTATAACCTTGGCTAAATAGTAAAAACAAATGGCAAGATCATCTCTTTACAAAAAGGAATCTTTGTTCCAAAGCAGCATTGTTTTGCTAATTGACTATATTACACGAGTTTTTACAACACAATGATTTTGGCCAAACACCTAAACAACTCTCACTCTTCACTCATGTTTTCTTACAGGAAACAGGATTAAGAAAACAGTCCAGTACCCAGAAATGTTAAATGTTTCATGCTTTGTGGACTTCAGGCAAGAGACTTGCTTTTCTATATCTATGTGTGCAGTTAGACGTGGTTGCAGGGACAAAGTTAAATTGCTGAAATATCCTTCCATCATCTCAGGCCTCTTGTTTTACAGTGAAAAGATTCAGGAATCTGATTCAGGTGAAAAATAGCCCCTTTATTTCACCTAAGCTTTGTTGTTTCGATTTTTTTTTTTTTTTGGTAGATCATTACCCTTGTCAGCAGGTCACACAGATGCAGTCATGCCTAGCAGGTCACACAGATGCCGTCATGCCTGAGCCAGAGCAGCCCAGGAAGGATTGGGGTGACTAGCCATGGATCATGCTCACAGCAGAGTGTCCAGGACAGCACACACACACAGTCTCTCGTTTTTCTGCCTTCATAAGCTGTACACCAGTTAGGGCAGATGATTTACTCACACAAGTAAATTAAAAGCTGCCTTGTAATCCTGCCTGGGATTTCACTGGGATGCAATCAGCTGTGCTATTCAGCAGTTAGTCCCTGGCTGGATTTTAGCCTGCATCAAGTAGCTGCCCCCAAGTAGTCCCTAAGCATCTTAGGAATTTGTGCATGCCAAAAGCCAGTCCTGCCAGACTGCATGCTGCCATCCTGTTTTAAAGGCTAACATCGTTTAGTGGATGGAAGAAGTTCTGTGATAGCTGACTTCAGTATATGGAGAGAATATGCCTATTTATTTTCCTGATGGAGAAATGATCGCTGTTGAAGTTGTGCAACACATGGGAGTCTTATCTCACCAGAATCTTTGGGCATTATCCCTGAATTAGTCCCAAAGTAAATAATAATTTCTGTGGCTCAGTGTCATGTCACCATATAGCAATAAACTGTTTAAAGTCTGTAGGCAGCAAGTCAATTTTTGTATTAGGAAAAGGCAGAATCTGAAACAAGTTTCCAAGGCATTGTGGGAAATTTGTGAAACAAACCCAGATGGTTTGGATTGAAAAATTTTGTCAGACTCTAGAATATGAGCATGTACTTTGACTATACCTTTTAATTTATAGCACTTTAAGGAATTATACCAGTTTTTAATTGATGCTCAATATTTTGTTAAATCTACTAGTCAGGATCCATGATCTGTGTGGAGACTACAAAGATCTTCTACACATGGGCTACCAGAATTCATTTTGCTCTAGGAAATCTCCTTTCCAGGGTATAGTCTTCCTTATCTGTCATAAATCTAAATTAGTTAGGGTGGCTTTTAAAAGATTATCATCTATTGTGTCAAGATTTAGTGATCTTTGTAGCTATATTATGAAATTTATTATTAAATTTCAGAATTTAAGAGGAATTTTTGATGCCTTTGACATCTTCTCTCACAATATATTCTGACATTCTCAAGTCTGTCAATCTCGAAAATCAACAGACTCTCAGGATTTATATGCTAATTGGTCCCAGAGAAGGAGAATAAGTCTGTGCATATTTTTAAAAAGTTAGATGTTTTGCAGAAAATTAAATTGTATGCAAAATCTTAAACAAGTGATTCATTATTTAGAAAAAAAAGTATAGTGGAAACTGGCTTTCCAATGGCACTAGTAAAAAAAAAAGAATTACATTAGTCTAGAAAACAATGCTATAATTAATCTGCATAGTCATGATAGAAGATAATGACTCTCTCAAGAGCAATGATTTTCAGGCGTCTGCCTAACTTTATGAACACATGTCAATCTAGAAATGACGATAAATTTACTATCCAACTAGCAGTCTCAGTGGTGTATTTCTAAGCAATATCTGACAATAAAACTGTATATTACCCGGCAAAAAGACACTTTAGGTCAGAACAAGGGATATCTGTCATGTTTGCATTTTGCATATTTTCAATTACTGTAGACCCTCAGTCATTGCGGTTGTCAAGGTTCAGATTTGCCTCACTGTGAAAAATAGACATCATATTTCCTCACGAAAATTTTATGCTATTTTATCTGTGAGGAAAGCCAAAGTATTCCTTTCTTTATGTAATATGAAAATTAGTATCACAAATGAGTATCATGCTATTACTAAGTATGGATTATGTTCCTTGTCTTTTAACAGTATCAATCTCATGCTCTCATTTGGGCAAGGGGCTAACTTAAAAGAATTTTAAATGTAATGTTTCTCCCTAGTAAATCATAGAAAGAAGGCAAGAATTTGAAAATATTTATGAAAAACAACAACATGAGTGTTCTATCACTGCTTGTAAGTTGTAAATTCACTTACCACCAGGAAAGACACTATTTCTAATATGATCTAGTTGTCCATAACACAAATTTTACGATGGCACATTACCAGTATCAGTGAAAATCAGATTACTCTGATATTAGTGGCTTCCATGTAAGTAGATTTTCTACATGTATATCTGAGATTTCTGTATTTCTCATTTTTCTTTTCAATGGCTGTACACAGCTACTGTCCCTACAGCAAATAAATGAAAGTCAGAGGGAAAAGAATCATAAATGTAATGCACACAGGAAACTTAAAAATATACCAAGGTTTCTCTTTAGTAGACTAGCCTTGAAAAAGAAAAAATGTTCTAGCAAGAGCAAGCAATTGAGGCATTTGATATTTGTGAAGGCTTTTAATGAGCATTCCTTCCTCATCCTTCCCTTCCTTTCCACTTTCCTCTTGCTAAATCCTTTCAAAAAATTATTTCTTCAGTTTCTGATTTTCGAATTTAATAAGTAAGAGCTTCTAAGTTAATTATGCCATTTTAATCCAATTATTAAAAAATATTTAGTAAAATTAGCACCAACATTAATATCTGTAACTCTTCACTTCAACTAATGTCCCAGTAGGCTTTTTTTTTTCCTCCTGCCTCAGTAGCCTGTCATCTCTGTACAGTCACTAACATGCTTTTTGTATTATGCTCATTGACCATTATCTCTTTTCCTATATTCACTGCAGACATAATCAGCCTAGAAGTGGGAAATGTATCATTTAAATTTTACCAAAGTGTCATTAAATTAACTGTGCCGAAATAATTGAAACATATTTAAAGAATTAAAAATTTACAGTTTCTTGTTAAAAACTCAGGAATATGTATGAGAAAAGTGTGTTCTTTTCATATAAGGTCACATTGCAAAAGATCCCCTCATTACATAGTCTGAAAAGGTGGTGTAACAATGTAAAAAGGTGATATGGTGTGATAGAAGGATGATTTTGTTGGAATCAGAGCAGGCACATTCTGAAGCTGCTAAGTGTTTAATGTAGCTTCCATAAACTCTCCAGTTTTACAAAGTTCTCCAGCCATTGAGCAGAAGGATCTTTCACAACCCCTTTTTTTGTTATTTTTGTAGGAGTGACCTCTTTCAAAGTTCTCAGATCTATGCACTACTAACTCTTCGACAACCACCACTACTCAAAGGAATCTCTCAGACTTGACTGGTTTTTGACTGTTTATTAATTTTATATTTTTACTCTTGTGTTTTTGCAATTTCATATCCTTTTCTCTTTAATTGTCAAAATTTTCTCAACTGTTCAATATGTACAGGAGCTACATAACCGCAAGAACGTTCACGGTGTAGTTCATTTGTCACTACTAAGCCAAGAGACATATACTTAGTGATTTTTTTTTTTTTTAAGAAACCCTTCTGCCTATGGAACATTAAGTCTTCAAAGTTTTTAGTTTAGAACTGAAAAGCTTTTCTGTTGCTTGACTGGAATGTTATCATTATCCACAAAAGTTATCAGTCTTTCTTTCTGTATAGTGAAAATCAAAAGACAGTTCTACCCACACAAAAAATTGCAAAAATAGGTTCCAGACTAGAAAAAAACCAAATAAATCTACAAATAATCTCAGCCTATCTTGATTATTCTTTATCCCTCCTACCTACATAAATTAACATTGTCATGATCCAACCCCAGGCAGCAGCCAAGCCCCACGCAGCCACTCACTCACTCCCCCACAAATAGGATCAGGGAGAGGATCAGAAGGGTGAAAGCCAGAAAACTCGTGGATTGAGGTAAAGACAGATTAACAGGAAAAGCAAAACCAAAACATAGCCCCATACTAACGACTGTAAAGAAAATTATATCTATTCCAGTCAAAACCAGCACAACATCCACAAATTTCTTGGAGTCGTTGACAACTTCTATTTTCCTGATATATTAACACGCCACTTTGAAACACCTTTACTTTTTACTCTTTTATTTTCAGCAATTTTTTTAAAGCTTCCTTTCTACAACTCTGGTACATGTTTGATGTGAATGGATCCTGATATCCTTTAATAACAATCCAAAGTCCAAATCATTCACAGTCATCAGTTCAAAGCAAAATGGTTTTTAGCTAGTTAGCAAAGACTTATTATTTAAACAAAAAACCACAAAACTTTTTTTCAATTGCTCTTTATTTTCCTTTTCTTTCTTTTATTTTGTATTGTTGTGTTACATTACAGTACTCCTGGAAAGTATGACTGTTAAAGAGTAACTGAGATTGGATACAGTTTCTAGAAGCCCTGTAGTCCAACACTACATTCAAAACAGAACTAACTGCATCATGTTTCTCAGGAGTTTGTCCATACCAGTCTTGAATATCTCCATGAATGGAGATTCTACAACCTTTCTTGTCAACTTATTCCAGTATTTGGATACCTTCACAGTAATTTTGCTTCTTTATATGTTGTCACATATCTAGTTTGTGTCTGTTACCTCTTATTTTCTGTGTCTTCAAGTCCAGCTCTGTCTTCCTAATACTCTCCAAAAGGTGGATATACACAGAAGGGAAAAACAAAATAAATCTATCCTTAACCTTCTTTTCTCAAGGCTGAAGAAAAAAACCTTCAAACTTTTCGCAGCCTCTACTCATTTGTCATGTGCTTTCACCCCAGGAACATCTTTGTGTATCTCTTCTGTACTCACTCCAGTACATCAATGTAATCAGTGTCTCAGATACAATCCCAAGAGAAAAAGTGCCAAATAGAGGGGAACAATTGCCTCTCTGAACCTGCCAGCTGCATTTTCACTAATACAGAAATTGGTTGACCTTTTTACTGCAAGGGCTCATTGCTTGGTGTCAACCAAGATCCTGGGTCCTTCTCTGCAGACCTGCTTTTAGTTAATCATGCACAGAGCTATTCTTTACAGAACTTTATAAAAATAACAAGGTTTGTATCAGTCCATTTCTCCACTTGCTGAAGTTCGTGTGAGTAACAATCATGCTCTACAGTATATTACCCTCTTAGTTTGGTATCATCTGTGAATACGCTGCATGCAGTCCTTACCATTGTACAGGACATTTATAAATGTAAACAGCAGCAGCCCTTCTATAAGACTGTAAGGAATGCCAACTAGTAGCCAGCCACCAGCTGAATTTTATATCACTGAGTAGAGATTTTTGAAACAGAGTGTAACCTATTCATTCTACATACTCACACAAAGTAGACCCTATTACACAAATGCTTGGTCTAGGATCAGCTGGCCTTGGTGCCTTCTCTGATGAGTATTCCTATAGGCACTCTGCCTGTCCTGAAGTCACAGATCTACTGGTGTAAATGACCTACAGGCCAAGGTCTAGGAAGACTGCTGTTGCCTGAAATCACTTATTTCGAGTCTTCCTCATCTCGAGAGTTTCCATCTACTGTTCCTTTGAGTGCAGTTTCTAGCTGACCCTCATTTCTTGTTTCACATAGGCTGGGCTTTTGTTTCTTCAGGGTCTCAGAGAAGACCCTGTCAATCACCTGTCTGTCCTCTCTGATGTCCTGCAGTCCTCATACACTGCTGCACTAACAGGTGCTGGGTCTGTGGCAGTGGCGCTCCAGCCTGACAGGTACATGGGTGCGTCTCGAGCACCAGCCAAAGAGGTGCTCAGGTCACTTCTTGACAGCAGTCAGCTGAAGACAGAAAGCACAGGCTGTCCCCAAGCAGAAAACAACCAAGAGAAGCCTCCTGTTAGCTGACAGAAGCAAAGGTGTGGAAGACAACCCTCACCAAGAACAGCAAGCCACCAGAAAATGCCAGAAAGATCTCTCAAAAGATGGGAACTGTAGCAGTAACAGCTCTGTTTCCCATTTACTGTTCTTTGGGAAATGTGTTTGCCCTATACATGATTTTTTCATTGTCCATTTGTATTTTTTTATCTGGGATGGGAACTTTTTCTCAGCTTATTTTTTCTCAGCACTTTCCTGATCATTTCATTTTATGTCCACCTCATATATGTAAAGAAAAGTTAAAAAAAAAAAATCAACTTTTATAATTACCCCACATTATAAATTCAAGCTTAACTAATATTTTGCAATTATTGAATCTGAGGAGAAAGGAAAGAAATCATTGTACTGTAAGCAAGTGATAGCTCAGTGCTAGGGAGGGTTAGTACGTTTGATAGATGTTTTAACTGAAGCTTGAATCTGCATCAGGCAGGTTTGTGGAAGGTAGTGGTTGCTCTACAGCAGGCTGATGGAAAAGCCAAATAAGATTCTAGGACATGAAGACCCTGTACTACAACATCAGTGACATGCATCAGCTTGGATTTCTTTCTTCATATATGGCTTAATAATCTGTGACTCGTGTGGTTGAAATATGGATCCGCTTTTTCTCCATCCCAAATTTTTACACAGACATATACAGAAACTTCTTCAACTCAGAAACTGAAATTGCTTATATTGCCAGCGAAGATTCCAATAAATAAAGCTAAAAAAACCCAAACATTAATGTACCTTTAATTTACCCCAGACCTTAAGTGGATTCAGGAGAAATTATGCTAAACAGTTCAGACTTCATGACTGACATCTCTGTAGCTGCACACTAATCTTTGTCAGCCTATCTCCTTGTTTTAGGATTTCTCCTTATTCTCCTTATTCTGATTTCATGCATCACTAAGCTCTGAAAAATCCCTGTCTCAGAGCACAATATACACTAATTTTGCTCTGACAGCCTCGTAATGGAAATTATAATACTTATTACATTTTTTTCAAGGTAAAAATAAGGGAAGTAAAAGACCCTCTGTGATAACATTACCTGAGTTATATGACAACAGAGGTGCTGTTTTTCACTGTTTTGAATTTAATGGCAAGTAGGAATAAACTGTACCATGTACTTTATCTCTGTACTAAATATCCTTCCGATGAAAAGCAGTATTTGTGGGACTTAAAATTCCTAGTACTTCAGAAGCTAAGTGCAGCATTCAGAAAGATACATCAGTTGAAGTTTTTATTACCAGATTCCCCTTAGTGGTGAATTTGTCTTGAATCAGTTTTTCAACACTTCCTCACTTTCGCATGCAAGGCACCATGTGTTATAGTTGTGTTGTTGTGTTTTGTTTGGCATTTTCATTCTGTGCCCCTTTTCAGGATCAAGGCCCACACAATACCTCTTTGTTGTCCACTAATTACCCACTCGGGGAAATCTTACATCCTCTTTGATACTCCATTAATACACAGCGGTTTCTAAACTCTGATGTCAGCTTAAAAGACTCGCGCTATTCAGACTGTTGAATTTAAGCACATGTGCTTTTTCCTTTAAGACATTATTCCTGCTTGATGTTTGACTTCTGCATTATGGCTCAAATGCACTTTCATGTGACACTGAGATAAAAGCATATACCAGAAAGTATAATCCAGATTTTGTACTGAAGAGAATCCCCTGTGTCTAATACAAAGTCCTATAAAAAGAAATACTTTCAGCCGCAGCAGTAAATGGATCCTTATTTATTAAAATTCATTTATTCCTTAGCAAGGGACTTCCTGTTCTACTGAATGTAATTTGTGCTAATATTAATGAAAAAAATTGTCACTGTAAAAACATAATATTGAAACCAACTAATTCAGACACTCCCAACAGGACCCCAGAGTGTAGAGAACTGTGTAATAAAACTGACTATACCTTGGTTGGATAATAAAACTGAGAGCACTGTTCATTTGCAGATCACATCTTCAATTTTTTTAACTTTTAATTCTGCAATTAATCAATTTTAATTTAACCCCTATCTGTCTGCTACTTTTTCCTCGTCTCTGTGTTGATTTCTCTGTGTGTGATTTTTTTGGTTTTTTTTTTTTTAATGTAGATAATTTTCTTCCAGGAATGAGGTATCATTTTAGGAAATAAGACATAAAAATTTAAAAAAAGACTTTTGCCAATTCATTGGAGTTAAACTCACACATGGGATTTTTTTTTATGAGTGTTACATGGCATTTACTTTACTGCCATTCACACAGGTTTGTGAACAGATAAAAAGTGTATTGCCTATATTCATAAGTATTCAACTTGTGGCACCATATTTTTGCCCTGTCATCCATTTGGCCTGAAAATTGATTGTACAAATGCCCTAGCAATAGGTAGCTCTACCTTGCTGGTAGCTGCTTTCCAGGTTTCTGCAAAGAAGTCCTATTCCCCTTTTCAAGTTTCTGTGATAATTTGCAAGCTGTTTATTTATCTAGTTTAGTTCTGGAGCCCTTTCCCAGAAATATATTTTTCCCTTTACTTGAGAAACAAATTCCTTACAATTTTTGTATCTTTAACTTAATAAAAATCATTTTACTCTACGTCCTGCTCCTTTGTCCAGCGAGTAGCTTCCCAAGGTTTCATCTGTAGTCAGGTCACTGACCTTCTGCCTTTTTTCCAAGGTCCTATATCCAGAATGATTGAGACAGTGAAAAAATGTTGAAAAAAAAAGAGTCAGTTGTCTATCATGTTCACGAATAACTGCATTAAACATGTTTAGTATTTATTATTCAATCCATGCCATAGTCTCCAACTGTGACATGATTTTAGGAGGCATTTTCTTATTTGCTAATATTTCAAATATATCTTCCCAAACCCAAATCTGATTCTTCCTGCAATCCTTTCAGACATACAGATTTCCTTAACTGATCAAACTGAAAGAAATGAGATCTGAGAAGTTTATTAATTTTAAATTTCATGTTTTATATTTTCACAACTTAACTAGTATCAGAACATAGTTAAACTTCTCTCTGTTTGGAGCTTCCGAGTAGTTCTTAAAGTATCAACCTGAACTGTGTTGTGAGCAGAGTAACAAAGGATCAGACCTTATTCCAGTGAGGAGGCTGCAGGCAGACACTGCCCCATCAGCCCCATCTGGGAAGTTCTTGGTTAAGAGAAGGGCTGGAGGGCAGACTGGAGAAGGATTTGAAGGGAAGGGTACTCTGAACACAGACAATTATGTTAAAAATCTGCTTAACTTGTATGTGGAAGCCAGAAGAAAATCAGGCTTGATACTTTCCTAATGTAAAGTATCAAAAAGATATAATTAATTGTGCCTTAAAAGCATCTGAAAAATTAAATTATAAAATTGCTGTCATTTATTGAACTAGCTGAGCCTTCACTTTACTGCAAAATTAGCATTTTAATTACAGAAACAACTGAAGCATTTCACTGGTAATCTTGCAAACATCAAGGTTTGCACTGATATTTCCACAATACACACTTCAAGCAAAAAGTGAGGAAAAGGTAAAATAATGTAGAGATTGATCATGAACAGCTCATCCAACAAAAGAAGTGGTTCTTGGATGAACAAAAGTGCAAGAGAATGTTCTCAGCTTTAAAACTCTTGATTCTGGGCTTCAAAAGCATTTTCCTTTCTCCTTAAATATTGAGGACAGGAACTTCTTATTGTGGATTGTGGCTTACTGTACTTTAGTATGATTTTGAAACCTTGCTAGAAAAAACAGAAACCCCTACCATGCTTTTAATGCACATTCTGGAATCTTAGAAATGCCTCTGCAGCTGCTTTCATTCTCGTAGCAGGGCGATTGAAAAAAATGAGCATCGATGCCCCGGGTTCTTAACAGCACTCGGTGGGTCTCTGTGGTGGATTTCTCTGCAGCGCTATTAACCGTGTACCGTTAAGATAGATTTTGCACTTAGCAAGTGGAGAATTTTGATCAATAGGAGGGATTCTACACGAGGGACTCTGGATAGGCATTAAACTTACTGAAGCAACTAAATGAAGTCTCAAGGAGTCTTGACAAATTACAAGCTGCTGCTCTTGTCACATTCTTAGCACTAAACTGACTGTAAGCAAAGAACTGCATCAGAAATGGATAAAGCGTGAAACAGTTAAAGCGCTGCAAGGTGGCACCTTTCTCATTTTGTACAAAATATCAATTTCCCATTAAAAGATTCGTAGGCTGAGCCCAAAACGTTGAAGAAACTGAAATGTCTCACAGAGTATTATGCAAACTGATTGTTTTTAGCATTTAGAACTATCACAGAGGATTTCTATCCCAGGTCTATATAAAGGAAAAAATCTTATATTTCAATGAATGTAAATTATTCAAAGTTATGAGACCAAGATCAAGTAAGGTGAAAGATTGAATTCAGGTAAAATCAGAGCATCAGAAATGTTGAAGAGCGACCTTGCTTGTCATTACATGAGTTCATTAGTTTTTAACCAAAAGGCATTGAACATAACCTGATTGAACTATTTATAGTTCTTTCACTTCATCTTCTAGCATCTGAAATGAGATCAACAATTTCATAATTCAAACAGAGGCAGAAAATTGAATGGAAAGGAACAAATAAAATTGCATTTATTCTTTCCCAAGAAATTATTTTTAGTTATAACAATTCAGCTTTCAAAAATGTGCAGATAACACACTTGATATCATTGTTGTCTTAGCATCCATTGTGCTAGGCACTGCTCAAGCACTGCAGTTCCCAAGTGAGGATGCAGGTTGGTACAAAAAATGATGTTTACGTAAGCAGGTTTCATTCTTTGTGGACGAAATGCAATTTATTATTTAAAATCCAGAAGTCAAGATGAAAAGCTTATGTTTTCTGTGTAGAAATGTTGGCACTGTCAGTTTGTCCCAGGGCACACTGCTAGTCATGAGACACAAATACTGCATATAGTAGTATTAGTGAGACTGATAGTCAATATGACACATGAAAACAATAGAAACATTTTCTCTGATACATGCCAAAGCTCTCATCAGATCCTCTTTAAATGCTAAGCACTGTTCATAGAGAAGGACAAGACTTGATAAGCCTCTTTTTAAGTAAGATAATATAAATACATTTCTTAGTTAAACATACAATTCAGAAAAAAAGTAGATGTTAATCTTTGTAAGCTATATTCTAATTTTCTACTGTGGGAGAAAAATAACTTCCCCTTGTTTATAAATAGCAGCTTGAAAAACTGCACTTAGTGAAATGTCCACTGACTGATTTGATCACCCTGGAATATCTTCATAGCTTGTGATTTATAGACAGACAAAAGGTCAGGGGAACTGCTTACCACATTAATGGTGATTTATGAAAAACTTTGATTTGGTGGACAAGATCCGAGACCAAATTGTGCCCTGAGAAACAGATGGTGTGTGTATGGGAGCCGCATGAAATAAACTAGCAGAAAAATGAGGTTGTAACTTGGACTGTGCAGCACCCAGGATTGAGTCATATAATGTTTCCTCTTTCAAGCTAGAAACTTAGAAGCAAATGAAACTCATAGATGTTTCACAATACACAAACCACTATATTGGCCAGTCTCGTCCCTTATCACAAGGTTTCTAGTATTTTGTGTCTCCAATAAATCACTTCAGTGAGACTGTCTACTAACTGGCATTTTGTAATGTTGAGTTGTTAGTCTTTCTTCCTCATCTCATTTACAGATTTCTCACATTCTCAGCTGTCATCCTCTTGTTTTACAAGTGTATGTGGTTTTACTTAAGTTACTTGAAAAGTCAGTCCCTTTGCTGAGCCTTGATTTGTAGTACAGGCAACTGAAGAGGTTCATTACTAATAGCTTCCTGACTAATTGCTTTCAGTAGCTCTCTTTTTTCAAGGCTTTCTTTTCACCCCTTCCCCTGTTCAAGAGAACATAGGTAATTAAATTTGGCACTTCTGTCATGACACTGCATGTCTAATGTTTTGCTCAGGAAAAGCCAGAGTGAGTCTGCAGACCGGTGTCATCCCCACATGCAATTCAGAAACACATCAAGTTTCCACAATGTTTTGAGATGCTTTTTTGAGCATTGTGGGTGTTGCAGCTGGTGCCATCTCATTTTCCTTGACTCCAGTGTCTTTTTTTCTCTCATCCTCTCCTCCTGCACACAACATGAATTTCCCAGCTCTCCTCTTCATCAAGTTATTTTGGAAACTGGTATATTTCACCAGCATTTTTAGTTGGTTGAGTCTCCCATTACAGTAAAAGTGGCATTGCTGGGACTTAGGTCATGTGCGCTGCAACTTCATTGTCCTTGGCACTCTGTGGATGTAGAAGTTGACTTTGCCCAATCCTTTCTCTGACATTTAGGAAAACACACCATGTTGTTTTCACTATCTGACTTCTATGGTTTTGCAGGGATTTTTATCAGACAGTAATTTTTCTGACCTTTGAACTATTTGGTATGATTTCAAATATTAGCATTTGAATGACAAGGAAAAGTAATATTGACAAATGTTCATACATATTTACATAGTATCACTTTCATATATACAGTTTTTATATTTAAGGATCCTTAAATATTTGTTCATAGAATTTTTGTTTCTGAGTACACGCAAGTGTAAGTCAATATTTATTTACCTGCACTAAAGTTTCTGTCTGTGTAATACAGAACTCAGGTATTGTAATGTCTGTTAGCTGTATTGTCTCCAATCTTAAACACAGCAAGTATAAACATCAGATTCAACAAAGCCATTTAGTATAAATCCCTTTCTAAAAATGAAGCGCACTTTACTTTGAGAATAGACCTTCATAGACTTTTGATTCAGTATAAAAACCCTGCCAAACAATGTGCACAATTTTTTATGACATCTATTTTCTGATATTTTTTAACATTTCTATAAAAGAAATACAGGGGTTTTATTTTTGCTTCCTTTTCTGCTTTTCTTCACTCAGGACAGATAGCTAATGCCTGATTTATAGCAATTTATTTTAATTAATTCTGGACACCTGCAACCTGTAATTGATTTGGCACTGATATAAATTCCTGACTCCAATCCATCTATTACTCTGCCTTCAATCATATTCAGCTTGTCCTTTAGATATGGTGACTTACCTTAGAATGGAATTAATGGATTTTATTGTTGCTGTTTTAGCTGCTTTTCATTTATATTTCCTTCCTTCCATTGGTTCAAAAGAGTGCCTATAACCACAAGATAAAGTTATGCTACAGCTTGCACAACCCTCATCCTAGTTAAGTGGGGATTGAATATTTGTAGACTGAAATGGGTATAAATATGTTTATTTAAGAGTTCAGACTACTTCTAGGTACTGAGCCAAGTTCTTCACTAAAGAAGCATGGGCTGCTGTGCTTTAAAGAAAAAAAAAATCTTTCCGTTTATAATATATTTGATTTTAATTCTTAAAAGGAGAATATTTTGATGGCACTGATAATCTCTTCCAATTGTCTTCACATTTTCTCCTGTGTCCTGCCAGTTTCAGGCTCAATATGTTTAATTTCCTCAATTTTCTAATTAGAATAGGATAGAAGTATTTCTAAGATGTTGAGCTGTACAGTTCTGATCTTTAGTGTAGAAAACCAGTGATGTGATCCCCATTTCGAGTAATGAGGAGAAGGTCTCTCTCAGATCCCTGACCTCAACAATTACTGAGGGTATCTCTGTCAACCACATTCAGGAAAAAGACCAAAAAATATAGAACTAATTAGAAGTGCCACAAAACTGTCTTCTAAGGAGACTAATCTTTAACTACAGAGAATAACCTCTACAGGAATACAGCTGGAAAAAGAACAATTTGCATTAAAAACTTTAGGAGATAAGTAACCCTCATCCACCTGTATTACAACAGGAAATACCCACAGTAAATGTATATTAATCACAAAGAAAGTTTTTTGTATGCTCTGGGGCAAATACTGGGTTATTTCCTATGGGGAACATAGTAAATATATGTACTGTATATTCACTGTACTATGTATATCTATAAATGATAAAATACTTCTATTAAATTTACGTATTAAAATACGTATATTACATTATTTATTATATATGTACATATGTTATGCTATGCATCTGATATTCAGCTTTTGTCTCTTGCTACTATAATAGAAGAGATGCATGTAATGGTTTTGGTAAATACCATCAAGTTCTTTTTATTATTTTTTCCTGTGTAGTTGAATAAGCAATTCACTGAGGATACAGCATAACTACCTGTTTCAGGCAATTCCATGCCCCTTTGCATGGCTTTATGGTTTATTTTACACTGATCATAACAGCTCTTAAACTGAAACAAAAAACAAGATTAATAAAACATGTATACACTAGATTAGATACCGATGAAATGTCCTATGCCAGGAAGAAAGCAGCTTCACATGGCAAGAATCGCTGAGATTGTTTGATGATAATCTCATAAGGGACAGGAGGAGGTATGTACCTTTCTACTACCTTCAGACATCTTCCACAGGAAGTCAGCCTAAATTTAGGAATAGAATTATGTCAACTCGCTGTTTCCATGTCTGACTATTTTCAGGTTGTTTATTTTTTGTTTAGTTTTTTTAAACTTTGACCTTGCAAGAGTCTTATCATTGCTTCTTGTTCAATACATATTATATTCCAAAGTTCAGTTCAGTAGAGATCAAGACTTCTGGATAATATCTGAGAGTCTTAATTTCTTTGAGTTTTCTGTAAAACATTCTTAAAATGTCAATGTGTGTCCTTGTCTCTCTCAATGCAGAGAGATGAACTTTAGGGACTGAAACATGACTTTGACATGGACTGCCACTACCCTAAGTCACTTAATTCTTTGGATTCCACATGTTGACTAGTGGGATGGGAGTAATGTTTCTAATCTATTCTGCGAAGGCTTTCAGGGTTAACTATTCATATAATCAGATCACCATTCAGGTTGGAAGGAACCCTGGAAAATCACTAATCCTAGTCCTGGTCAAAGTTGAGTAAACACTGAATCAGACCAGGCTGTCGTGGTATTTGATGTACTTATGAAAATTACTTTTAAATAAGTAATAAAATTAATAGCAATCGTTTTGGGAAAAAAAATAATGTGTGGCTTCATATTGTGACAATGGAATTAACTGAGTTTGCGTGGAAGCATAAACACAAGAAAACTTAACCTTGAGGTTATATTTACAGAATTTGCCTAATGTCTCTACATGTGGTTCAAACAAGAACTTACAGCTGCTTAACACAGAACAGATTAGTTTTAATTTGTATTGGACAAAATATGATGAAAAAGACCATGGCATTATGGTATTTTGTGCTAAATTAAAACTATTCAAACTTTATATTTTTTCATTAATTTAATTTTATATATTAATTATATTTTATATATTAATTTTATATATTTTATAACTATTTCTTTTCAACTTAAAGGTATTTATTTACAAATGATTCAAGTATTTCTAGTGCAACCTTATACCAGAATATGTAGCAGAAAATCCCTATTTTCCTGAACTATAAGACAAGTTCTGTTTCTAATTATTTTTTAAACTGTTGTAGCAAAAAAACCACCTATTTGAGAATATTTAAGAATTATCTATCTTGAAATTATGTGGGATACTAACAAAAAGGAGAGCCTTGTTCTGATAGCTCACTGATTGCGTCATTGGCCTTAATTTGTGAGTTAATATGCTGGATTGTTCCTGACTGATTTTATCTATGTTCAAAGCTATAATAGGAACAGTAAATGCAATAAATAAAATTACAGTCTGGGAACTTATTAGACCAAACTCTGATCTGTCATTTATCTTCTAAAAAGGATGCAATCTCCTTCTGTAGCTTGAGGACCCTGAACTGTTATGAATTAATATAGGTCTTATTAAAAAACAGGCTTATTAAAAAACAAAATTGGGCATTCTAAGTAGCACCATTCCTGAGGCAATAATCCTTACATTTTCTGTTTCATATATTGTTGGCCAATCACTGGCATTGCCTTCCAAGTGCAATTTTTGTTACGATTACAAGCTGATTATTTTTTTCCCTGACTCTCTTTTCCTGTATTTCCTATCCTGGAAATAGCATGACCAACATTTCTTGTTTGTCCTCTGACCAACTAGTAAAAGCCCACCACACAGCATGTTTCACAGACACACTTACGTCTCTTCATTTATCTGGGCAAGTGAGCAAGTTATGTCTTAAGTTTTGTCCAGATGGATTTTTTCATGGTTCATTATCTCCCCTGGTGCCTTTGACTGACAGTGGACTTCCCATGGGTGGCGAGCCTGCAGGCAGCTCTTACTCTTACAAACATAGAAAACTGCATTAATCTTCATGCAGTTGATGCTTCACTTCAGCTTGTACTGGGAAAAGACAAATAAGTCTGTGAACCTTAACTCTTCCTTTCTTACAGTGTACAGATATCTTAATAATCTCTGCAAAAAAATGCTTTCATGTGTTAAGAAAAATGCTTTGCTCCTGCATGGCACAGTTCTGTGACAGAGGAGGTGGAATGCTCGGTGTCATCTGAACCCATCATGGCCTGTCATGGATGATCAAGAGAAAGTTTTAGGTTTGTGAATAAGTCTTGTCACAAATGGCATGGATGGCAAATGCACATAAAGGCAATAGACTCTTCAATAGCTCTCTGTGCCTGCAAAGAAGTGACAGTCTGCAGTGACTGCTGTAAAGAGAACTGATCTCAATTAACTTGAAAGCAAAATTTGTCATAGAATCATAGAATACCCTGTTGGAAGGGACATCAAGGATCATCTGGTCCCATCTTTCTTGGCAAAAGCATGGTCTGGACAAGACGGCCCAGAGACCTGTTTGACTGAATCTTAGAAGTGTCCAGCACTGGGGAATCCACCAGTTCCCTTGGGAAGTTATTCCAATGACTGATTGTTCTCATTGTGAAACATTTTCCTCTTCGGTCCAGTTGGCATCTGCCCAGGATTAACTTGCACTCATTACCACTTGTCTCTTTCATGTACCTCCTTGTAAAAAGGGAGTTTCTATCTTCTTTAAACAGTGTAGCATGGTGATAAGGTATAACTCTAACCCTAAGCCTTCTTTTCTCAAGCAGTTCTCTAAGCTGTTCCTCACATATCAGACTTCCCAGACCTTTGACCATCTTTGTGGCTCTTCTCTGGACTCTTCCCAGCCTTTCCACATCTTTTTAGTATAGCAGGGACCAAAACTGAATGCGGTACACCATGTGTGGCCTGAAAAGCACTGAAGAGAGTCAGAGTATGGCTTCTTTAACACTGTTAGTGATGCCCTTGTTGATGCAGCCCAGCATCCTGTTAGCTTTCATTGCTGCAGAGCAGCACGCTGTTTGCTCGTGTTGAGCTTGTCCACCAGGACCCCCAGGTGCCTTTCCACAGAGCTGTTCCCCAGCCAGGTAGATCCCAACCTGTGTTACACTTCTGGATTATGTTTTTCCAGTTGCAAGACCTTACACTTGTCCCTGTTGAACTTCATAAAGTTCTTGTTCCACTCTTCCAGCCTATCCAGATCTTCCCACAGAGGATTCTCCTTTCTAAGTATCTACTTTCCCACTCAGTTTGGTATCACTGGCAAACAAATCTGATCACAGTTATAGATAAAATATGATTCAAATGGATGCTTTGGTGACCATCATGCTAAATGGAAACTATACCATGAATGCTGGAAACATCCTCTCATACCAATACTGATCATACTGCAGTTGCCAAAAGATGTCTTCTCTCAAAAGAGATAACACCATGGTGATCTACTAACTTTATCCTATTCATCTGCTCTGAAATTAAATTAAAATAGTATTTTTTTAAAAAGTTAATTTTACTTTATTCACATAATCAATTTATCTAAAATTCTATGTACAAATGGGGCTTCACTTTGATAATATTTATTACCTTAAAAGAATATAATACTTTGTGTCTTCTTCCTCTTAATGTTGCTAGAATTTTCCTTGTCTTCTAAAGATATTTTGAAGTCAGCAACTAAGAACACTGTGTCTTATACATTTTAACTTTTGTTTCCTGCTTTTTAGTTTCTCCTTTCCTCTTTTACCAGTGATGATTTGTGCCCATGATAGCAGTGATATATATATTCTTAGAAAAGGTATATATAGCACATGATGGATACTACCAGACAATGGATGCAATCAAACTACATATAATAAATACAGATAACTATATTCTCTAAAAAGAGAACATGTACATCCTGAAAATTATAAATTTCTTAATCGCTTAAGGTTCCTTGTTGAGAAAAAAAAAAGAAATGCTGTCAGCTGTTTTTAATCAGTGGAATCTTTCTTGTTAAATAAATATAGCACTTTTTAAAGGGTTATTCGGGTAGCTGGGCTTTTTTGTTCCGTTTTTTAATGTCAGTAACTTGCAATACTATGTATTAGCTTCTTGTTGGCTTGGATTGTCAGCAAGGTTAGGGTCTTTTCTTTTAATCCATTTTACTCATAAACCATTAAAGTCCCTTTGAAAGGCAGAGAAAACATTCAGTTAAGTAGATTTCTAGTACTATGTCTTCTGCCTATACACTTATTTATTTCAGTCACAAGATAAACAGTTTATGTCACTGAGATAAGAACAAAACAAGTTCTATAAATACCTGAGTGTATCTTGCCTTTCCTTTAAATGCTGTATGTGTTCTTACTACCTAAAATTAAGAACTCTTCACAACATCTCTAAGAAACAAGAGAAGGCATGACTGGATTATCCTTCTATCAGTCAGAAAACCTGCAAATGCTTATCCATGTAGTATCAGACAGTAATGTCCATACCAGGCTTGGTATGAATACAGCTCCAATGTCTTCAGTTACGTCAGCTCATACTAGGGAAAGGCTGAGTTTAGCCTTCTGCTTTGTTGTTGATGTTGTAGTGAAATGGCTCTTTTAATTGTCAAATGTGATGGTCATTTTGTATTTGTTTTTTTCTATACAACCAAATATTACATAGATCAAATTAGCATGTTCAACAAATTTTGGTGTACTATAGGTTTATGGAAGAAAGCAAAACATGCTGACATCATATATAGTTACTATATTGAGTATTGCATTGTGATTTACTGCAAAGATAAATAGAACAAAGGACTTTTATCAGCTCAGTCCAAATCTGCTTTGTTGGTAATTCAAAGCATTGAACAAATCTTGCTGTACTCTACTCTGTAATATATCAGAGGAGCTATTTACTATACAGATAGATAGCAACTATCAGATCAAAGGAATTATAATTTCTGCTACCTCAGGACAAGTTGCACAATAGCTCAATACATTCTGTATCGTAAATCCAGTGGCAATGGACAAAAGTGATCTTCTGTATTCATGGAAACGTGCAAGAGGCAACTTGTCTTTTCACATGCTTTTCCTTACTTCCAGGGCATGATCCATTGTGAACAAGGAGCTGCATAGTTGAAATGATGTTCTCCTTATCACTAAATATTCTTAATTTTCTTGTGATGAAGCACTTTGTTGGATGCCAAGCATATACTCCTCTGTCAATGCTAATAAGAAGAGCCAAAAAGGAACACAATAACAGATTATTTCTGAGCGGTATAGGGGTTACAACTGTAATAGATGATCTAGTCTGGATTGCTTTACACCTCAGAGTCTTCTTGTTCCATGCCAAATAGCATGTTTGAGCATAGCATGTCTTCCTTTGAAAAGGAACATATGTTTAATACAAATACATAAAAAAATAGATAACCTTTTCCTATAGTAGTTTTTGGAATTTCCTTCTAGCAACTAATTTTTGTTTGTCTTTAGCTTCCTGCTATTTGTACTTCCAGCCCCTTTCCCTTCCAGGTTATGACCTCCACCTTGCAATAACCTCCTTTCAGGTTGTCCATTCAAAATTATTTAATGGTCAAGTTTTATTTTTCTGGAGTAATCATGCCCTCTTAAGAAAAAAAAACTAAAAAAAAAACCCTACAAAACCCTCTAAAAAATAAAAAAACCCTAAGGCCCAAAACAAACAAACAAACCAAAACAACCAAAAAAAAAACCCCAACCAAAAGGAAAAAACACAAACAAACAAACAGAACCCCAAACAAAACAACAACAAAAAACCCCAAAAGGAAAAGAAAACTTCTGAAAACCACAGAGCATACTTTCAAGCTGGGTGTCATGTTCATATGTCTCTGTGTTTGTCTTAACCCTTGTCAGCTAAGGGTGGAATAAGATACCAGTAAAACGCATCAGCCATGCTCAGCCTCTGTACTGAGTGATGATCTCTACTATCAATCAGACGTAGCAGGGAATTCTCTCCACTCTGGCTCTAAAACAAAACAGATGCTGCTTTGGCAGTTTTCATTGTGCTAAAGAAGTGTATCAACAAGATTGCTTCTGAGTTTTTGAATTTGATGTTATCAGTTTTCTTAGGAATAATAACCATTTCAGATTTCTCTTTTGACATTGAAATGCAGCACTTCTTAACAGCCAGCACCTCTGCTGTTCTTACATTTAACAGCAAAGCAAACTAAGGAAAACAACCTAAATTAAAATTTTAAAAGTTTTAAGGACATTAGGATCTATCCTGCAAGTTGATAGCAAATAATTATTTACAAAACATTCAGTAGCAGGGGCTTGAATGAAATGCAAGTAGTTCTTCAGACTTTTATCTAGTGTCCTCAGCTGTGCAGTGTTAATGAATGTTTGCAATTACCATGAATTTTAACTACTACTCAGCTTTATTTTTAATTGATTTGTTTACAAAATGCATGCATTAATCACATTAATGTCATATTTTATCATTTTCAAAATTACCTGATGGCAGTTGAGGAACTCTAGATAAAACAGCTTGTTTCTGTCATTTTCAAATGCACTATGGATCGTGACACAATGAAAAATTGAAGTTATTATTAATTTATTCTTCTGAAGAGAGTTCATAACAGATTTTAACAGAAGATATTTTCTCAGACCCATCTTATTTGAGTATCTTATGATTATGATTGAAATTATAACCCTGTAAACCCTTTATTTAAATGTTCTGGAAAGGAAGTTTAAGGCAATAAGCTATTGAGTGTGTTACAAAAAGTTAAATCTTGGCTCTAGGTATATTCAGAGTAGTTAAACCACTAATTTCTCTGACTAGAGAGGGTTAGTCTTGAGTTCTGTCCAGCAAAATGTATATTAACAATACCAATATATACTAATAAATCTGTTATAATGATAGACATTGAGATTATTATAAGGCTACTTCTAACGGCAACTCTTTTGCATAATTACCTTTGACATAATTGAATCTGTTTTGATTGACAGTGCAGATAAGGAAATGTTGGTGAGGTGTCCTACAAAGCTGCAGTGCTGTAGGCATGTGAAAAGGAGGACAAGACCAGGAAGGGCCTTCCAATTTTCTTCTGTTTTGATTCTGTCCTTGCAAAGCCAAAAATGTACAGTTGCGTTCAAGAGCATCTGCATGTGCAGTAGTGGCATTTGTTTTCAGAATTTTAGTGACTGACGCAGAACCCACCAGCAGTGCACAACAATATGAGATGCTGATGTTGCCATACAGTGCCAAACTTGGTGTCACAGGGGCAGGCTGAGCTCGGGCTGCCTTCATGGGCACGAGGGGCATCAGGTTGGCACTGGCATTCGTTAAAGAAGTAGTCTAAGAAATAACCAGAGGTTCAGAGCATTTTTGAAGCATATGGTTCTCACTGCCTGTTAGGGTGATGCAGTCAGCAAGGATAACACACACTAATATGGACAGAGGTGGAGGATACTACCTAGTTCTGCTATCTCCAGTCTTAAGTGTTCCTTTGTGTTTTCATTGAACTTACTTGGTTGCGAATGCCAAAGTCTATAATTGAGTTCCATTTGAATATGATTATATTAATCCTTTTACAGGTTTGCCCCTCTGTACCTCTGTGAGCAGATGAATTAATTTTGATAAAGCAGAAATGGAGCTGCTAGACACACAGCATGGACTATAAAGGAGCCAGAGCTCCTTTTCCCATAACGTGCCTTGCTTTTAACCAGGAGGTATTTAAGCAAAAGCACTGTTCAATTTTCTCCTTTGTAGCCTGGGAGGGAGAAACTAGTCAAATGTTGCATGATCTTTGTCAATTAGTGTGAGTGTGGAAGAGCTGGAGTAGAGCAGCAGTTTCAGACAGCAAGACAGCACTGAAGCATGCTGCTTTTAAGTCCTCTCAATTCTTTACTTTGCATCAAAGACAAATTCCACTGCAGTCATCCGAGCCTTGGGAGTAGCTGATATCCTTACTAAATGATGTACATACGCCATTCCGAAGGTCTGACTCCATGTACCTGTCATTCTTCTGATTTTATTCATCAGGCAATGGCTGTATTCCTGGAGCATGACAAACAGCAGCAAAACCCACTCCATGACCTTGATAATGGAAGTGGGAAAGTAGAGAAATCTTGAAAAATGCTGGGCATAGCCATCGGTCTGTTTTAGCAATTTAATAATTCAATGACTAGATGAAGCAAACTACATATGTTTATTTTAAAGTTCTTGCCAAAAAATTAGGAAAAAATTATGGGTCTCAAAGCAAAAAGTGTATTTTGCCACTGTTTTACTTGGCTTTTTTTTACTATTGTATACATCTTGGATGAAAATGAATTCTTTCCTTCAGTGACTTACAGAACTACTCTTAATATTTTATGTTGAAGGAGAAATCAAATTCATAAATAATAAATCTAAACCTTCTAGGTGGAATACACAGGAAGATAATGAGTTTCTGTGAGAAATCACAGATTTAATGCAATAATGCAGTACTTTAATGTCAGCTATTCTCATTTGCTACCACTGCATGAGAATAAATTATCAGTCATTAATGTACGCATTGAAATGAAGGTAATTACTATATTCTTCACTGATTTTTGCTACATCACTTAACAGGAATGTGAATATTAGAGATTAAAAAATGAAACTGTGTACTGCAGACAGTGGGGTCAAAATGAACAAAGTATGAGAAAAGATTTTGTATTATTTCATAGAATCCACTAGGTTATGTTTGAAAGCCTAAGCTATAATAACAGCTAAATAAAACGAGGTGAGCGATTTGATAAGCACATGAAAAATTATCTCAGAATAAAATATTGTCAATAAATGAGAAAAAGAAAAAGCAGTCATAAATGAACCAAGCTCAGTAAAAGGGTCTCAAGAGAAGGTATGTGTAGAACTAAAAATAGATGCTAGCCAGCAAATTCAGGCTGAGAGTTTCAGAAGACCTGAAACACTCATGTCCTGTGTTAAGCTGGGACAAACAGAACAAAAGCAAGGATTTATCTGTGTAACAGGCAGCTGGCACTGTGCTCTGCCTGTCTTCCAGACCTTTCAAATACCATGGACCTGAGTTACCATAGCCCTGAAGTTCATACTGACATTATAGGTTTTGTGCCTCACTGATATGAATGTAAGTAACTATAAGAATTTCAACAATCAAGCTCAAGGAATCAATCTCAGAAGTCTAGACTATTTGAGCTAGAGAAATCTCATTAGGTGCCTCTGAGTGTGGGAAGAAAACTTTTGTGCTCCAGAAGCTGGGCATATGTTTGCAGCTTCTAAATTGGCGCCATCTCTTTAGACACTTTAGTTCTCACCTTCCTTACTGAAAATCCTGAAGATGCTGAAAATCTACTCACTTTCCTCACATGGACAAAACTGTCTTGTAGCAAAGTTAAAACAACAAGCATACATCTGCAATGGTTTTGACTTAAAAGATGCTGGGCAAAGATTATTTGACTGAATTTAATAAGTAGGTACTCAGGAAGTCACTAAACATTTAGATCAACGTTGGTTATTTTTCACTTCATCTGTCCAGTTGGCTGACTACACTTGGGATGTAGATTTTCTCTGCATGAAATGTCTTGCCAACAATGAATGTGCACTAAACTGCCATTCAAGAAAGGATTAAGGGAACTATACCCATGACCACCTGGCTAAAGCCCTTTTCTTTGATTTGTTATCAAAACCACAATGATTTATCTTTTCTTCAAAAGGCAGTTTTATAAGATATATACCCATGCAAAGAAATATGCCTGGATAAACAAATATAAATTAATTTCCTGGCAATGTCATTTTTGAGATTTCTACAGATTCAATATTTTGCATTCTGATTGTGTGTAGAAAAGTGGAATCAAAATGTTCAGGTTCAAGATATTCAGCTGTGTTCAGATAATTTCGTGTTGAAAAAGCAGTTTCCATATCCACTGTCATCTGTTGTATTCCAGATATTCTCATGATAGAGTTTATCATAATACACTATCACAGAAAATAAAGGTTTTGAAAAGATTCAGTGAAGGATTAGACATTTAATTGTATAACAAGATCCAAGTTTCAAAAACATATTAATTTATTAACTTTTAATAGAACTTCAGGGATAAAACTCTATTGTAGATTGAAGTATTGCTCTAGACAGGCCCGTGGTGTCATTTTCCATTTTCCATCTTCTTAAAGCAATAGAGTCATCAACATTATCCTATATGTGCCCCCCTCCTTCAACCTTTCTCACTGGAATAACAAGGAACTATAATTTACAGTCAAAGAGCATTGAACATCTTATGATATTATCTGTTGTTCATCAAGGATTTAGACATGTTAGAAGAGAAGTCATTTTTCCTTTGTTAATTGGATGGAGCAGTATACAAGCATGAAGGTTATCATGCTTCTGTGGTTATTACTGATAGTGCCACATTTTCTGGATTACCCAGGTTTTTCTGTAGGGAGTGTTTAATTATTCAGTAAGACCATTTTTTAAAAAAAATCTTACCTCGAGTCAATATTGTCTATAACTTATTCTAGCCGAAATACAGATGGTATTTTTAAAGTTACAGCAAATAAGGTAGGCTGAAACTACTTTTTTTTTTGGGGGGAGTGGAGGGGTCCTTTTTTGATTGTATTCTATGTACAGAGCTCAAATCTAGCTTCAAAATTTTACAGGCTGAGGTGCTGATCTATTCCTCTGAAGCCTGAGGCTATGCTCTTTTTCATGTTTTGTTGATTTGTCATTGGAAAAACGCCCCATAAACTAGTGAAACTCATCAAAAGAAGGTATTTCCCCCAAGAAATTAAGTCATTCCCAGTTTGCTTTTGCACAACATGTGCTGTTTCTAGCACCATTGTATAATGGTAGCTCTGGCAAAGTTACAGACTTCTGTACTATGTATGCTGTGAAACGAAAAAGATCTGAATTCAATGTTTTATGCAATCTTTTCTTTTTTAAGCGTGGTGAGGAGCAGAAAGTCCAAGATGGGGTTTTAGAACAGCACAAAATTTTTCTTTTTTTTTTCTTTTTTGCTTTCTTTTTTTTTTTTTTTTAATGGAGAGGATTCACACCTTGGTAGTACTACATTCATGTAAACGCCATTGACTGCTGGGGGAGATAATAACAAAGTCTTCTCTTTATCCTTTTCAGTGTCAGAAGTCAGAGAAAGTTTCAGGACATGCCAGGACTGAGGCAGTCAGTTGCATGAATGAGTACCAAGTTTGAACATCTGTTCTCAACCTTCTCATAGAGAGACCCAATCTTTTTTCCCTTCTCCATATTTACAGATGCATATAGTACAGTACAAATGCCAGTCTGCCCATCTGTCTGTCTAACTATCTGTGAGCAGTTTTTGGCAGGCTCCAAAATTCTTCATTTCAGCCACTTACTCCTTACTGAACATCAAACTGTCCATTTATTTCCCCTCTGAAATTCTCTTCAACCTATCTATCCCTTATCCTTAAGAATCCAATAACCGTGAATTCAGAGGAAGAGATGCACCCCTTTAACAGCAGTCAAAGATGAAATGTTTCAAAAAAGGAAAAAGGAGGCAAACAAGAAAGCAGTCAGAAAAAAACCACAAATTTAACAGAGGCTTAAATACATGTCTAGATTTAGAAATTGCAGAAAGTGGGAAACAGAACAATTCACATTTCCTAATGACCATTCTGTAAAGATCTAATCTAGAAGCAGTAGGTACCTTTTCCAGATGTTTGTTTTCACAGCATGGTGTAATTTATCTTCAACCTTTTGAATTCATGGTCATTTTTCTGGGTTTGGTTCCAACATGTCTAACAATGGCATCCCATCCACTTTGTTGGATAGGTTCCTTAATGTGCTATAACATTTAGTTCGTTGTTCATTACTGCTCAAGATTTATTTGATTTCAGTATGCGACTTATTTGTCATCGTTATCTATACAGTTACAAATACACTGGTGTGTGCCTACAGATTTCTCTGTTATTGAGTTAACTTTATAGAAAAAATTTATTTAGTTTACTCAGCTGGGTCTGGCAAAATCATCTGTGTACCACTGTTGGGAGTTTGAATTAGGTTGCTCAGTCTTTGAATATTACTTATTTTTACTTGAAAATAATAAATGAATATGACACATCTATTTCCATGCTTAAGCATACACTTTATCAATTTCTTAGAGTGATTTTTTTTATTTCTTGTGCAATAGAACAGATCTTATTAATTTGTACACTTCAGACATTGAAATTCTGGATTATTTTCTTCTTCTTCCAAGCTTGAACTAGACAGCTGCTTTGGAACAAAAATGCTTCAGTGCTTTATAAAGATAAAATATATGTTTAATAAATGTAGAAATTTCTTTATATAATCACACACCGCATATCTTTGCGTTAATGACAAATAGTTAAAGAGAGGAATGACAGGAAACCCCATCTCTATCTTAATTCTCCTTTTTATAATAAAGCACAGAAGAATTTTTTTTTTGTTTAAAGGAGAAAACAGATGACTTTGTCTATTACTCTAAATACAGTAATTAAAATGAAACTAAGAAAAAAACCAACATATATTTAGAAAATAGTTATGGAAATATTGTGGGGAATTCTTCATTATTGCATGACTGAATTCTTAATCCTCAAAAGGAAAGGATTAATTCTTAATTCAGCTAGATCAGGTTGCTCAGATCTAAGGATAGAGGTAATGCAAGGGAAAGGAAAAGGACTATCTTTTGTTAGCCAAATAATACAGCTGAAAATAAAGTTTTGAGATTACTTTCTGCAGATATTCTAAATCTATAGGCAGCTACTGCAAGAGTTTTGTCTTTTTTTGGCTTCTAGATTGATGGGTTTCTGCACATTGATCAGCTGTTGTACTGTTTCAGATTAATAGTTATTGCAAGAGGCCATGGTTAAATAGAACCAGGTGCTGCCATTGTTACTACATGATAGATTACAAAAAATATATGAGCTACATTCACAGGATTCTCCATCTGGTAGAAAGACAGTAATGAGCATGAAGGTGATAATGTTTTTACATCAGTAGCTTATTCCAGGCACATGCACTGAGTTCGGGCTCTAATATCAAGACTGTTAAATACAAGCAGAATGCCATGCATGTGGTCTGCCTATTACAGATTTAACTGTACCAATTTTGAGAGAATGGGCAAGCTGAAAGGGGAAATATTTTACATTTCCTCCTAAAAATATCACAAAGGAATTTTCTTAGATATAAATTTAAAAAGAAATACTATGGGGGCTGGAAGCAGAGCTTTCTGGAATACCAAAAGTATTCAAGTGTGTATGACAACAGCCTAGAACCAGATTTTTATGTTCATTAACAGGGTGATTGTCCAGTTCCAAGTAGAACCACAGAACAGTCAATAACGTTACCCCTGTGCTTCTTCTGACTGCATCTTCATTGTGCACATAACACGCATTTTGCATCTCAAACTCTTTTAAAATAGAACTATAATATTGAACTTCTTGTAGTAATGATGAGAAAACGATCTTATGCCAATGATTTAATTGCCAGTCTTTTCCAGTTTAAAACAGAGGAAGTGTCTCTGCCAAAGGCAGGTAGGTGAAAGAAAAGTTAGTAGTTATTACATTCATTAGCTAAGATATTTTAGCTATTACTGAGAAGACTTTTAATCTTACATCAAATCTGAAAAGCATAGATTAGGGGGAAATTCCATTAGTATGTTAAAATTAAATATTTTTTTTTCTGTTATGTTAACATATTGATTTTAAATAATACATGTATACGTCCAAATTCCTGTTCTGTGCTACAAGACAAGTTTCACTTCCTACATGGACGGAGTTCGAACCTCTTCTACCAAAATTAGGAAGTCTGTCAGAGAGAGCAGTAGAAGAACTGTGTTCCGTATTGGTGAAATTTGGTTGCTTTGCGGAAGCTCCTTCTATGGCTGTGACTCACAAGAGAAGTAAATCCACTTCCAGATTGCTTGTTCTGAAACCAAATGGTCTGAAGCTATGTTAGAAAACACTGAAACAAAAAAGCTGAATCTGCTGATTCAGAATTGTTGGGTTTTTTGAGCAAAAATCAAGTCTCAGTAAACTATGTGTGTATTAAGTAGTTTGTCTTCTCGTGCCACTGGAAAGCAAATAAAAACATAAGAATGTCATAAACTCTTAATAATGAGTTTTGGCTAGAAAATTGGATGGAAATGCCTATTCTTCATCTGTTTCAAATTTATGGTGGAAAGTGATCCAGAGTGGTTGTGAAATTAGAAAGTAAGATCTAGTGACATTAGGAATCAGAAGCAGTTGTTTGATCTGTTAAAATAATACACAGTTCTTTCATAAGTTTCAGAGCTGAATATAGTAAATTTGGATTAAATATGCCTCTGCTTTGCTAGATATTTTTAACAGTCCACCCTGTTTCCATTTTAAGCAGATGTTTTCCAGCGCATTTGTCTATGTCTTTGTTTCTTTGATCAGGCGTATGAACCTTTAAATTGAATTTCTGCATTTGTGGGTTTCATTTTAACAGTCTTCTATTAATTAAATCAAAATAAATGAAATCTTATGGCTAATGTCCCAACATGAAAATCAAGAACTAGTGTAATTCCATACAATGTAATGCAATTCATTATTTAATTGCCAAGATATTAATTGTTTAGACATGGTGATTAATTCATTTGGCATTTACAAAGATGAAAATGGTAATTCTGTAATAAAGTAATTAGAGAGAGGCATACTCTCTATTGCAACCTAATTGCAACCTTTTGCTCATGAAAATATTACTCCAATAACAATTCAGGATTTCTTTACTTCTTTAATGATTTATTTAAACAAATTTCCATATATAAGAATATTGATGTCTAAAATAAGTTACAAAGAGGAGGAAGTAATACTTGGTGCTATTTATTTGGAAGTCAATTTTTTTACTTGCTATAAAGCTTAGTCAGACAAGACCTATGAAATTAATTTTTAAAGTCCCTGGTTTTGATTGCAAACTTTATTCTTTTTTTCATAGTGAGTACTTAAACTGAATGGCCAAACTGTAGATATTTTACATTTTTTCTATGACTAGTGATGTAGAAAGTTGAATATTATAAACATTTTTTAAAATATTCTGATCAAAATATGCTAATTTTTTTTTCAAAATCCAGGGAAATCTTGAAATCTGGGGGAAAAAAATAACGTCCGTAACACAGCAAATTTGAACCTTCCACAACCACGGCTAATTCAATTCGTTATCTGATACTAAAATATTATCCTAGAATATTGTCTGTTTTTTCTGTCATGCAAATTTTCACACACATGGATAGGAAACCAGTATAATTTGTATTTAAAACACACATTTGTACCATCACAACTAAGAATATGGTGCAAGACCAGTGTTGCATCCAAGAATTTCTTGATTTCTTGACATTTTTGCTCTTGATTATGAGTAAGGAACTAGTGAGCTACTGAATTCTGATTGAGTTTGAAATACAGGCGGAACATCAGCCAAAAATTTCCTTCGAAAGGAACATGAACTTGGAAACAAGTATCTCTAGTGGTCTGTTAGGCTTACGTGCTGCCTACAACCTGGTTAAATTTCTATAGTAAAGCAGAAGCAAAGCAGAAGGAAAGGTTTTGTCATTATTGTGTTACAGGAAAGACCAGCCTTCTGCAAGTATTCTTAGACCTAGATGATTTCCTCTTTAAACAGAAAATGAGAATTGGATTAAAGCCAACTTCAAAAAAAAGGAGAAAATAAAAAACTTGAATGATCACACAGTTGTAAGAATTAAAGCATAGCTGAGCCTAAGCAAGATCTCAAACACTGTATCTTCAAACACTCAGATGTGAAACCAGATCAGAAAAGTGTCTAATGGGATTAAACCTATATCTAGACTCAAAGCCCCTTGCTTTCTGCTGAACTTCGGGCTTTGAGTTTATAGTGATGTATAATATCAACAACATAAACATTCTCATTTTGAGATGAAAATAACTGTAGATGTGATATTAGCTTGCAGCTATAAGGTTCCTTTATAGTCACAGTGAACATGACTCTTTCATCTCACCCTTTGGTTTTTATTTCATTTTTTTGTGACAGCATTGCCTAAGGGCTTCAGTGTGTAGTGGTTTATTCTTTGATTATTTTAGCACTACCTAGCCTTCTTTACTAATTGTGACTTTTGAATCACAGTGTCCAAATTCTTGAGAAGTTCAGAAAAGGGTTGAAATTCCTCCTGAGGGTACATAGGCTGCAGAAGAACTTCTGACATTTTCTCCATCCCAGTTGGTCCTTCTATCTGCTGTCTTTCCTATGCAAAACTCATAAAAGTTCCCGGCCCTTGCAGGAAATTGGTTAGAAAGTAGCAATAAAGTTTTCTTGTACTTTCACTGTTGTTTGTATGTCTTTACAAGGATAGGAATAATAACCCTCTTAATTATTTCCTTTGCTTAACCATCATCAAGCCTGAGGTAAGACCTTCTTGGTAATTTACACATTCATTACTTTGTTGATTAAATAAATACCAAATGTGGAGAAACAAGTTATAAATACAACTAATTCTAGGCTGACCAAGAAAAGCTTTTAGATACAAATGGCAATGAGGTAGAAAGAAAAGACTGTGAAAGAGCAGTCAATGGACCATGGTTCATAAATGGCTCAGAGGTCTCAAACTCTTCACACAGATACAGTGATCACTAATGACCTCTTTGCAAGGATAATTACTGCAAATCCATACTTATTTCATGTTTGGCAGTAGGACCAACTGATTAACAAACTGATTTATCTACTGCTCATGTCACTACTGAACAACTGAAGAGGCAGGCTGTTCATTTGTTCCACTACAGACTATGGGCATAGAACATGTCTTCCTTGCTTGGATTACAAAAGTAGCTACACTCAGATTGCTTAGCATTGATTCTGCATTCATTGCATGTCCTTTGGTATGAGACAAAACCCATGCCCCTTTACATAGTCATTAATTTTAAGGCTATTTTCTTCTTTTCCACCAACTGCTCCTATTTTCATAGAATCATAGAATCATATCGAATAGATTGTGTCAAAAGTGACCTGCTAGCATCCCTTGCAATGAGCAGGGACACCTTCAGCTAGATCAGGTTGCTCAGAGCCCTATCAAACCTGACCTTAAATGTTTCCGGGGACTGGTTATCCATCACCTCTCTGGGCAACCTGTTCTAGTCTTTCAGCACCCTCATCATGAAAAATTTCTTCCTTATATATAGTCCTAACCTACCCTCTTTCAGTTTAAAACCATTGCATGTTGTCCTATCACTACAGGGTCCATTAAAAAAATTGCCCACATCTTTCTTCTAAGGCTGCTTTAAGTACAGAAATGATGCTTTTCTGAGTATGAGGGACAACAGTGGAAGATTAGTGTTAGAGGACTCCTAAAGGTAATGTTACTTCATTATAAAAATATGCTAATTGAGCTAATTTCATTTAGCTCAGCTATCTCCCAATTCATACTATCAGTTTGTATTTGAGTATGAATCTCGTTAGATTCAATATTTGAAGCTATAAATCAAAGTATCTTCACAATAAAGATAATCTCAGAGGTTGGAGTGCTTTATAAATGTCCATAAATAAAAGTCCATGGAACCTGCCAAGCAGCACCTTGAATATACACCTGTTTCTGGGTATGACATATTAAGCCTTATCAACGCCAATTCCCACCCTTCTTTTTAGGTTTTAAACTTCACCCCACTCTCAAAGGGATGTTTTTGTCTGATCCTTGTAGCAAAGGCTCCACCTCACTGTGTTCCCTTCCACAGCCCTACTGCTAAATGGCAGCTTAGGGTTCCACTGTCAATAAAAACAGTAAATAAAATCATCTTATAAAAAAGGTCTTTGTTTTTGCTGACTATGTGTGGAAGAAGCTATGAAATCTTGAACTAAAAGACAGGTCAAATTTGCTCTTTACATTCTTCTACTTTTGTGAAGTTGATAAATAATCCTATAATCATATCCAAACAACTGTGTGAGGAGCACTGCAAAGGGTCCAAGTTCAAACACTCAAAAATAGGGGAAAAAAAATGATGGATGAGGTTACAAGTATAATCTCAGTTCAGCAGGAATTCAAGTAAGTGTGACAGGAGCATGAGTCAAACAGACTTTTGAGGATTTTTCTGCAATTTTCATCAAAGTGAGCATGCCTAAAGCACCAAAACTCTTTGAACCACAGGAGTTATGTTTTCTTAGAAGAGAAGTAAAATCAAGGAGCATTTTTTAAATGAAGAAAAGTTGGCAACAGAAAGGTGAAACTATAAACAGATTATCCCTATGTACTCTGTCTTTGGAAGGCTCATCTTTCCCTTCAGGTTTGCTCTAGTTCAGCAATCTTTCATCAGGTTTCAATAAATCTGTATGTAGTCCTCCCTGTATCCCTAGGAAAAATATCTTTTCATTGCCTCTGATTCCTGGCTGCGTCTTTTCCCAGACCTCTGAAGGGATGGAAAGAGAGATGGCAACATAGTGAACTACAAAATGACGGGCACAACTTGTGCCATCTGTCACTATCTGCTCTAAGGACACATTCACACTTCTGCCTTTGAATACTTAGCTTAGCCTTGCCAAGTCCCTGGGAAGTAGTCACCTGGTCTAATAGATTCAGAGTACACAAGAAAAGTTACTAAAAGTAGATTAAAATTCTTTTAAATGGCTAGAAAGTAATTCTGTGTGCGAAAGTGAGATGTGATTATATAGTAAGCAACAAGGTCTCTGTCAATTCAGTACTCCTCTTTGTCATCCTAAGAAGGCAACTTGCTACAGTACAGCTATATAAAATTATAAAATGTGGGGTTTGCTTCTGATTAGTCTAGTGGAATAATTATGGGACAAAACTGCATATCTAGCAGTGGTTATCCCCAGTGACTCAGTAATTTTTTTCATCTTATTTTCTATACTCTGTGTTCCCAGGTCCATGCCTATGTCATTAATAATGCACTTCATAGAGTAGGAAAGAAACGAGGTGACGCAACAGTTAAGAATGCCATAACATGCTGTTTTGTGCAGGAAAGGAGATTTAGGGAAGAAAGAATGAGGAGAAAGGAAGGCTGAAGAAAGCAAGTAGAATTTAAGAAAACAAGGATGGCTATGTCACTGCAGTATCATGTTCTTGTTTCCGTGCTGATGAGAGAAGATGCCTATTTATTGAGCCTGTTGGTAGAAAACAGACAATAAGTTTGGAGTTGTGTGCCATGTGAATGCTCCAGTGCTGCTTTGACTCTCTCAAATAGAAAACAATAGCTCGTTTTTAGCATTAGAGTTTCCCATTACAATTACAACAGCGGATCCCTTTGAATGATTGCACAGCTACCACAATTACTACCTTACAGTCTGTAAGTGTGACACAGCTAATGCCGTACAACAGTTCACTTCTGCCTCTAGACCAATATGGGATCCTCCCCAGCGCCTGCTGTCAATCAGTGGCGTTGACACTGCAACCATGACAGTTTATATCTTGAAATTAACAATCCACAACTGATCATCTGTATCATCTGGGAGTATGTGGTCTCACCAGTGGGATGTAATGATGTGTACCCAGACCTACCATGATAAATAAATATGAGCTCAGGAGCACTACATCTCATCCATCCGAGAACCTGTGGCTGGCAGAAGCAAGAGCAATCCAAGAGCCATCCAAATCCTTCAACTGATGTAGGCATCCAATATCATGAAATTAGCACTTGCATCTTCTCTCCAAGCTCTTCTCATTAGTTCTTGCTGGCTCTCTAGTCCTCTCCAGAGCCTGTGACCATCACAACTTTCCATCCTTGCAAAAGTAGTACAGACATTGAGAGACAGGATATAGAGGTTGTGTGTGGGTAGTTTGTGCATAAAGCAAAATGGGCTTGGCCTGAAGACACCTTATTTTTCATGCACAGTGTTTCTCCCAAAGAGTTCTATGACCACCTCATTGTGCATGATGGGGCACCTGATTCTAAAACAAGAGCCATCTTTGGGAGCAGCCTGATGGAGTAGCACAGATAGAGTCACTGATTTTTTTTTGCTTGTTCCATTATTATTGTCACATGCTCTATTGCACATAACTTATGTCACTGCGGGAATTCCATCTGTTCTCTTCCATGCACAGCAATACAGCTATAGATAGATATGTCAGTTTTAAACAGAAGCACTTTCTACTGCACTCTTATTTCAACTTGTAATCAAAATTTTTGAGTCGTGGCTGAAGTGCAAGATATTCCAAAGTAAACTAAAGCTTTTAAGGTTCAAACAACCCTAATCAATAAATGTTGTTTGTCAGTAAGAACTTTGTACCCTTTTCACCCTTAGTGGCAATGTGGTTCTCTGGGGGGAACGTGTCTTTTTAACTGCCTTTTCCAGTTAATAGACTGTATTTCACCTTGTGACACTAGAATAAAATAAATCTTGTTCTACCTAGTTTTCCAGCCATGGTACCAGTTTCCCTCCCAGAACGCAAAATGAACTCAACTGACCTGAAAAGTGGTGTCAATAAGATCCTAGTTCATTTTGGTCAAAATCCCATTTACGACTCCTACAGTCTAGAAATATTTTTGTGCTGAGCCAATGCTTTTAAACTGTCTCTCCACTGAACCGATTGGCTCTCCTTCCTGCAAGATGTCTGCATCCACAGGTCAGATTGGTTCTTTCACAAAATGTAAGAAAACTAATGTAGCTCAGCCAGCTTCACAGTTTAGTCATATGTATTTTTTTAACCTCTCATAAAAGTTTAAACACTGCAAGACCCTGTAAGAAGGATCATTAACCTGTGGGTTTACTATTAAAGGAAAAAAGTAATTAGAGAGAATTGTCAATAATTAGAAGAAAAGTAGTATTCCAGCAAAGCTGTCTTCCAGAAAAAATGTTCTTGTCATAATTTTGTATGTGTTGCAGAAACAGCACAGCCTTTATTCTGCACTGCTATTCCTAATGGAGGTTTCTGAATCCTCCTCTTGCACCAATATCTTAATAAACAACAACATGTTCTTAACAGGTACATCCTTTTGTCAAGGATGCAGTCAGGAATTGTGTTGAATGTAAATGATGTAGAAATCTAGATCTATATCACAGAGATAGGTTAGGGCTGCATGGTGGAACTATAGAGGCAAGGTTGTTCATCAGGTGTGCTTTCACTCTTCATATTTTTTGTGAAGTCTGTTCTATCCCACAGATTTATCCACTGGAAAGCTCCTATCTTGAGGTGTGAATTAGTATTTAGTAAAGATGAAACCATGAGATAGCTTTTTGCTTCTATCCTTTGCTTTCTTTCTGGATGTAGCAACAGATTTTTTAGATCTTTCCCACTAGATCTAGTTTTCAATGAAGGAGATAGAAATAAGAAGTACTAGAATTTCCAAGGGTAGAATCAGAAATATTGTGGAACTAGGCAAACAAGTAATGACTGCCCCTTATTGTTCACAGCGTGGTGATCTCTGATTTGAATAACCAGAGAGCCAGCAGGGACATCTTACTACAAAGCAGGACCAATTATTCTATTCTATTCTATCACATCTATCACTATACTAATATATGCCATTTTTGTTACATACAGTCTACCAAGCTTATCAATGTTCAAAATTCCCTAAACGTCTCAGCAAAAGTATTTTGAGAGCTAAAGTAGTCTATGTTCGAATTATTCTTTTCCCATTTTCAGAAATCATTTTTGTACTAACAAGTTCTTTTACTCTATCCCCTCTAGATCATGTATCTTTCATGAAAACAGTGTGTCAAACTAGGCTGTAGTCCAGCTGAGACCTTATGGTTATTAGACAGGGAGAAAATGGGGGCCATTTCACAACAGCAATGCTTAGAAGGCCAGCAGTTCTGTGGAACATTGCATCTTATAATGACAGCTCTTAACGAGAGAAGAACTTGTAGCTATTGAGTCAAGCAAAATGTGCACCATGCTAATGGAATCTCTCCTCCAAAGAGTTTCTACCTGGACCAACATGCAGTAAGTGCAGACTTTGCACACTCTTCCAGAGGCAGCATACTGATGAAAGCAATCAGTCTTCATCTTTCAGGATCTAGTTGTACCTACCATATGAAAGAAATATAATTAGAGCTTCTCCAGTTGACAACAGAGTCAGTTTGATTTGAGGATAAGGCAGACATTGACATATTCATCTGTCCTGCCTTGGAACTATAACAGAGATTACAGATATGAAATGGTTGAAACCACAATTTTGCAAAATGTCCTCAAATTAAAAGTAACAACTTAATATAATGCTACATTAACAGCATTTATAAATAGATGATTAAAACTATCTCCCATACCATGAGCAGATTAATCTCATTATCCTGTCTATTTCTAAAAATGTCAAGAAAGAATAGGCATATTTTGGTGTGTTTTGGTGAGTTTTATCAATGGGACACAGAAAGCATGCATTTAAGCCCTAATCCTTTTCAGACCTCCATGCCAGCTAATTTACAAGGATTCACAACTCTCTTGATGACTTGATTCTCAAAAGTCAGCTTCCTTCTCAAGCATTCAGCCATCACTTTGACTGCTGGTCCTTTGCCATCTTGCATTGGATTATGGCATTCAGCTCCCGGTGACACTTAAATAACTGGCTATCTCTGTATGCAAAGGAAAGAGCACTATAAAGTAGAAAACAGCTCCATCAGGGTGATCTTAAACAATGCATATTAATTAACTACAAACTACAGTGGGGGTTTTTTTTGGGGGGGACTGTTTGTTGTTTTTCATTTCTCTTGAGAGCAAGGGTCTAATGCAAAAGAGCAATCAATTGTTCTGTCCTACCCAGCTCTTCTCTTCACATGAAAGCAGTAACAGTATATCTAACAAAATAATTCTTCAGAGAGGTGGGAAATATTAAATTTCATTGGTGTGTTTGACAAAAATACCACTTGCAGTTAATATTCTAGTAGTGTTGCTATAGAACATGAATCAACGTTGGAAAGCAGGTTCCATCTGACTGGACGTCATTACGGAGCTTACAACAATAATGCTTTAGCTATATGACTGCTGCCCTGAGCATATGAAAACTTCCAATGTAAACATCTAATTAACAGTCTTCAATTTACAAAAATCTCATTTGAATGAAATTAAAGTTTTTGCTCTTCAAATTATGTTGCTGAAGTTAATGTTAACACTTCAAGCATAGCATAATTTGGCTGTTTTGAGATGTGTTTTTATCTAGTAGGAGCCAAAATAGAACCATGTAGTTGAACAAAATTATGTTATTTTACACTGGCTAAGGATCTGCCCCCTTGAAGACCTGGTCTATTTGAATTTTACCTCTTGTATGTAAAGTCTACCTTTGAGTATTAATGTTGTTTTTCTAGCTAACAAGTGAAACATGGAAATATCTTAGAGTAACTAAAGTTTTTCTGTGTATTTTTCTTTTCCTGGGGGGATCATGCTGTCCTACAAGACTTTATTATATCTAAAGCTTCTGAGGAAAACAGAATAAGTTAATAATTCATTGCTGTCACTTAGAAACATGAAGAAAATTATTGTGATAAGGCTTTCCCTTGAAAAGAAGGAACTTTTTCAAAGTAGCAGAATATTTCTGACATTGAAATAGTGTGTAAAAAAGAGGAATGCATTTAATTATTAAAAATGTTAAAATATTAAAATAGATATTAAATTTAAATGGGTCAAGAGCACAATATGGATTATAAAAAATATGACAGAATATTTTAATCGGTTTAGAGTATTTTCAACATATTTAGAGATAAATTGTTCTAAACCCAATGTATTTTATAAAAGCTTTTAAAAGAACTCTTGGACTACAATGTGGGACAGAGAAGACCTTAAATGGTCTTTCCTAACAATTTCTTGAACAAGCGTTTCTGGAACACTTATCCTGACATGTCTTGTGAGTAATACTCCCAGTTTTTTCTTTTCACGAGATAAAACACATTTGAGGGTAAAATATTTGAGCAGCATTACAAGGTACCAATTAGTAAAGTGATGCTAAATTTTCAGTATGTACCAACACTTATTTGAGCATACCAGTAAAAATGTAGAGTAATTTAAATGTATCCTTGTTTGTATAATTTCTGTAGATAATAGATTACTGATCTGAACTTCTGTTACATTTACAGTCAGACTCTGATTCAGTTTAATATCTTAGATGTTTAAATTTTAACACCTTTCTATCATCCTTGACATCAATGCTATTACCAGAGTCTTTAAAGCAAACCATGTACTTATGTTTTGATCTAAATAAAGTCATGAATACAAAGTATATAAACTTATAATGACTAGCTGATTCATACAAAGAAAAAAGCACTCTGAGAGACCATGTGCATTTTGACATATCAGTAGTTTCCAGACTTTACTGCACAGAAACACTGCAGAGATCATACTTATTCCCTGTGCTTAAAACAGAAGCTACATTTGTTAGCGAAAAATTACTTCTAGTGTCACCCACATGAAATTATATTTACATACGTGGACAATATTCGCACCAGAGAGAGCAGTGTATTTTTGTGCACAAATGTTCCTGTGCAGCAAACAGCAAGGACAAAATGAGAGGGCTGGCTGAGGCTCCTTTGAAAGAAACTGCCCTAAGACAATTTGCATAGATTAGCTTAAATAGAGCTGGAAGTAGTTTGTGGTACATTAATAATAAGGCTTAACATTTTCCAATGACCTAAGATATCGCACTCAGGAATTGCACCATTATAAATGTTTGAAAATCTGAAGTGAAGAAAATCCAAATAATTTTGTGCTTTGTCAAGGGACTGTGCCAAATATAGTTTTGTTTCTAATTAAGTCAACAATATTAAAATAAAATTATGCTATCTAGTGTGATATTATTAAAAAATGTATATAAAGTAGATGGCATTTTGCTTATCTAAGTGGTTCTACTATAGCAATAACTCACATCCGTTTTCTGTAAGCATTAGAGGTTTGTGCATCTATTGTGAAGGAGCAAGAGAAAGCAAACGGGAATGACATAGCCCAAAGCCATTCATGGAGAAATAAAGGTTTCGACTATTTACAAATACTTGTTCTGATTCCTTGTTATCTACATTAAAGGATACTGACAGATCCCAAACCCAAGCTAATGTGAAATGACAGATTGCTCAGATCAGAACACTGTGAGGGGCCACAGGCTAAATGAGTCAGTGCAGCTTCTCTCCATTTGCATCTTTAAAATTCTTATTTCCAACATGCAGACAAACCAATTTCATACTCCTGGGTTTAGATCCAAATAAAAAACACAGGGGATGATTTTCTAACCACCAATAACTTTTTTTTTTTAATTCCAGTTACTAAGTGTTACAGTTTGCAAAGGTTTTAACTAAATGCAATTCTTCCCTCATTGCTGTGATTACTTCTCTAATGTGCTATAAAAATTTACTTTAGTTTGAAAGTCAAAATATAGTACCAAAAAAATTAATTGAAAACAGAGAAAGATACAAGTGTGTATAGCCTAACCAAACTACTCCTTGCTAATTCTTCCTCCCCACCAAAAATGGCCACACATTTAACTTTTATTTTTTCTTACTCTGTAATTGTTATTTAAAGAATATAACATTCCACATGTAAACTGCCTGACATTAATTTCTGTTGAGACCCAGACACTGTGTCCCTGTCTGTGCAAAAGTCCTCAATAAAATGCTGAAGGTTGTGTAGCAATTGTAATGCTTGCTGCCTCAACTGCTCAGCTACTTCAGCATCCAGAAACAATTTCTAGCCCCAGCATCAAGACATCTGTTTGTGAGAATCTGCTATGAATGATGCAACAGAATGAAAATTAGAGTTTCCACTTCTCATTATCTTAATCTTGATTAAAGTCTCTGCTCACTGATTCAACATGTGATATGGAGAACAAATGCACATCCTGGCCCCTTGGGTCAAGGTAAAACTGTCCCTGGTGGCAAAGAGGGCTGAAAATTTCCAGCATAAGTTTCCAACATACAGTAGTATGTCCTCTACTTGCTATAAATAATGTCTGAGAATTTCTGTGGTGGGTGGTACTGGATAATAATGAATTAATATTTTTTCTGTAAGACAGTGGAACAGTGAAAGTATCTACACTACTAATACATTTCATTTATACTTAAGAATTAATCAAAGGGAAAACGATCACAGCAATATGGCAGGCAGAATAGATCTCCTTTTTTTATACCAAAACAATGATGTCTGTATTTCTCATTGCTTATTCTTTCCCCTCAATATAAGACCAAAGGTTATGATCACTCTCACAAGTTTTCTGTAAACAAAGCAACACGAAGGAAAATACTTGCAATCTTTTAATGAAAATACTGTAAAAAAACTCCATGCAAAACTCCCCACACAAGCAACACTTATATATCATATCCTCTCTCTAAATCATGTGAAACCTACAGAAACCTAAACTTTGTCATTCACATTTGTGGGGATGTTCCACTCTGTTCACCTCCATCAGAATTTTTCCTTACCTCTCTGTCAGTCAGCAGTGATTGAGAAGGCATTTCAGACTGCCAAATAAAGGACTTCCAGACATCATCTATAAGCAAAGATCCAACATTTCTTATGAGCCTAATTTCCATCCATCAGCTTCTTAGCAGACACGTGGTCTCAGAGAACACCTTTCTGTCCACATCAGCATCCCATATGCAAACAGCATGGAATTTCATCCTTCCAGATAAAGCAGGACATTCTTTACCAAGGACTTATTCTCCCTGGTACATACTTCATTGGCAAAATAAGAACAAAATTGACCAAATGACAGATCTGAGTAAGCAAATGCATTTTTGTTTAAACAAATGTACTAAGATGTTTCCAATCTCAAGTATTACTGCTGAATATAAACTTTGAATAGATTGCAAATATTTTTTACAGTGAAAATAATAATTTGAAAATATTGTCTGAAAACTCTAGTTACTGAGTATTTTACAGCCTTCCAGTGTTAATCTAAGTCCAATCCTGAAGTCTTAGAGAAGAAAATTTACACTCTTTTTCATATTTCTGTAGCTTTGTAGCAGTTCTCAAGCCAGTTTACTGGATTAGGCTGTCATTAACAAAATTGACACTATAGAAATGCTACTAATATGCATGTCCAAACTTGCTGATATTCTGGACAAGAAAACCACAGGTGTTGCAAACTGGGTATCCAACAACTGCACTGTTTCTGGTACAATCAGACTGCAAAACTATAATATGCAGAGATATAAGATACACTTTGAAATTCACATTGAATTTCAATTTAGCTCTTTTAATTAATATATTAATATTAATTTGTTGGGGGGTTTCAGCTTCATAGGCAGTGAAGCTTGTTGTTAATTGATTGCTATGTCTGTGCTCTAAGCACTTACATCCCCTCACAGGTCTTCTGTCACATTTGTCAGCCCAGTGCAGGTGTCTCATGGCAATTTCTACATGAGCAAGTAGCATGGATCAATAGGAGAAGCAAAAAGTTGACACTATCCACACTGTCCACTGTCCAGAGTTTCTCTTTGTAATATCTCTAGTCCCATTCCACAGATGGATTCTTCTTTTTAGTTGAAAAGCAATTCACTCCTCAAGAATCCCTCCTAGTTTAGTATCAACTGTAGTTCATGTGCTCAGACTGCTTCATTTTACAAACCAAGCCCACAACAAATGGACACAATGGGGAAATTAATTTCCATGTCATGCAGCAGCTGGGATTTTGTCCCACAAATGATTTCAGATCAAAAAAGGTATTTATATCTGGGGGACTAAATCACAATTTGAGGGTGAGATTCAGTTCCAGGCTGAGATGTCAAAGTGTAGAGATCTACAATGTAAATTAGACATCTACACTTTTTTACTTTTAATAGAGGTTCCACTGACTGCTGACAAGATCAATGAATTAACATGTAAAATAGAAACTCGTCTCACATGCAGACACCTTAGTTTTAGTTTCACAAACAGCCCTCTAGAACAAAAGGTTTTCTTTCCTCCCTGGTCATCTTGGTGATCCTTCCAAATGCCAGCTTGATTAGAATTAATATTTCTGAATACTGATGACCAAATGTCCTACATTCCTCATTACATTTCCTTAGCACTTCATGTATTAGTACTTTCATAGTGAGATGCAGGTTGGTATCTGGTGTGTTCTACGGTTGCATTTGCCTTTGCTGCATGGTCCTTTTAGTTCAGAGTCACAACTACTATACTATTATGAGTCGAGCACTCAGTTATTAAAGCTCTCCTGTTTGAAATGCTGATCCTGCTGTGTCAAACCACCATTTATTTAATCAGATTTTTAGCTGGTAATTTTGAAATATAAAATAATACTACAAAAAAATTTCTCTTTCAAAAAAAGAAAGTTCTCTTCTGTTCAACCAGTTTCTTAACAATTCTTAATTTCTTAATTTCTGTATTAAACCTATTTAACAAATCATGTGAATTTCAGCATGAAAATCATGCTTGAAACCCATGGAAGATTAAATCTGCACTTATTTTCTCTAGAAAATACACCTTCTTATTAAATATTATTAGTTTAATCTCATTCAGTGCACTTAACTCATGTTGAATTTTCTCTCAAGTCCATTTGCTGTCATATCTTGATTACTCGTTCCTAATAATTACTGCTAAAATCTTTGTTGTAGTTGATCTTAAGTCAACAGGCTTTTTGACATCAAGATATTAATACTCATCTCTTTTTCTTCATGTTATTAGACAGATGAAAACTCTTTTCTAGAGAGAAACTAATTTTGTACCACTTTTTTCAGAGACCTCGTATGGACAATATCTATCTCCTTTATGTGATTACAATGAGCTTTTCTTACACCTAAATGAAATAATCTCCAAACTATCAAATTGATCTCTCAACATTGTTTCGCTCTTTGTTCATCTATCATCACCTTTCCCTCAGTTTCTAATTAGTTAATAATTTAGGGTTGCTTTTTTTCCTGAATTATTCTTAATTCTGCACAGACCCCATTTTTCTCTCTTTCTTTCCTTTCTATTTATGCAGTTAAAAAACTTTTTGCTATGGTATTTTTTTTTATTAAAGTATGTAGACATACTACGCAGGTGGTCTCTCTGTGACTGAGAGATATTGACAGGGAAGGAGGAGAAGCCTATGTTCCTGCTGTGTGTAGCAAGTGTTACATGAATAAATAAAGCATTTCAGTTTCCATCATAACCAGGCCTCTGGCTCTTTTCGCAAACACAAAAAAAAGGGAGTTCAGATGAGTACTAGGCACTTTAAGGAAAATATTAATTTCTGAGCCAAATGATTTGCCAGCAAATCTGCTTGCCATTCCTTTGATTGAATGATTACTCTTTTCCTCATGGATAGCAAGAGCTTTTAGCTAAATAGAAATGTAATTGGTAATATACATAAGATTCATTAAACAATCTTCCATATGCATCTAACTTTCTTTTCCTCAAGCTCAGAATTTGAAAACAGTTTTATATCAGGACTTAAGCTGTGTATAAGCTTTTATAATTTGCAAACATAAAAGGAATGTCCTTTCATTTGTCTGATCCCATCAGTATATTGATGAAAACTATTACTGTTCTGCAAAGGGTATTGCCATACAAATGATAAGATGTCCTCAGAGCATTGAAAACTGAGCATCTTGACAGGAAAATTTAAAAAAAATTACATCAAGAGAAAATGAAGGAAGCTTGCATCCCTGTCATTTCTTAAAGCAGAGTGTTTCTTCAAAGGTGTGACATATCATAACAAAGTTTCAGGCCTTCTTATTTGTTGGAAAAAAATCCAAAACCTCAAAATTCTGATGCAGAGGCATTTGCTTAATATAATCATGCTTTCTATAAAATTACCTTTAGACAAATAATGTGACTCAAATACTGATGCATGTTTGTTTAGAGCAAGATGGGAGATGTACCCTCAGGTTGCACTGGGGAACCTTGGAGTTGATGTGTCCTTCCTCTGCTCCATTCACTTGTGAAGCTATTATTTTCTTCTGCTGTCTGCTGAGAGCAGTGAGTGGTTTCACATTTGAAGTGAACAGAAGCACATTTTTCACTGGAATGAAATTCTGTTTTCTCCACCATGTTTATAAACCTCAGATAATCAACCACCATTTTTCACAGAGTCAGAAAATAGAGGATATTATTCTTTTTCCTGAGGGGAAAAAAAAGAAAAAAAAAGAAAAAAAAAGAAAAAAAGAAAAAAAAAAGAAAAAAAAAGAGAAAAAAACACGAAGAAGATATGCAGTCTCATATTAGTGATTTAGTTTGAACACATTGCTGAATCTTAAACCTTTGGTAAATCACTCCTAGAATAAATCAAAGGTAACAGCTTTGCACTTTAACACATCCAGCCTAGAAAGGGAATTCCTTCCCTTTTTAGCTGCTGAAGAGCCTGACCCAGACCTGTCAGAAGTGCCATACTCCTGATTAAATACTTCTCAAGAGTAAAAGACAACATTGTACCCTCCATAATTTCTGATCATAGATTCGATGGGTGATTCCCAGCAGAAGGAATGTCAGTCACTACTGTAACAGATAGAAAGTCCTCTCTGGAGAGGTATATCTAAAAATCCAACCATTACTGGGGAAGAACAACTCACCTACTTGGTTAAATTCTCTAACACGGAGGTCTTACCTTAGTTTTCAAATATGGGAGGAGGACACATTCCATCTCCTCCTCCACTTCTACAGGACACCTGAAAGCATTTTGGGAGGATTGTCTGTTTCCAGTGTCCATGCCTCCCAGCCTACATCTCCGAAGACCTTTGAGAGAGCCATAACCACTACCTAACCTGGGAAAGGATACACAACATTTGCAAGCAGGGCGTGGCTTAAATGCCATGTAACTGTTGCCAAATTCCTTTTAGGTTCATAGTTCTCTGTGAGGAAAGGAACCATGATTATTTACTGCTCTTCCAGGGCTGCAGCTTTAAGATAGAATAAATTCAGGGTCTTTGTCATTTTAGAACAGCAAAAAAAGTGTTAATTTTCACACAGCTTCATGGACTTTATGATTAATATTATGTAAGCAAAACCAAAATTTGAAACTCCTAAATGTGAATGATTTAACAACATTTCTCCTGAGTATGCTTCAGTGGGGTTACTTACCAAGAGGTGTAGTGGAGCTGCAATTATAAAGACCCAGAGAAAAAAATAAAAGCTGGCCTACAAAATAGCAGAGATTATTTAAGTCCTTTTGCTACACTGTGCAGTGATGCCATAAATCACGTTCTGACCAGATACAATTAATTTTATGGGTTTTTTTTCTGGTGATCTTTTGCATTTTGCTTCCCATTCTTCTCAGACCTGATTTCTAAGGTAATTTTTTTTCTAGATGGAATAGCCTGTGCTTGATATTGAAACGTGATTTGACAATAATATAGTGGTGAAACTCTAAAGACAAATTATGAAGGATTACCTTTTTTACTGTTCTACAAAAGTTTCATTAAAACTCACCACTAATAAGTGTCAAAGGATACTAATCCTCTGATGCTTCCGTGAAAATTTTGAATTAAGGAAGGAGTAGTAAAACAGATTTATTAAAACCTTTTTGAAACAGAAGATAATTCAGTTATCATCTTCATCATCCCTTGCTACAGACGCAGCAGTCCTTAATCCTATTTATTATCTCTGAAAGACATCGTCATGGAATTTGGCTGCTAGGATGGGAGAGATATTTATATATTTACATATTTATGCTTTCCAGGATAACTATTCTTCCACATGGGAGCCTGCGAATCCTGAATGCTTCTAAGTCTGATGAAGGACGGTACTTATGCCAAGGTGTAAATGTATTTGGATCTGCAGAAATCATTGCATCATTATCTGTTAAAGGTATGAAGAAATGCTGTGATTATAATGATGATTTCTCTTGACTAATATTTAAATATTAAATATTACTTAGAATCCCCAGCCAATCATAAAACAGCATTCTACAGGCAGAATTAAAAAGCATTTCCAGCAAGCTAGGGGGACTAAACTCCATCTGGTCAAGCATCCTATTCCTGAATCAGATTGCATACTCTAGCTGTTATATTGCAGATGTGACATAAGAATTAGTATATATATTAAATCATTCAAATTATAAATCATTCTGTAAGTAAAGGAATCGATATCCTTTTTAACGTATTTTAGCTTTGGGAATTCACTTACCCCTACTTTTTTCTGCATGAGAACAAACCTTTAAATTTAAGTGATATTTGTATCTATATGAAATCCAGAGAAAGATAGTACCTTACAAGTTTAATAATGCTAAAACCACTGAGTAGCAATCAATTTCTAAACCACATCTTTTTCATTTTTCAGCTGAATTCATACAGTATCAGGGATTTTGTTTGCAGGTGTTCCAGTCTTTTGACTTCATTTTTCAGCTTCTTCCTATATTTAGTAATCCAGGAAACATCCTTTATTATTTTATGTGACAAAGCTGAAATTTTTGTGCAACCACAATTCCAGGTGCTGAAGCCTTAAAAATTTTTTTAAAAATTGATCACTTAATCTATCTTAGATGTCCTGTAGATTGTTGTTTAGGGTTCTGCCTTGTTGATTCCATGAAAATGTCTGTACTGTCTGATCCCACTGTCATACTTCAGTGTATATTATGAATATATTTCAGTATTCTACAGTCTGTAGTTGAAACTAAGAGCAACTGTGAGTTCTGAGTAGACTAAGCAGTACTCAAACACATTATTTTGGTCTAGCACTATAAGTAGGCTTCCATCTGAATGTTCCTAATGCTTCTCTGTTTCAAGAACCTACAAGAATAGAGCTGACTCCCAAGAAGATCGAGTTAACGGTTGGGGAAAGCATCGTCCTCAGTTGCAAAGCCCTGCATGACAGCACACTTGATGTCACTTTCTACTGGACGCTCAATGGGCAGCCAATTGACTTTGAAAAAGAAGGTGGACACTTTGAAAGCATCAAGGCAGTAAGTGACCATGCATTTGTCATCTCTGTGCTGGGAACAGATAGAAATTTTCATGATTTATGTGTCTCCCATTTACCAAATTCTGACCAAACTGAGAAATAACTGGTTTAAGTAACATTGGAAAGAGATGTTAACTAGAGCAGGTGCAAACTGCAGGCCAGTAGAATTACTCCAAGAGTTTTCATCAAGAAGATATTAAATTTAAACTTATGTATCCTATTATTAGTGATGTATCTGATAATCTTTATGAGGGAACAGAAAGGAGTTTTCATTAAATCATACTTACACTCTTCTGCTGATTTTCATACAGAAAGGATGCTGCTATAAGCATTGATGTCTTTCTCACAGATAACATGGCTGTTGAAATTCCCTCACCTCCCAATCCTTTGCTTCTCTAGCATGTATTTTAATATCAGAATAGGAAGGACTATATTTACCAACTCCCCTGCCTGAGGTATATTCTAACCGTGCAACCATTACTTAAGTCAATAAGAATCCTATGGACAAAAATATGCATACCAATTTCAAATATTCCACTTGATTCAAAAAGAATTTCATATGATCAAATGGTATGATAAATTCAAACCTGTCTCATGTGAAATGGTTTGAACTTTTCTTAGAAGAAAGAAATCTTTTAATGTGAACAAGTTTGGAAGTAGAATCTACAGTCATTTAACTCAATCTTGCCACTAATGAAATGTAAATCAAATGTCCATGCTATGTTAACAGAGAAGAATGAAGTTCACAAAGGTCCAGAAATTTTAAAACTTAATGTATCTCATTTGAGTACAATGTAGCAAAGTTAACTTTGCATTAAAAACCTTGTCAGCTGCAATCAATTTATTCTTTTGCTTGCCTTTATGGAAATCATACTCTTTGTGGAAGTCATATTCACTTGGTTGTGGGTTTGTTTTTTCAAAATTGAGTTTACTTTATTAAGCCTTTTAATTGAACAACATTAGTAAGGTACATTTAGTGTGAAGGTTCTTAGCATAGTTATCTTCCTCTGAGGAATACAACACTCAAAATGCAACACTATTTATATAAGAAGGAAAATTTATCACTTCTTTAACTTTGAGATCATTCTTTGATTCAAGAAAACATCCTATGATTACAATTTAACTTCAAGTCATTCCCAAAAGAATTGAAATCTAAAACATTACATGTGCATTTCAGCATCATTTTTCTAAGGAAATTTTTAATCACTGGGAAAAATCCACAGGCTAGGAAGCTTTCAAAGTAATTTCATATCTCATGTCAAAGTAAAGCTAATTTAATATAATTTATTTTATGAAAATAAGATTTTGTAGATCTTTCAACAAAAATTCTTTATTAATTTCATTTCTACAAGACAAAGCCCTCACATTGACAGAAGTAAGGCTTATTCAAAGCAACCAAAGATGACATACTGGGACTATTTTCAGAAAAATATTCATGCAAATCTCACTGAAATTACTGATTCCTTTAACTTTCCTGACGTGACTAAAATTTGACCAAAACTTGGTACATTTAACCAGCTATTTGAGTTTATGACCTTCTTCTCACTGTGTTGTTAGAGTGTCACTGCTACTTTACTAAGTGAAAATAGTACTAATCATAGAATCACAGAATATGCTGACTTGGAAGGGACCCATCAGAGTCATCAAGTCCAACTCCTGGCCCTGCACAGAACCATCCCCAAGAGTCACACCATTTTTTTTCCTAAGACATACTTTTTAACAAACAGTCAACTTCATCTGATCAGAATATGTAATCAGTCTGGAAACAAGGCATTACACATTTTGCAAAATATTAGAGAGTTAGATCCTACCTTGTCACTGTTAAAGTAGTTTTGAAGTAGTGAAATAATATACAACTCTGAAGAAGTACCAAAATGAAGTATCAAACCCTGATATTTTTAGACTGGACTATCTCCATTTGCCTTTACAAGATCGTCAGGCCATGCTTTTTTTACTTGCATTCCTAATTCATTTAAATGTCAAGACATTTCTGATTTTCACTCTAAAGAGAGAGTGGAAGTGTAGGTTTAGATCAACCAGAAAAGGGCTGAAAATAGCTGTTAGCATGTTACAGGCAGGATGAGGGTTTGGAAGGAACACTCCTCTTCGGAACAGAAGTAACAAAACATGACCCTTTTAGGACAATCATCATGGAAATTTTCTAAATGCTGTTGGGAACACAATGTGACACATCTTTTGACACTTGGAAAGTAGTGGCTAAAAATCATTGATTTTTTTCATTGTCCTGAAATAATGCTGAATCAGTTGAGAGATGCAAAACTTGAAAGTGGCGACTGTGGTAATAACAGCAATTTTTTGTGTTTTGGCATAATTCTCATAACTACTCATTTGTGGAATGCTGTCAATTGTATCGCATTATCATTTCTGTTAACCACATAAGCATGGGAAATTAACCACAAGTTTGAAAATGCATTTCTTTACTTCACTAAAACCTAAAGCACGACCACGTGCTAGGACAAAGATAAAACCCATTTTTCACTACCTTGTGATCTCCTTTAACCTATCCAGATTCAAAGGTGAGATATACAATGTGTTAAAGCCGTAAATTTATGAATGTAGACAACAGGAACTTGAAGTCTGGGAGAATTCTATCTGTATCCCTTATTTCGCTCTGCTGAACGAAACACTTTTCAAAATTGCCTGAGTTGATCCTGAACAAAAAGCTCTTTAATGGAATACTTTTAAGAATAATAATATCCTTTGTTTGCATGAAGTCATAGAATTATATGTCCATTTTTTTCTGCACACACTGATACTTCATCAGATAAAAATATGTTCAGACTTGCCTGTGATTTGTTTATTCATTTTAAAGCCTGACAAATTGAACATTATTTAAATGGGTTTTGTTAATAATAAAACCACTGTAAACCTCTCATCACTGGTTGCATTGCTCATACTTTCACTGTTGCAGACCCAAGTCTTAAGTATGATGAGCATCCTGATGCTTAATGCAGTGTTATAAAAGCTATCACTAAAGAAATATTTATTTGGGCTGTTTATTTCACTTGCAAAAATTGCATGATTCCGAGCAGTTACAATTAGAAATAAAAGCTTCTCTTAATAATAACTATTGCTTTGTTTGTTTTTAAATTATATCAGTAGCTTTTGTACAAAAAAAAAAAATTAAAAAAAAATTGTTATAATTTTTCATATTGGGCAGTAATTTTTATACAAATGGACAGTATTTTTGCTGTTCTTTACTGATGTATCAAGGATTTAATACCTATACCAATTTAGGTACTTCAAGGGCTTGCCTGGCAAAAAAAGATAAGTGTGGTAATGATATTAATTTATGCACAAAGGGAATATTAAGGAAAAGGGACCAGCTGAATTCCACTGGAGTGACTGCAGACTGCAATCTAGGAAAGGAAAAGAACCCAAATGTTGTGTATGTCTAACTCCACACTACACTTGGTGCAAGAATGATAATGTGAAGGGTTATATAAAGCCAGAATCCTTTGGCATCGGTGAAGTCTTACTTTGTCTAATAAAAGACTTTATAAAATTTTAAGTTCTGTGAGGGATAATTGTGTAATTAATAGAAACAATTTTGCATGGAAGTCTGAATTTCCAAAATTTTCTTCTAACAACACAGTGAGGAATGAGCACAGAAAGTATAGACTTTCTGAAGAAATTCTATTCAAAATGTTCTTTTCTAAGATTTCTACTTACCTTAAATTTCTCATAGAGGCATTTCAATCTAAATACTATCTCTTTGAAAACATCTGATTTTGTCACCAGATTTTCACCTAAAAATCATCATTCCTCTGTGTTTGAATACTGTGTTTATAATAGCCAAACAAAATGATTTATTGTGGTTATCTACAGCCTGGTAAGCAACAGCGTTGCTCTTGATGTCCCACACCTTGACCTGCATGAGGACTCAAGAAAGTGATTCAGTCTGAATATTTTCTTGGTCCTTGATCTCAGCTGAAACTGCCACCAGGGGAAGCAATAAGTACAACTTGTCATGTCATATTTTACAATGGTCATTTGTTCTCATGGAAGTGAATTGAAATTGACTGTTTCACTTAAAAAAAAGGACAGAGATCAGACAATGCATTTAATTCCTGCCTAGTACTGGAGACTTTGGTCTGATAACCTAGAACTTTGGAAAGTGCATAAATTTGCACCTTTCCTTGTTTTTTAAAGTCACTTCTCAATTTGTTGAAGTACTTTAATCATATTGGAGAAGTTACGATTAAAATTTCCTAAGTGTTTTGTAAATAGGAAGCACTAAATTCTCCACTACATGGAATCAATTAAAACAGCAGGCTGTTAATAATCATGTCTTTCCTCTTTATCAGACGTAAACCCAAACAAGGTTAATTAAACAGGGGTTTTATTTAGCAGCCCTACTTCCTCCCCACATGAGGAAAAAAGCAATAGTTGTCAGAAGTCTTGTAGAAGGTAAGTGCTCTATGCACAGAGAATTTCTGTTCAGGGTAAAGCTGCCATATCAAACTCATTGCCACCAATTTGTCTCACTGTTTGTTGCAATCCGTTCCTGCTGATTGAAGAGGCTGAACAGAACCACTACTGTCAACTCTAATCTGTCGATATTTCAGCCCTGAGCTCATTACCAGGTTTTGCCCACTTGTCATGCTACAGCAGTTACATATTTGAGTGATCAAAAGCAGTTTAAAAAAAAAATCTTGTCTTTTGGTAATAAAAATTTTTGTAAAGTAGGTAGGGTACTAAATGGAGTAAGGATTTATGGAATTTATGTTCTTAATTTGTTTATTGTGTTTTATGACTGGTAACTACAAACCAAAATCCAAATACAATGAGGAACAAAGTGTAATACTGCACTTAACCATTTGTTGCTTCCAGGATATAAAGAGTTCTAGTGAACTGATTGAATTTATATCATGCTGCGTTAGAAAGAGCACACTCCAAACACTTCCTAGAATCAAAGAAGTATGTAAACTGTTCATGCAAGTGCTTGTGTCTTTGGCTATGAGTAGAGAGTAAGGGAGAGAGATGATAAGTAACATCTTATGTTGCTTAGTCTGGAGAAAAGGAAGCTGAGGGGTGACCTTATTGCCCTCTAGAGCTACCTGAAAGGAGGTTGTAGTGAGGTGGGGATCAGTTCTCCTCTCCCAGGTAACAAGTGACAGGATGAGAGGAAGTGACCAGGTTGCACCAGGGGAGATTTTAAATTAGATGTTAGGCAATATTTCCTCACTGAAAGGATAGTCAGGCACTGGAACAGGCTGCACAACAAAGTGGTGGAATCACTAATCCTGGAAGTGTTCAAAAGGAGTGTGGATCTGGCACTTGGGGATATGGTTTAGTGGTGAACATGGCAGTGCTGAGTTAACAGTGGGACTCAATGATTTTAGATGTCTTTTCCAGCCTTAAAAATTCTGTGAAATCCTCTATTTAATTTTGTTTTAGAAAAGGGAGATAACCAATCCTTTTGGAAAATGTGAGCCTCTTAACATTCCTGAATACCAATTTCTACTAAAAAATTATTGTAATAAGTCATGAAATACGATCAGATAATTTTTACACTTGTTTGTTCCATTAAAGTATTTTGTACCTTTCCTTGTTTACAAGAAGCATTCTAATGCAAAATATCTTGGGATAAATAGAAGATATTTCATGACAGGCCATTCCTTCCCCTGTTTACTTGGAGCTGATGGATCATTTAACTGCTTGGCACAGTGTTAATCTGGGCTATAACAGCAGCGCCAATTGTTTGAACAACTGATCGATATCAGCCTTCCTAAGGCTACAGCTTCCCTTTACAGCTCTGCTGCCTATTTTACACTTGCAGCTCTGCAGCCTTTCTCCCCAGCTGCTGTGGCAGTGTTTTCCAGAGCCTTCCTGGCAGTATTCGTCCCTTGCAGTTCCTACACTCCTAATCTTCTGGTTTTATTCTTGAGGCCTTGCACCTGCAAACCCCAATTGTGTTGTTACAGGGAAGTGTCATGGGACAAAGCTCTGACCATCCTGAAACTCAGCTCTACCTCTTGCCCCCTTTTTTCTCTCTTGTTTTGTAAACCAAGCCACAGCATGCAGTAAAGTAGATAATGTTAATATAAATACTTCATAAATATTATCCAACAATATATGTACAAAGAACCTTTACAATAAATCATTGCATAACAACTGCTCTTAATTAACATATTCCAATTAACATTAGCAAATAGGAAGTTTAAGTAGGTCCCAAAGAAAATGTTACAACACTAGGTGGAAAAAACCAGCAAAAAATCATCATCATCATCATCTTCATTGTCACCTACTGCACTGGAGGGAGTCTCAAGAGGTCTTTTCTTCCTTTTTTCTCCTGGTAATAACATCTCAGATACAGAACATGAATGTAGCAACATGAGTGTAGTGGGCCTCTCTGTCCTGAAGGCTGCCATTTCATATCCCATTTCTTTTCTCATTCCTTCCCATTCTCAGTGCTTTTTCCATGTTTTCTTTAATCTCTAGATTTCACAAAACTACCTCAGTACATGACATACCACCACCTGACATCTGATATTCATTTAACTTCATCTCTTTTTCTGCCTTCTTTCAACAAAATTAATCAAACTCATTTGCAGCAATTCAAGATGCACTTGAGATGCATTTGAAACATTTCGAGCTGATTCAAGTTCTCCCTATCCACTCCCAATACTCCATTGCTCTCTGACATCCACTCACAGCCTTTCTTTTTAACCAGGGAAAATGCAAGTTGTGTTTTATCAGGTATCCCTCAGTCAACCTGCATCAGCCTGGATACTACTACGTTACCATTATTATACTACCACATATCATTAATCACAACAAAACTGATAACAATGATCTCATCTTTGTTCCAAATGTGCTTAATATGATTAAAAGACAGAGCTCAGAATATAACTTTCCATTATCACTATATCAACCAAGAAATCTGCTGCTTCTTAACAGATCAAATATTTGCAATTTGTAATCATCATAAGCAGTAGATTGACAAGTGGTTGATGTGTTCAAACCTGAGAATTAGCATGAAATGGCACTTAAATTGCCCTAAATGCATTATGGACAGAATTTGGCTTGAAGCCAACAATTCATCATAATGTACATATAAATTGTCAGCATAATTTAAAAGAACTTTATTGCATTGCTGTTTTTCCACTTACAAAGATAGTACAAAGACAACACTGCCATAAGGTTATTCTGTACAATCATTAGTTTGCTTCAGATAAATTCACCTAAAATAAACTCCATTGCCATTCAACTATAGCAAAAAATCAACTGTGAAATAATTTTTCAATTTAATCTAACTGAATTTCATTAATAAAGGCTATTTTGCTAAATGAAGTAATATATGTCAGGAATTCACTTAACCTGTGTGTTATATGTAAAGCACCCATATATTTTAAATAATCATTTAAATTTAATAAGATAGCATTAACAACCCAGGTCATTCTTGTTTAGGATCAAATCTCAGTCCTTTTTTCTCTACACACCATTGTTTTACTGCTCTCAGTTTATACAGAATAGAATCTCTTTAGGCTTTTAGTACCTCCCAAGCACTCTCTTCTGTATAAAAACCACTTTGTAGGAAAGCATCCTCACCTCTCACTGTCAAGAGATTTAGATGACAGACAGCAAACCTCAATAAACCCCTGTAGTCATAGTAAAGAAATGACTCAAAGTCCCCTCAGGCTTTCATCATAAAAGTTTTCCTGCAATGGCAGTCAGTGTTTGCCCACTCTTTTCTTCCCTTTGATTTAAGCTTTTGGTGAATCACGATCATTTGTAATAGTCTCATTACCCTTTTTAGACGTATCCTTCCCAAGCAAAGAGACAGTTTTCACTGCATGTTGTCCAGATTGAGTTCCCAACCTGAATCCTCTGCACAAGAACAGGCAGACTTTCTAGTCCCCCAAGCCTTTGCAACGCAGAAGCTGAGAGCTGCGGGTCACCATGTCATCTCTACTGACTACCCAGTATTATGAACTTCTTTGGCTTTTTGTCCCTGTTTCCAAGATAAATTGAAGCTACATTCAAAGAACTGCAGTTGGAGTGCAGAAGGGAAGTATGACAATCAGTGTGGAAAATGAGCAGCATTAGAAGCAGACTAAATGAAAGCTGGGTTTGATACAATGACACGATAATGATACTTCACATGTATTGTCCACATATGATTCTGTAGTTTGAACATTCGTGATAAACTATGTAATAATCAACCTAAAGTGTAATTCCTTCATGGAAGAGGTAGGGAGAAGGGAACAAAAGATTTACTAGACATTAAGAAAGTGCTCTGGGGTGTAACTGTGAGCTCCATTTCAGATGCAGGCAGATTAGAGATTGTTTTTGTGTAAAGTCCTCAGAAGAAAAGGTTGGATATACCGAATGGGCCACCTTGGTTTAGAGATAACAACTCAGCAAATGAATGGCCAGATCAACAGAGAGGTTTCCTAGCAACCGGCTCAGGACAATGAACTCACTCTCATGGGAAGAATAAGTTTAATTCTTTTCATTCGAAGAACCGTATGTAAAAATTGTTTATTGCAAAGCAACTCACAGCTGTTAAGATCTGGTTATTAAAATCAGAGGGATGCTTTGCCAGAATTAAAGTGCAAATGAGACCATACGTCAAAGTCATTAGTATGGATTTTTATTTAACAGTAAATATGAGGTAGCGAGGGTGAGATAAAAAAGAAGTACGAAAAAAGAGTGAGGGAGGAGAGAAAGACAATGACAGAGAGACAGAAGATATATCACCGCTGCATGTGTCCTGTTGGTTCTCTTCTGGTCTTCTCAGCGGTGAGAGTCCCAGTCTTGTCAAAGTGATGGTCACTGTCTTGAGCCATGAGGGGTGGGAGAAGTCTGTGAAACAAAAAATCCACTGGGTTTAAATTTACTCAAGTTCAGGTGGGAATGCCCAGGTACCTTCCCTGGGGTGGGGAATTTTACGCTGGATGATATAATACTTTGAGTCACCTGACACTTCAGGAGTCTGGTGGTTTATGACATCTTCTAAGACTAAGACGTCACAGCTGCCTCTTACATCAGTGAAGTTGAGTCAATTATGGCCCGCCAGAAGGGGTGAATACCTTAGGCTGCCTGTGAATTCTCCTGAAGGGAATTTTCACAGCTAAGCCACTTGTGTAAGGACTTTGGCATGATAAAAAGCACTCCACCAACTTGCAGGATCTCCCTCTTAGCGGTCTCTTCGCTTATCTTGTCCAACAGAGGCTGTAGCCTCTGGTGGTGTGTGTGCACACCCTCTGCACCTGGGCAGTTAAGGGGTTGATTGTTTGAGTCATTAACCGTTAACAGTCCAGTCTCTCACAACAACCTCTTAAGATTTATGAGATGGAAAGAGGAGAAAATCCACGTACAACTTCCTCTCTGTGGGGATTTGAGATGGCTGAAGAAGTATTAATTCCCCAACAGTAAATTCTCTAAAAATTGTCTTTTTTTTTTCATCTGCAAACCCCCAACATTAGGACAATGGGTGCAAAAGACAAATGCATTAAGGTCATTATTACTGAGCAAAGTTTGCATATTATATGCTCTTTGGAGGCTTTTTGAGTTTGGGGAAGGATCTCCACATCGAAAGCAAATACTATGTATAGGTGGCACCAATTTTTGCAAAAAATTGTTTCAAGCAATAGGTAAAGCTAATTAGATATATTGCAGACATGACTATGACCTTAGATAACATGCTACACTGAAGCAGAGTGCCATAGCTTGATACAGCATTCAGCAATGGAGCTGTCCAGAACCTGATGAATGGGTTGCTTGGGAGCATAATATGAATGGTACAATAATTTGTTGTCCTAGAGAGAAACATTAGTCATGACAGAAAGCATTGTAAGTTGTATTATTATTTATTTGCTGCTTAATGAACACCAAAAGTGTGTTCAGGGCTACAGTAGGACTATAGCTGATGCTGACCTTGAAGTTTACTCTTAGCTTTCCTGACAATCATTAAAAGTTGGGTTTTGAACCTATCAGTTTTGTTTCATTTTGTTTTTAAGTTTTATCTTCAAGAAAATACAGAATATATTTCACACAGTAGAAGTTTATACTGTGAAAACACAAAAACTTTTCATACGTGGTTAAATGGATAATACATGACATTCAGAATACCAAGGAATATGGATTTTTCTAGCAAAATACTACTTTGAAATCGAGATATTGTACTTCTTGCAAAATATTCCCTGTCACAAAAGAGCATAAAATTAATGAAATAAAAAGCAGCTTTTAAAAACATACAATTAATAGCATCAAAATTTAGATCTAGACAGAAATTTAAATACCTCTAATTTCAGCTTTGTTGCTGATACACTGGGCTGTTCTAAATCATGCTAGTCCAGGTGAAAGACTTTCCCACACTATTTGCACCCATGTCACCCAGTTTTTGTGAAAGAGAGAAGGCTACAAGCAGAAGACAAATTTTCTGACCTTAGACAATTTTCTTAATGGAGTCTCTGCTGCATTCACACTCAGCGGTTTTTTTAAAGTCGATTGTAACAGTTCAAGTTTAAGCAGCAACTGCAATGACAAGTGCAGAAATTTTCTTAAGACCTAGAAGGCCAGCACATCAGTTTAACCTCCCCCAGAACTTGTGGCCTAGAGCTTCTCATTAGAGGATAGACTAATCAACAAATAATCTGTCTCCCAAGACTTGGAAGAGTCTGTAAAATTAATGAAGACCACTTTATAAATGCCATGGAACAGCAATAATGCAGTATGTTTTTAGAGGTGCTGGTCAAATATAGCTCCTACTTACCCAAATGGAAGCTAAAATGTGTCATTAATTTCCCATGATCAAGAATCTGATGTCTGCCCATATACCTATCTGTATTGAACACAGTGAGTTTAATCCACTCACACATCCTCAGGAATGCTGGCTGCAAATCCTATTATGTTGTAATAAAAGTGTTTCATGGGGATCTATTGTACTGTACTGCTCTCCACTTACAGCAATGATTCTTTCAATTTCTGCCTGTCTGCCCAGTTACACAGGTGTGCAGATGAAATACATATTTTTTCGTGATAAGAATATTAGGATTCATACATTCATGAACCCACTGGAAGTTAGAGTGACAGCCAAGAATTTTAACGGGTCTCAAGAAGTGAAATCAGACATCTTCTATCCATTAGGGTATTCCTTGCACTTAACAAAAAAACACAGATGTAAATTACCCTCAAGAGAGGACAAATATGGACTGATTCTCGTCTTATCCTTCTAATAACTAAGGCTTTGTACTGAGATCACTAATCATCTGGAGCAACCCATGTTTCAATAGCTAGTAAATGCTGCTGTGTTACACAACTTAAAAAATTTTTATCCTGAATTTGACTCCTGGTAGGAGTATGTGCTCTTCTTTTGCATTTCAAGCTGTGGGGTACTCAGATATTCTTTTCCACTGCTGTGATTTCTGATATGCCAGAGCAAGAATATAAGAATTGCATTATGGCCTGACTGGTCTGAGTATCTTCCTTCCAGTAACATCATTATCTAGGCCACTTCAGAAGGCAAAACACTCCCATGGTAATCACGCTCTTAGATCTACAGGGTTATTAAGCTGTAGATCATGCCCATATTCACTTTGGTCTCAGAGGCAGCCTTGGTGTCCCCACCTCTCTTTTCCTTCTTTGCATGTGAATATCCTTCGGTCAAGATTTTGCCTCGGTGCTACATGGAATATTATGACAAGTTAGTTCCAAAAATGCAAATGAAGAGAAGATTGACTGAAGAAGTGTGCCAAGATGTGCTGCAAAGGAACTCTTCTGCCTAAAAAGAAAAAACTAAATTATAGAAGATTGGATCTTGAAATGAATGCTATTTCATCTTGTCATTAATGACCTTGGCATAAGAGAGAGAAGTATGCAAATGAAAATTGTATGGTACAAAATTGGACATCTTACCAATACAGCAGATGATGAAAATAACAGATGGGAACAGATAAGAAATGTAATCCTACAAAGAGCAAGGTCATACACACATGAACGACTGGTTATAAAGTGGGAGCTCATAACTTGCAAATGATTAAGGATAAAGATCTAAGTGTATCTACATGAGCAGAGAATACCTACGTGCCAAAAACCAATCAAATATGAATCTAGGTGAACTCAGTGACAAATTTCCAGCACAGCTAGAAAAGTGTCAGCAATTATACCCCTAGTAAGGTTTTATTTTAAATGCAGGGTACAATTTTACTCACTCAAGATCAAAATTACTCAAATTAGAACCATTGCATGGGAAAGAAATATATAATTCAAGGAAAGACTGTCAGTGCTTGGTTGGTTAGCAAAGTAGACCAAACCTGAGAAGGAAAATGCCTATATTCAGTTTATGTTTCTTAAAGTGAATTTTGGGGTGTTGTAATTACTGTTGGCTAGAATTCTAAAAAATAAAAATTTGAACTGGTTCTCTCTTTACACTCTCTACAAACATTTTGCATGTTTCAGATTTAAATTCATACATATTTCAACAGGAAGGATGAGAAATTATTCATATTTTTTCAATCATATTTAGCATTAACTTCCTCTATATTAATAAAAATCAAGAATTAATTTCAGCACAGTAGCAAGACATATTCCAAATGTCACTGCATTGCAGCAAATGGGAAGAGGAAGAAAGTTGTTAATTTCTAAGAGGACTTTTTTAATACCAAGGATAGCATCCAAAATATTTCTGTTCATCTCCTTAATGAATTTCTTTGTGCTAGATTGGAATAATTCTCTTTGAACATGCAAATATGCGCAATGTGCTTTAAGCAAAGTCAAAGTTATTAAAAACCTGAGATGCTCTTCTTTAATCCCTATTAATAATTGTATAAATGCAGTGTTCTGATAATCCTCGCAAGAGGGTATTAGGACACATACATTTTGTAAGATGAAAGCTGTATTCAAGAGTTGCTCAAACTGTACAAAAACACCCTTGTGAACTACCTTGAACACTGATTTACTGAGTTTTAAACTGGCACTTCATCCCTGTTTCAGCAAGCATCCTCTGCAGATTTAATGATCAGGAACATCCTCCTGATGCATGCTGGGAGATACGGTTGCAGGGTCCAGACCGCAGCGGACACCGTGTCAGATGAGACAGAGCTGCTTGTTAGGGGTGAGTATGCTTGTGGTGCCCCCTTAAAACACAATCACCACACACAGTTGTACCAGGGAATTTAAATATGTGAACTTCAGGGACGCCTCTGCCACACACTGGTCCTCAGATTTTATATTATTGAAGCCATTTGTGATTAACTACTGTCTTTGAAAAACTACTGTCATCATAAGCTGACCTGCAGACATTGCAAAGAGAAACAAAAGATAGTTGGTTAATGGACAAAGTCTTAAGAGAGTTAACAGCACAAAAGGTACACTAGATTAGCTAAAATGCAGTCAATTAGCCTTCACAGGCCTGTGTCAGGTAGGTAAAATGAGTTCTTTGCTTTTTTATGTGATGTTTCACATTTCATCTTATGGTCAAGCCATTCTGTCAGCTTTAGCAGGAGCATTCATTCTTTTCCTAAGAGGAGGGCCCATGCAGCCTTTTGTTAAATTATAGATATGAACAATGAAAAAAAGCCTCATAATATAACAAGAATTTGGTTTTTTTCACACATGGAATTGTTGCCACCAATTGTTTACTGCAGCTTTAGACCCAATCCTGTAATCTGTTAAATTGCTTTGCCTGTCATTTAATGCTCCTGATTACACACACGAACACAGAGTCCTTTTCCTGCAGACTCCCAGATCATATCGAGGACACAAAAAAGTTTACAGTAAAGCAGGGCAGTGGCACCATCTGTGCCTTCCATTAAGCAGAGTATTTCTGCATTTTGCACTACTCAGGTGTGTGTGTGCATACGCACGAGTGTGTTCAGTGCCTGATGGGACTTGAGGACTTGCAGTCCACTTACTGGCATAACAGGTAGTGGGTCCTGCAATGCCAAGAGAGATAGATCCCTGCTAGGTAGCACAACTGGATAGCCTTACTGTGGGTTATACATTTTATGAAATAATAAATCAAGGTAGATATTTTATTAACATTTCAAAACCTCCAGATGAAAAAGAATCAAAATTATTCAGATATTATAATCTTTGAAAAATACTTATTCTACCACATTCTGCAATGTCTTTAGACTTGATGTATTCCTTTCCATTGCTTTTAGGACAAATATATGTTTTAAATTATAAAAAATGTTTCTAGCTGACTGCAGGGCTCTTTACATTTTCATGAAAGTAATTGTTGAATATTTCCGTAAAGACACTTTGAGGACCATCAGATTTCTATGAGCTATGGCACTATTGGGATGATTGTATTCAGCTGACTCATCACAGCCATGTAATACCATTTTAGCTGCCTTATGAAATCTGATTCATCCTTGTGGTTTATGCAAGACCTTTTGTGTCACCTGTCAGACAGGAGTTGGAGGCTCTATGGATAGGCAAGACAATCCCAACTTTAAACTGAATTTTTGTGACAAAAAGCTCTTAGTTATTATCTAGAATAGACTGATTGCAAAATTATTTTTTAAGAATACTGGTTATATAAATTAGTTACTGAATTTGCTGTAGAATGTAAATGTTTTTCTGAGGAAGAGGTCTGAGATTAATGTAAAAAAAAAGACGTTAGCAGTATCAGAATGTATTTCTGTGGGTCTCATTACCATGTCACCATGCTGTTGAAATAAAAGCTATAACTGCTTTGTAGTGGAATTCAAACTCAAATATACTTTCCTTACAGGTTTCTCCTTTTCTTGTTTCTATGACTGGATAATTACAGAATAGAGTAAGAAATTTTGTTTTGTATTGCAGAAAATATTTAAAGCACATTCAGTGTAGAGTTGCTAATCACTAGTTCTTACAGACCTCAACAGTTCAAAAATCAAAAATATTTATGAGACTCTAATCTATCTCTTCTTATACTTTTACAGGAACTTCAGTTTCATTTCAGTATCTCTAATTATTTTTTCCTCCCCTGTCTCAGTCTATCGAGTGCACTCAGTGGTGTGCAATTTGACACCGATGATCCCAAATTGCAGCACCTTTCAAACTTCTTTATGTTTAGCTTTTGGTGATACTGGACATTGCTTAGGAGAAGGTACCAGCAGAAACAGATGTTTCAATAAATATTTCAGTTAATTCGGAAGAATTCCACCTGACAGTCATCATCTATGAAGAAAACCCATTGCCACTATTCAGTAAAATCTGTAATCCAAAGCCATATTATTCTTTATTTCCAGTAGAATTTCTACTTAGAATAATTTCATTTTATGCATATTACAAAACATCTTTTTGTTTTAAATGTTACAGCTGAGATAGCAGAAGCTTTATTATGAACTCTTACATGTACTGATATAAGCAAACTTACAGCACATCCTTGTTCTGACCTTACTTTCTCTCCTTGTGCCTCTGCAGAAAATGCCAGTGTTGAATACTGATAATATGATAACAGCATATAACACCATTTCAACCATTACTTTTATTGTAAGGTTCACCTGATATTTTAATATATCACTGTAATTTTTTCTTGAAAAATTGTTTTTCTTACAACATTTTTACAGGAAATAAATTGGACATACAGAATAAATTAAATTAAAATAATCTCAATCTGCCTCCTTTAGATATTCATGAATATCAGAATTACCACTACTAGAAAACTAAATTTATCCTGAACTATATATTCAACCTGTTAATTATTTTTAAGTCAAGGGACTGTTTTTCAGAGGTTAATTACAAGTGACTTGAAAGGGTACTATACCTTGTTGCAGCCTCCTCAGATGGAGCAAGGAGAAACAAATTTTGCAGACTTTTGTTGCTTGTAATTAATATCCTGGTCTTTAACAGACATTCACGACCATATGTTCAAGGAAGTGCAATGTCTCAGTATCATTTATTGTGGGGAAAGCATGGAGTATCCTTAAACAATATTTATCTATTTTGAAACCATTTTTGCTAGTTGCTCTACTGGATGTTCCCTTGAATATATGTTGGGAAACTGTGTCACAATTTTTGCCCTTGTTCTTCTTTGCTCTGCGTTATACATAGAAAGTTAAATTCCAAAAATATCACCAATGAAAGAGAATATGAAGAACAGAGAATTAATAGTGGCAAGCAAATCTCAATTACTGTAAGTCTAACTACTCATCAGATGGTAATTAATGGCGCAAGGTTTCTGAATTTAATTCATGTGTGTGGGTGTGTGTGTGAAAACCAAAGGAAATCAAGACAGCAGCAAGTTTCTATTCTGCAACTTTCTGTAGTGTGTTACATATTTTTTAAAACCAAAATTTAATTTTTCAAATTTATTACCTCACAGATCTTGAATTTAGGTAAGTTGAAGTGAAATACATGTCTAATATTGTTTCAATAATGATTGTCACCAAGTGAATCTCTTTCAGAAACATTTCAAAAGTATATATGAAAAGATATTCTATATCATGATTGGACAAAATCAGGATTCGAGTCCCATCAGCACTTAGTACTTAAAACAAAATATAAATACTTCTGTAAGTGCTTTGAAAATGTGATTAAACTATGTATATTAAAGTAAGAAAAAAAATTTTGTGGTTCCTACCAATTTCTTTGCTGCCAATCATGTGGGTTTCATTAGGAAGAGATGTTCTGCTAGCAGCTGGACCTGTCAGACAATACATTAGCTTTCCAGCTTAAATGCCTTGCATTTTAATCTCAGAGTGGGCTGTGAGTGAGAAGTATTTTGGTAGTCTCATGCTAGTCAACAGTGACCTTCAAAGGTGGGCTGTCCTGGCATACCTGACATCATCTCTTTATATTCAGGTAGGCTACTACCTAACTTGCAAAAGCCTTTCCCCTCCAAAATACAGCTCTATGAAATTCTCTGCAATTCATCATCACAGGTTGTTTTTATTATTAGGTACCTGAAAAAAAAAAGTCATGATCTTTTATTCACCCATCTTAGATCCACCATCCCCTCTAGATACACACACTGATTCTGTAGAGGTCCACGGAGATGTCCTTTACTCTCTGAATATGGGGAGCATAAGAGAAGATTCAGATCAAAGGCCAGAATTGATTTAAGGCAGAAGAGGCAATGCCAATCAATTTCAACTTAGCTCAGCAGCTGAAATGCTCATCTATGGAGTAGGATAACTCTTTTTATCTGTCTCAGACCCAAACTCAAAATCACACTTTCTCCATAAAGGCATGCTATAGCTGTAGGTGGCTGTTAGGTGGGATCAAGATATGTCCAAGTCTCTTTCTGATGCAGAGGAACCAGGAGCACAGAATCAGGTGACAAACAAATGAGCACCTGGATGTGTAGGGCACAATTTAGGGCATCTCCAACAACCCAAATATTTGCCCTCTGCACCAGGTTGCCCTCCACTGGGACAACAATGCAGATAGTGGTAAAACCTTACAAGTCACTTGTAAGTGACAATCATCAGAGCCCATAACAGCAGGAGAAGATATATGGGCTTATACACCTCAAGGACATCCAGAAGAGAAAACAGCTTTTCACAGAAGCTGGTAACTATTCTGGCACCAGGCCTGCACAAATATGATATTTCGAGTGCAATCCCATGACAGAAATTACGTATGTCTGATGATCAGAGAAATTATTTTAGTGGAGTGAATGAATACAACAAAAATCACCACTATGGACTTATATTCCTGACAGCCAAGTCATTACCTGATTTCATTTCATTTGTGTCTTCTGTTGCTTGCTCACCAAGGAAATGCAGAATACCTGTTTGCCATGCAAACAAGAATGTTTACAGGAGTCACAGACAGCTACACAGTCAACAAATATTTTCCTCAGCACATGAAGTCAAGAGCCATTTAAGAAGCAGAAGTGATTTATGATTTTTATGATTGTCAATCCTGTCCTTGACATCAGTCCAAGAATAGTTTTCCCATGTCATGTGCTTTTTCTGGCTACCAGCCTTTACTTATCCACCCAGATCCTCAACTTGCAGTGAATATTAAGTAGCAGAGGAGCAGAAAAGCAGAATGCTACAGCTTGGCTGGTTTTCCATCTATCATTGACACACCAGTAGTTGAGTTGTCTCTGTACTGGCTTTTCAGAAAGTGGTTACGTAAGCAGAAGGCTCTAATACAGGATAAATATGCATGTCATGTTCTGACACTAACGATATGATCACAAACATGGGTACCAAACACCCAAGTACCAGCCAGGAGACTTGCCTCTCACAGATGTCTCAGGTGATCTTGTAGCCAGCAATGTGTCAGCTTTTCTTGAGACAATGCCTGCTGGTGAATTAATTTGTTTTTTAAAGCATGTCTTTCAAAAAGGGCTTATTATATTCTTATTTCCCGTCTTGCTGTTGAAATCTGAAGCTATGTGTGCTTTCATATTTTCACTACAAAGGATATCTTCGTGATCCCATGCTTCAACCATGTTTCACTGTAAAGACATTTGTAGTGAAACTATGTTTCACTGTAAAGACATTAGGCGTAATACTTTTATCATAGAAAAGTTGACACCATGAAAGGACTGACCCTCACTACCTTACATTGGTCCAATTAGCTAGAGTATTTTTCATTTTGTGTTTATTTGACTCATCAGTACAAAATCTATTATTCAATGACTGGGAGGTTTTGAAGAACTCTGGCAGAAGTCATAGATAAGAGCAAAAGCCTATTTCTTACATTTACTTTTGACAAAAAGTATCCCTTTTCTCTTAAAACACAGTTTCTAATTAACTCATTTGAAGCACTGCTTTGCCATAGACTGCAATAAAGACAAGCTTGAAGAAAGAAAAGAAAAATCTCCTACCAAAGCCAGTTATTGTATATTCCTTGTTCTTTCTTCTATAAGTTTGGAGGTTTGGCTGGAGAAAAACATCTGTAGTTTAGCAAAGAAAAATAGTGGAGGCTGGGAACACCACATGAGAGTCTAATATGCTTTCACAAAGGTCGTCATGAGGCTTCCTATAGTTAAGAGTATAGATCCCTTTCACATACACTGAGGTGAGTAGTAGTCCTGGTTCAGCAGCAGTTTCCAAGAACAGCAGGGAGTTTCTTGCAGATTAGAGATCAGTGCAAAACTTGCCATAATACTCATCTCATGTGGACGGGGACACTGCTTCAAACACTTAGAACAGAGTGAGTGATTTTTGCTATATAAACCTGCATATTGTTAGAGATCATAGTGACACCAGAAACACCAGAGTAGTTATTTTTCAGAGTTATCCATTTCATACATGAAATGCTTCCTTTTAGAAGCATCACGACTGAGTTAGGAATACAAAGTTCTGAAGCTGAAAGATTGCTTTACACCTATGAAATCTTCAGTGCCTTGTCAATGGTACCAAGTTTCCAGTATTTTAATATTTATTTAATAAATGAAAGATTTTTGTCATAATAAATTACTGGTTTCAGTAACACTGGATTGTCAAATTAATTCCATCAACTCTTACTTGTAAATTAGTCTTGCAAAGCTGGTTTACAATTCATTATAACCAAAAGAGTAAGTAGTATTGGTTTCAAACTACTCAGACAGGTACTGGATGCTGCATTACACACTGCCTTACAACAGTCTATGGAGCTAGGTCATCTCCAAACTTTTGTTCTTTAAGATTTCTCCACCTACTTGCAAAGGAGCAAAGGTTACTAGTCCCAAAACTACTTATTCAGTGTTTGACTTTCTGCAATGCAAACAGTGTACACAAAAGTAACAAAGGTTGATGGCACACTGTAACTAAGTATGAGACAGTGTAGCTAAGAAGATGACCATTAGGTCTCTGCCAGGGAACTACAGCAACACAGTAGCCAGGCAAGTTTGCTCAAGTTTTGTATTTGAGGTGCTAACCAACAAAATGTGCCATCTTCTAAAGCCAAAAGGTTTCCAATGAATAAAATGCATAAAAATTATTTACTCATGCTTCCTTTTATTTATCAATGATAATATAAAAGGTTGTTTCAGCATATCTAGTCCTTTTAATAATTTTTATATATATATATGTATGTATGTGACTCTCTACAACTACCTGAAAGGAGGCTGTAGTGAGGTGGTGGTCAGTCCCTTCTCCCATGTAACAATCGTCAAGATGAGAGAAAATGGACTCAAGTAGCACCAGAGGAGGTTGAGATTAGATATTAAAAAAAGTTTATTTCCTGAAAGGGTATTCAGGCATTGGAATACGCTGCCCAGGGAATTGGTGGAATCACCAGTCCTGGAAGTGTTCAAAAGGCACATGGATGTGGCATTGGTGGTGAACACAAAGGAGCTAAGTTAATGATTGGATTTGATGATCTTAGAGGTCTTTTCCAACCTTAATGATTCTGTGATTTCATAATTTTATAAAGTATCCTATTAAAATATTTTTATACTATATATATATTATAAAATATACTTTGGGAGAAATAAGTTATTGGCAGAAGTTTTATTTTCTCCAAGCATTAATACAGTTAACTTTGTTTCCATTACTATCTCATTCATCTACACTTAAAGATTTTAGTAGATTTACGTGCCAGTTATTTTCTAGGTATTTTTACACAGTAATAGTTTGCACAGTAAATGTTTGCTTTTATTATCCTTTTCACTCTTACTGCTCAAATTGTGTTTTCTATTGTTATGGATGTCAACAGACGTTGCTTTTCTACAGGGAGAAAAATAAGGTCTAGTCCTCTTAATTCTCTACATCAATGCTGTACACCTTTGGAAACTTATTAGCATATACAAAGCTAATTAAAATCCTTTGACCAGTACAAGTATTAGTACAAAAAAAAAAAACAACCCAAAACATGGCAGGAAGATTCTTTAAAATTAAGATGAAAATCAGCTTTCTTCTACAATATATAACATATATTTTAAGACTGTGCCCTGAGAGCTAACCATATGCACTGTGCATGTCTACTGTAAGTTAAATGAGCATTAAGATCAAACAGCTACCTGCAAGCTGTAAGATCTTGAAATGAAGCAGAGAGCAATCCGGTAGTGTGAAGGGATGAAAGTCTTTGTGACTAGAATCTGTGGTTTGAGTACACATTTTGTAGTCTAAAAATAAGATTAAAAGGTTACAGCTATTCATCTCATAGACTGGCAAAACCTACAATCTAAGCAACGAATCCACTCTTATGCTTTATTTTTTGAGAAGTAATGTTTCCTGTGAACTCCACTGACCTGGAGCAAATATAACGCAGGAACTGCTGGTGGGGTTGACCACCCTGCTTCTTTCTGTTGTGATATTGCCAATAAAACTTAAAGACAAGTACTTGGGTTTAAAGGCCTTCAAACACATTATTAAATGGATTGTAAACAAGGTCAGCAGATTCTTGCTGGTCCTTGAAATTACATTTGAGCTGTAGCAAAGGCCAGGAAGATGCCCTGAGCACAGACCCCATTATTTGGACTCACAGAATATGTCCATAATACAGAACAGTTCCCTGAGGCCAGTGGGTACAGCAGAGTTCCCATTCACACAGTTACATTCCCAGTCCCCCTCCCCTCAGGATGGGCATGACAAACTGCCTGTTAGGATTTGCCCCAGCCCACACGATTCTGTTAATTGTGCCAAAGCATTGTTTGGAAAAATCATAATTTCACAGGGTTGGCATTGTGATAAGGCCTGTCTGTCAATACAAGAGCACATAGGATCAGGGCTAGAGTTCAGAGCTGTACTTTGGCCCTCTCCAGTGTATCGTCTGACACATTCATAACATTGGAAGACAGTATATTACTGTGGATGAAGCATCATCCCTTTAGCCCATAGAGTCCAGACCAAATCATTTCCAGCAATCTGATCTTGTAATAAGAACTTTTTTTTAAACAATATTTTTAATGATATGAAAGGGAAAGATATGTGTTTATATATTAGATAATAGATATAATGAACTTCATATAATTAAAAAGGTTTTTTTTCCCCAAGCATTTAAAAATTATCATTATTCCAAGAAGCTGTTTTACAAACATCAACTTATAGGTATGAACTAACTTCAGTCAAAAAAAGTGCCTAGAAACAAATGCTAAAATAGAGATCACATGTGATGTTTATTAACTCAGTGCCCAAAAGAGAGGCATGTAGTTCTGGGAGTGCTGGTGCCCACACGAGGACTGCAGAGAGTGAAGGAAACAGCATGGACCGGAATTGAGACAGCTGGCAAGGGATGCCCCACAGAGCTAAAGGGAGTCAGCAGGCCATGCCAAAGAAAAAGACATTTCCAAATCCCAGTGTCTTACTCTACTTGGGACCTGCTAGCAGTGTCATCCATGATGCAACTCATAGACTAGTGATGCTCTTACGCCTCAGATGAAATTCAAGTTCCGTGCACTATCCATACATTTTGTGTCAACAACTGCCACCACACAATGATCCAGACTGCAGTCTGGAATCTGAGCTCACAACAATCAGCAGCTCTCAAGGTTGCCTCGTCCAAATTCACTACTTTTAGGTTTGCATAAGGCAGAAAAGTCATCAGAGCAAAGGAACACAACATAGGTGTGGCATTGGTACCGCTAAAGGACTTCTCAGGCAGGACAGCAAGGATTTCTCTTGACCCTCTTCCCTGAAATGAGCTGAGACTATTCAGGCTGAAATATTCAATCAATGTCTTCTCTTTCTTACATTCTGCCCCTGAGCCTAACCTCCCTGTCCATCCTGACCCTGGCTGGGTTATAACCCCTCCGTCTGCCCAGGGTCCTCATGTACCTTACAGAAACCACTTGGGTACCCACACATGGAGGGACTGGGATTATGGATGTATCCACTAAAACTAGAGTGTCTCTAGCATCTACTATACATGAAAATTTCTCTCCATCCTCTGCCTCACCATGGGCAAACACATGGTCTGCCATAGCTGCGTACAGCAAGAGGGATTTATGTTGCTACAGTGAAGCTCCTGTTTGATGCAGAAGTTTTATGTGCCTTTTCCACTATTCTATAGTTACTGCCTTTTTCTTATCCTCTTTTTCTTGACCTCTCATCTTCTTGGTGACAAGCCAGTGGACCTTGTCATTCAAAAAGCAAAAATCTTCAGGTCAAGAAATCTCTGTGAACTGCTATGTATCAGGCTTCTTAGTTGTTTGGTAAAAGTAAGAATTATCCCAGTCAGGCAGCAGTGGAGTAAATCAGCACACATTCTGGGAGTCGCAGGAAAGGGCACTGCCTCACTGAATGACTGCAGCTATTATTGGCAATTGTTTTTCAAGTACTCTCACGTTAACATTCTATCATGGCAAGCAATCTAACGACCTCTCAGGATGATCATTCCAACAATAAAAAGATACATAAAACAAATTTGCCAAAATGCAGTCATGCATGTCCTGAAATGAAGTATCAATCTATGGAATCGCTCTGAAAGCAGATAACTGACTAATATCCTTGACAGTGGGTTCCCAGTGCTCCTAGAGTTGTATAAGAGCCTATCACAGCCCCAAACATCTTCTTCATGAAGGTCGACTGCACTATAGTGCAGTTATGACCAGTCATTTTCTGTGTAGTTTCCCCACAAGCATTTGAACAGACCATGCATTTTTTCCTCAATTGGCTGTTCTCAGCTAAAAAATTGTTTTAGAGGTCCTGAGCAATAACATAGCCCTTGGGAAAAAAGCCTTTCTGCATTAGGTATCTGACTGACACCATGAATGATTACATCCAAGCATCAAATTTAATGAGATTTCTACAAAAATGAGTGACATCTGCATAGCGCTCATGTCCTGGCTGACTGTCATATGTTTGTCATCACTGAGGCTTTTGTCCTTTATTAATCCACTTTCAAGAATGCCTACTGTTGGAAATTGAAATGCTTTTTAGCAGTCACCCTGCAGACTGTGTAAGAGCACACATCTTGGAAAGCATAATGACACATTGTCATGCCTAGGAATGCATTTAAAATGTTTAAAAAACATGAGAGAACTCTGACAACAAAATATATTGAGAATTTAGCAGGGGATGTCTGCATAAACATATTTTACATCCTTTAATGTAAGCAAGATGCATGTTCTTTTGTTATAATATAGTGGATAGACACTCTTTAACAGTATTCAGAGTGCATGGGAGAAATATTGTCATAAAAGAAATGTACTAAAGTATTTCCCTTTAGCTTTGTTTGTGCTTGGGACCATTATATGATTCTGGGCCTAGGGCTCCAACCCAGTAAAAGCATATGATCGTATCAAAATCTCAGCTTTCCTCTAAACTTTCCCTCATGGCTACAAATAAAAATTTCACTAATATTTTCCTACATCAACAGATAGCCTGAAACAGTAGAGGATGGAGATTGAAGAATCACCCTATTTTATTAAATTAGCCCCAGGACTTTCTATTTTGAGACAAAGATCTGACCTGGTGCTTCACAGCAAAGAGCAGCAAACACTTGGTAGGAAGGCAGGAGTGCAGAGGGCGTATCTTTCTGCCACATTTTCTCCCAGGAAGAAAAGCAAGACATTTCCACTGCAAATGAAATGGGACTCCAGAAGGCCAAGAGTTGCAAAGTGTCCAACGGATGGCACTGTTTTATTCCAGTCACTGTTTGTGACTCGATGAAAGGCACTGACAGCAGCAAAGCCAAGCCTGGTGAGCAGGCAGAGCAAGGGAAGAGGAAAGATTCCAAGCACTGAAGCTGCTGTCTGCCCATGGAAGTGGAAAACCTTGTTCTTCCTGTGGCTGGGAGCCATATCTTGGGCTCCTGTGAAGAAGACTGCAGTGTGTTGTGGAAACAATATTCTTCCGTCATGCACCCATAGTACTAAACTTTACTGAATTGAATCTCTTGAATTTCAAACATGTATTTCTCCTTTTTGTTGTTATTATTTCTAAATGCCACATATTTCCAACGTTTTATGTCAATTAGTTGCTCATAGATCATTGCCAAGCAAATAGAGGGAAGTGAATAGCGCAATTTGCTTTCTCATTTATCAGATTCAATGTTTCTATCACTCTGAAGATATTGAGCCCAACTATTACAAAATTCTGATCCTACTGCTGTCATAGTTCATGTAAACATGTTTTATTGAAGGCATATCAGAGGAAATATAAAGCTGTTTGCAGCTGCAAATGACAAAAAATCACAGCATATACAAATACTTCAGTTAATGGATTTTTTTAGCCTTTGATGTTTAGATAAATTTGTTTCTACTCATGTACTAAGGAACCTAGCCACTAAAAGATTTGATTGCATGAAATAGCACTAAAATATAAAAATGCTGAACTCAGTAGTGCAGAAATACTGGCTGCAACTTCCTCTTCAAATGGAGGCACCAGACCCCTGTGTTTGCCACCTTGATCTGCAGGTGTTGAGCTCTGACAGTTCAGCAAATGTGACCACACCACTCACCATAGCTCAGAGGAATGAAGGCTTTCAAAAGTTGTACTCCACTACAGCTTGTGATATGTGCAAACAGCACTGGGCTCCCTCAAAAGCATAGCAGCAATGGCTTTTTATTAATGAAGTTTTGTTTCCGTCAACACCCTTCCCATAGTTCCATTTTGGGAGAAGGTGTCCATTAGTGCATTTCTGATTTCACAGTCCTCCATCTATGTAGGAGCAGAATCAAAACATCAGCTTTCAATAGCAAGAGGATGGAAAACAATTAAAAGGTCCTTGGACGCCAAAAAAATCTAGATTTTTCATAAATAATTATAGTTATTAATAATATGAATATTTACAGAAGTAGCAAGTTCTGTCCTCCAGGACTTATATAAGCTTTTAAGTATAAGAAACCACAAGAAAGAGGTGTGTTTTGCATTTACACTTGACAGAGACACACGTTTTCTCCTAAACTTCTGGTTAAAAACAACTGTGGAGGAGGATCCTGAACCAGGACAAACTTGTCTCTAATTTAGTTTGGCAAGTGTAAATGGATAATGTTTTCAAACACTAGTCATACCAGTTATCAAGAAGAATTAAATAAGAAAATTATGGATGGAAGTGAGATGTTATAGCCACATTTTTCTTTGAAAAGTCATGTTTGTTGCCAGAGATCTCACTTACTGCAGCAGTCACATGGCCTGTACAAATGGTGATTAGCATATTCTCATTTAGTGCAACTAAATAGGAAAAATAATCCTTCACTTTTCAAGCAAAGAAGTTTTGGTGGATTCTTTAATTTGTTTTTGATGGTCCCATAGTAATTTTCAGCTTTCAAAATATTTGGGTTTGGGTTTTTATTTTGGTTTTACTAGTTTTCAATCAAACAGTTAATGGACTTCCAGCATGTTGGTGATCCAGGTGGCTTTCCTGAATGAGTGAATTTTAGAAGAAGGATGAATGCTGCATTCTTGATTCACTTATTAGTAATATTATTGTTCTTCATGAAGCACGTCCTGCCGTGCTTCATTTTGTTTACTATCTGTCTTTCCTGCTGAGTCTCACACAAAGAGAAGATATGATTGTGACTGTTCAGTCTAGCCTGGATGCTTCTAAAAGTTCCTCTTTTTTTCCTCGAATTTTAGGTTCAGAACAATTATAATGGAGTTTTTGGGGTGTTTTTTAATCTGTTTCTATTTCTAGTTCTCCTGCTGTCACTCTGACAAGTTAATTGATGTTCATTCACACAGCATTTAAAGAACAGCAACAATCACAATTCAACCATCAGAAATCATGGGAATGAGGTATCTCCATGATGTAGTACTGTGCATTTTAACTCTTGTATTTCATGGATATTGAACTCCACTGGGTCTCTACAGAATGCATCTCCTGTGTTATTGCTGCACATCCACGATGATGGTGTAGTCTGTTTGATTATTCCACTTTATTTCTAGGTCCTCCTGGTCCCCCAGGGGTTGTAATAGTGGAGGAAATTACAGACACCACAGCAACACTCTCCTGGAGTCCTGGGGCAGACAATCACAGCCCTATCTCCCTCTACAACCTGCAAGCACGCAGTCCATTTTCTCTTGGCTGGCAGACCGTAAAAACAGGTGAGAAAAACTTTCAAACAGCACAAGTAGACTGTTCAAAACTCCTGATCATCACAATAATAACCACTGGCAACTACAGGAACAGATACACTTAAGAAAACAATGTCAAATTAAAAGAACTGATTTTTTTTTTCTTTTTTTCATTCCTTTTGTGTTACTTAGCAACAGCTCTGAAAGGACAGCACAAAGACACCTGCCATGATGCATCTGTGAATAAGCAGAAAGCTCTCCCCTAAATCCTTCAATCTGTGTCTTTTCAGGAGTACTACAGTGCCAAAAGCCTAGCTGCGATTTCTGACATATTAGGTCCTTGATGTTGATCATTTTTACTGACCATGTTGTATCACAAAGACCACTTGATAGTGAGATACTGCACCTGAGCTTCAGATTTCTGAGTGACCTACACATTTCTTTACTCTCTGCAGTTCCAGATCTGATAAGTGGTGACATGGAGTCTGCTATGGCTGTGGAACTGAACCCTTGGGTGGAGTACGAGTTCAGAGTAGTAGCCACCAATAAAATTGGGACTGGAGACCCAAGTGCACCGTCACGAGTGATCAGGACCAATGAAGCAGGTAAGGAAAGGATAAAAAGGTAATTTTTACAACACTATCAGAAACAAAAACTGCTTTAATACAATAATAGACCTATTCTCTTTTCTGGTACACATCTGTGTGTTCAGTCTTCACTGTTCCAGGGTGATATTCTTTGTAATGGGAAGCCAGTTTGTTTTAATTAAAGGAATATTGTTTAATTTACAGAAATTTCAAATAAAACTATTCCCTGCTCTCCTACTCCATCTGGGCTGCCTTACTTTTCATCTTACTGCCTTCCGTCTGATAGACTTACACTGTTCTTAAATTTTATGCTGCTTCTCAGTCTCTTCAAACAACTGCTCCTAAGCAGCCTCTTCCCTCATATTTTTCATAACTTCTCTCATTTAAGGTGCATGGAATTTTTTCAGCAAGATAGGGAAGCCATAAGAAGCTGCTTAATTTGAAATACCTTGTGTTCTAAGTGTTTCTTTGTCCTGCGCACTCTACTGTGAACAGTTATTACATTTAAATAAATTTCATTATATTTCTGATTAGGATGGTACTGTGGGACACCAGGAAAAAAAAATATCCTATTTTAGTCTCTTGAAAGTTACAATGGTCTCATGACATTTGGAGTCATTGACAGTAATTTGAGCAGAATGAAGGGAGGTAAAGAAGAACTGGGAATCTAAGAAAAATACCTAGGCAGTTAGACACATTTTAAGAAGCAGAAAGGGACAGAGATAGGATTTGGACAAAGTCTCAGATGAGAACTACATATCAGAACACTTTCAGATTATTCTTCATTCTTTGTTGTTTAGGATGGCTAGACAGATTTATTTTTTGTTTTGAAGTTTTATCACCTGAATAATTGTTATGTAACTTATTGCACCACTATGAAGACCTCATCTCTGCCTCCTCAGTGACAACCCCACATGCACTGGGAGCTGCTGTTAGGTCCCCCCAAAGCCACCTCTGCTTCAGGCTGAAAAAGCTCAGCTTCTCCAGCCTCTCCTCACAAGGCAAGTGCTCCAGCTCCCCCATCCCAGTGGCCTCCTCTGAACTTGTATTAGTTGATCAATGTCTTTTACATTCTGGCACCCAAAATTGGATGCACTATTTCAGATGAAGTCTGACAAACCTATTTGCAGTTGTAATAAGACATATTTATTTATTTTCTGCTTTAAATAACTGTGTGGTTGCTAGCTGATATTAAATTTCACTGTACAATCACAGAACTGCACTGAAGTGATTTGATTCCCATTCATGCATGTTGAAAGATGCTTCCTCTCAAACTCTCCCCCCATCTTCTTCAAGCTCCCCACAGTGTGAAACTCAATAACTTGATAGCAGAAACTTCAGATAGTCCATAATTTGTTCCATCAAGAAAAGGAGGAAATGAAAATGAAATAAAAAGCACAAGGTACTTTCATCTAAAATGATTTTTTTAAAAAACCCCTTATTTCACTATCATTATTCGTTTCTTAATTTCGTACCATATTTCATTGTCAGGGCAAATTTTGCTGGATCCCAATGTTTGAATAAATTCTCTGTTTATTCAGATGATACCTATCAGAGAGGACAAAAACATTTTGGAAAAAGTTTATCCTGTAATAGGTTGCACCCCTGGGATTATGCTCTTTCAGATTGAGGAACATTTTCCCTGTTTTTGAAAGGATGGTTCAGTATTTTAATTGACCGGGTGTACTTAAACTGTGAGCTAATGTTTTTCTGACAGACTGAAGTTTGAAAATGTTAGATTTCATGTAGCCATCATGTTTTTAGGCTCCTTCTTCTTCTTGTGCAATGTTTAACAAACTAAGACCGTATCTGCTAAAGCATATCCTTACAAGCCAAGTGAAGCTCTCCTTCATGCATATTCATTTTCAAAATTCTTTTGCAACTTTACCTCTGTAAAAATGAATTGATAAATCATAATACTGATCAGTAAAAACAAAGTTGTGGGAAAGACAAATCATGCAGTGTGTGATGAATTTTCATCTCGTGCTTGGTATTCATTTCAGGGTAACATTCCACTGTTACTGCCATCGGAAAGAACAGAGTCTTTAACTCAAGAAATAACAATCTGAACTTCAGTACACGGGGCTCCTCCTGAAAAGCAACACTGTAGATTCTAATAATGCAGGTCTTCTTGAATAATCAATCAGTAACATATTAGTTCAAATAGAAAAAAGGCCATAATAGACACTTACTTGCACTTTCGTCTTCCCAGTTAGGAACACCTTTTTTACTACCAGAGTTACAGTTCCACTAATGTCATTTTAGAAAAGAGTGGTTTGTAGCATGGCATTGAAATCCAGACAGGTGCCAGTAAAACAACTGAACAGCTTTCAAAGAAACAGGAGCTGAATGTATTTGGTGTGCCTGCCTAATAGGGCATGGCACGGCAGAAGTCTGTTGGTGTCCCCTCAATTTCAAAAGACATTTCTTCAATAAAAGAAGAAATCTTTGGTCTCTGCTTCAGTTGCAAGTGGTTTGGGCATTTGGGGGTGGCTAATAAAAAAGATAGATGCAGCCTCCATAGAGGAAGTGAGCGGACACGAGTTAAAACAAGAAATTACTATCCAAATGGTTAGAATTGGCATGGAGTCGTTAAGTTGGAACAATAACACAATGGACTCTGCTTTAAACAAAGAACCAAATAAATAAAAAAAGCTCTAACTGTTACACATACAATTCTTTGAAAAATGGCATACTGCTCAGATGCTTGAAATGTCAGAGGCTTCATGATCTGCTTCATTCAGGCAGTCAGTTTTTCCTGATCTTCACATATTCCTGAAGTTCAGAGCCTGTTACCTCTGTATTCTGAAATGCCTTTCACTGATTTTGTGAATTATCACCCATTTTCAGTGCCAAAGTTTTCAGATGCCAAAGAGACAGGAAACTAGTAGTAGTTTTCATTGGGTTACAACAGTTTTCATATGGGTTTTGGAATTAGAACATCATTACTTCTCATAGTGAGCCCAGCGATCCATTATTTTTCAGAATTTCTCTATTACTAATTTTTTATCTGAAAGCTTCAAGGGAAACTGTCTATTAGCATAATGACCAGCTCTAATGTCACAGTTCTCAATTCTTAAAGGACATTTATGTGAAAGAACATCATATTTCAGAGAGAACATGGCATCAACCTCTCTACTCATGACTCAGGCAGAATAACCTGGCTATTTGCACTGATGGTAGATGTGGCCCACAAGAATAAACAGACAGGCTGCCCCTGCACTGAGTGAAAATCCAGAAATACCCTCTCCCAGCTGAGAAAATGACTGTGACCCATGTTCAGATAAGAGTTGAGACCCATCAGTCTGAATGGTAGCTGTAGACAACCCACTGAGGCAGTAAATGTGTGATTCTGGTTCCATTATTTTACACTTAAATGGAAATCTGCATCTGTAATTTAATGGCACAAGAAAATTTGACTGGAGACTAAAGTCTTTTTCTATCCCCATACCTCACTTATTTTATCACTTCTTACCCAAGATAGTAACAACATCTTATATTAGTCCATTATCTAAAAATACCTATGGAAATAATAATTCAGTTGGCGTAAGGAAGTCAACAGAATAATAAACAGGTTTCCACTTGCTTTAATTTTTTAATTAAACTCTAATCTTCTTACTTAGTTCATATTTAGTTAACATGATTGCTTTTCATTGCTACTTTCATTGGAACAGATAATACTGCAATTTTCTGGCACATCTAACTTACAGCCAGCTGCTGCATTTCTGTCAGTTCTAGCCTTGATACATATTTTACAGGTCCACAAGGTGCAAAGAGCCAATAACATGAATTTAAACATGTCTGGCATTCCACTAAGACAGTCAGGGCATTTGAAGCCTGGGGGCAAGGCATCAGTTACATTATCTATTCATGGGGAAACATGGAGAGAGAGAAATTGAGTAGAATCAAAGTTTAACCTGCTAATCATGCATGCAAACTTGATTTTATGAGGTAACAATGTAATGCACTCTATTAGGAGCAGATTGTATACTGGCTTTATTTTTAATAAGTCCTTATGTTCTATTAAGTTGCCCTTATTCTCAGCTAGAATTCCTTCATAGCATAACAAGAAATGTCTCTGTCCCAGGAAAAAAGTTACCCATTTTAGACTGGCTTTATTTTCAGGGGTTTTTTTATTGTTGGGGGTACTGTTTTATTTGTGATTTGTATAAAAGAAGTTCCAACTTTTCTCATTATCATAACTATTTCTGTGCTAGAAAAAATTGATAACCTGCCGTGTCTAGGATATTTGCAGTTGATGGCATGGTCTACTAAAGCCTTTATAGAAAATGTGCCTTTCCATGAAGAAAAACAAAAGGAGGAGAGAAAGTAGACTGTAATCATTGACTGTAGGTTACTTAGACCTTGGATTCCAGGCTCAAACTAATATTGACAAAGATATGTCACACTATGGCACACTAATGTGTGTTCTACTACAAGACGTAACAGAAAAGCTACTGCCTTGGTTCTGGGGCACATATGTATGCCACAGCATTTGAGATTTCAGTCCTATATGTGGTGATTTGGAGGCTATTCAGGCAGGGTCCTGCAGTCACATATGACTCTCTTGTCCGCGAATAGAACTGAATTCTACCTCCTACTTAATTACAAATATTAATAATACAGAGAAAATTAGAACAACATTTCAGGTTCTGAGACCAGGGCATCCTTGTTTTCCAATAGCTGAATATGTGTGACGTCCACTTCTGAGATGCTGCCATGTTTTACATTTCTTCCCTGAGCAGATGAGATGTGAATTGTTACTCTGGGAGGGTGACAGCTTGAGGTCTGGTCTTTCACACAGTGAAAGGGTTTTCACTTAACGCTCCCCTGTTTCCTAGATGTGTACTGCAGGAGACATATAGAGATACACACACACACACAAACACACATACATACCTACATACATACATACGTATAGAGAGAGAATGGAATGCAACTGAGTAGAAAAAACTGAATGTGTTACAGTTTTTGTCTCACATTAAGGAGTTCTGCCAAGCTGGTGAAAAGCCCTCTCTCCCCCACCCATACCACTTCTGCAGCTGAAAATTTTTACTTTTGAAACTACATCTGTATCTTAAAATATAAAAAGCTTTAAAATAAATAAATAACTGCAACTGTACCTTGAGCAAATATACAGGTCCTTTCTTAGGGACTAAAGCCAAATTTATTAATTTATCTCCAGGAAAAGTGTAGCAATATTAACATTTTGCTTCACTTTGCCTTATTTGACAAAAGTTTCGGAATTTATACCAAAAATGTACATGTGGAAAATATCTTAAAGAATACAGGATTCAAGCAGAGTGAGAAAGACCTTGTGAATAAAGTATGGAATTGGGATTTGGGAAAACTGGACTCAGTTGCTTATGAGAAAACTGTAAATTTGGGCAGTTCAGGTTAGCATCTCTTAGTCTAAAAACAGGAGATTAGTAAGACTCTTACTTCTCTTTGTCTTCCCTTTATCTCATCTCCTCCCTATTAAAGGATAGGGACCAAATCTAGCTATGGGTTTCTACTGCAATAATGTAATTAATTATACTCTATTGTAATCAATTATAATCTTGGCTGCTAAAGACTTTTGTTCTGCCCAAAAATTAAGATAGACTACAAAATTAAGAATCTGTGTTTTCTCTTCGTAATAAACAAAACACACAGAATTGAAATAAGCCACTAAACATTTCCTTGGGAAACAAACAATCAAACAAACCAAAACACAAAACAGAAATACTTTAAAATTATTAATTATTCATTCAATAACATTTTGAAAGATTTACTTGCAAGACTGGAATGTTAAAAAGAGCATGAACTGGCTTGCAAGTACTTTCAGCTTTTCCAGGTTCAGCGTGATATTTTCTTTTTCTTTCTATTAGGAAAGGAATCTAAAGCTGGTTTAAAAGTTTTTTTTTAGTTCACTCACTGACATAGGGAGTGTAAAACTGCTTTTAAACAAAATTTTTATTTATTTTCCATAGCGAATTAGAAGTAAAATAATAATTTTGGATTAAAATTCAAAATCTCTGTCAAGTCAAACTGAAATACTCTCATTTGTCTTTCCAATTTTAATTCTTCTATTTTCTACTTTCAAAATCAAATAGCTATGATTCATTTGTTATAATGTCAAAATGAAATATTTAATAATTTTCAATATTTTGCCCAAAAGTGAGTACCATATATCTTATGGAATCAGCTCAGCTTTACAGTCCACCATTTTCATTTAAAAAAAAAACCAAACACAAAAAAACCCACAGAAAATCCATCAGCCATGCAGACTGAATGGAAAGGAATTTTTAAAACCTAATTTAATCACCCTAAAGCACAGAGCAATTTTCAAAATTTTGGACACGGTGGAGGTCTGGAAGGAAAGTGAACATCTACCACATATGTTTGTGGTTTCATAGCTATGGTATTACCCACCATTTCAAAAGCTTCCGCATTTAAATGTTTTACATTTAAATACAGGTTTAAAATACATCGGTGACACTGTCAGCATTTTTCAGCACTTTGTAACCACTGTTCCCATACACAAAATCCTCAGCAACAGCAGATCTGTGCATATATTTTGTCCTGAATTAAAACCCACTGCTTTTCATCCATATTTAGCTTGTAGTGATGAGATACACATGAATTATTAAACAATTGGCCATGGCTTCATATATAAGCTTTATCTTTCCGTATCACCTTTTCTTCATTTATACCCTAAGTATCTTGTCAAATGCTTTGTAAGACTGCTGAGGGCTACATTCTCCGTGCCTGCTCTTAGAGAAAATGTTAATGGGTTTTTTGTTTGGTTTAGAGGAGATAAGTTTTAATAGAGTTTAATTTCACTTTCATTTTCAGCATATCACAGTAATTTCATGAAAATGGAAAACAGTAAAAAAAAAAATCCTGCTGCATGCATTCAAATCAAACTCCTGGCACACTAATTTCAAGATTTTTTTTTTGTTTGCGTAAAGTGGAGGTTTCGACTTCAGCCTGTTCCAGCATCCAGCCTTTTTTTACTGTGAGCTGCAGCTAGTTGCCATGCCTTTCAGAACACAGTTTTTAGTGCTATTTGTTGTTCACATTACCAGAATGATGGAGAGACCTGCCTTTTAACTTCCAACTTTACCATTGGCTGGCAAAAAAAACCAGAAAGAGCTGACCTGATCCCAAGGAGCTTACAGTCCAAGGATAAAACAGGAGACAAGTGAGAATAGGTGGCTGGCAAAGGGGCTAATGAGAAGGTGTTGATCAGAATTAGACATATGATCAAACTAAGCACAGTCACATTTTATGAACCTAAGGACCAATTTTAAGCCAAGGAGCTTGGTTTCCAGTAGGTGACATTCTCTCATCTTGCAGTTAAGTGAGAACATATTAACACAGCAAAGAACTCTTTGTTACTAGCTGGGGTGTGTTTATTCAGAAGAAACAATACCAAACTTTTCAACTTTGATAAACCCTAAAGAAAAGACTACCCCTAATGTCCCTGTCCCCCAGACACATGTATCCTGTGTCCAGGAGCCAAGTTTAGGCATCATATTTGCATATCTCGTGCAAGTGCATCTCCATGAGTGTCACTGCTGAGAATTAACAACATAAAGATTGGGAAGTCATTAATTGCATGGCAATAAACTTAGGCCATGAGTGAGTAAATTCAGATATAACACTGATATAAAGGTGATGCTGCTGAAAGCGTGGCTGATATACAGTCTCGGTGCCTGGCAAAAAATGTTTTCTTTTAATAGTTGTCTTCACTTAATAGTTACTCATTTCAAACTGTCTCCCTGTAACTGTGTATACTTTGCTTTGCTGCAGTGCAGAGGAAATTCATTCTTTTGACACATTTATTCTTTTAATGGTTATTCATTTGAAAGAGTTTCACTGTGTGAGTGTACATTTTAGTCTGATGCAAAAGAAATTCATTGTTTTGACAGTTTTATTCTTTTAACGTTTATTCATTTAAATAGGGCCACAGTCTGCAAAGCTGTTAACAAGAAAACTCTAGAAAGAGGATGCTGCAGGTTAAATAAGTCCATCATGTTGGACGCTTCAAAGGAGTACAGCCTACTCTCTCATTTCTAATGTGGCAGGCACATACATAAAGACTTCATTTGTCTTTATAACTTACCCAAAAATACCTTAGAAAGGCAAGAGAAAAATAGATGCTAAACAAGGTTTAGATATGCTCCATTAAAGATGGCATCATAATTTTTGCATGTTAATTAACTGTCAGATTATTCTTCATCAGCATTTTTTCATGGTAGAACATTTGTCACAGTGTTGCACACTGATTGTATTCTTTCTTTTCTTTTTTTAAAGCCAGAGGACAATTCTGTTTCTGAAAGGAAGACTTCATTACCTTTTTGCCATGTGAAGATTAGGTCTTAATTTAAACTCATTGTTGTCTCCAGTCAGTAGAGTCTCCCTATTGTGTAGACATTTATCTGTAGATCGGATGAGCCACCCCAAAGCTCTGCATTCACTGGAGAAGAAACATTGACTACAAGCTCAGCCTGGATACCTGATTTCCCAGTAGATAAACTGCAAAGCAGTTCAGTCATCTGGTTACACAGAAATCAAGAGCTTTTAGCAGGGAATAACTATGAAAGATGTCATTTAGCATGTATGAAAGGGGAAGGAAGGAGGGAAGGAAGGAAGGGAGGAAGGAAGGAAGGAAGGGTGGAAGGAAGGAAGGAAGGAAGGAAGGAAGGAAGGCAGGAAGGAAGGACGGCAGGCAGGCAGGCATCATTTTTGCCAGATAAACACAGGTTTGTTGGAGAGAAACACATTAGAAATCTCCCCTATCAGTCTGTTAAGAACCACGGATGAAAGGGCTCCTACCTAATTTCCAACAGCATAAATCAGAATCAATTCACACACTTTGCAGGGCTGCATCATTTATGAGAAGAAACAGAGTTGGGCTTATGTTCTTTATAGGGGAGATCAGGGTTCAAAAAGTGACTACGCAAATGAATTCTGAAGTTTTAGGTGGACTGACGGGATCTAATAAAAACTGCACTTTCACTGAACTTAAGCTACCAATGACCAACATAGGAAACAGAGAGAACGGTGTGCATTTTTCTTTGTGTAGTTTAAGGGCACAGTGCTACTCAATAAATAAGCTGAACAACATGCAATGAGGCCTAAATGCTTGAAGGCCCACAGTACATTGCTAGCAATGACCTATGTACTGCTGTAAAGAAAAAAAAAAAACTTTATACCTTAGGATTTTATTTAATCAAATAAAGAATGAAAATGTTACTCCTCACAGTAAATAAACTCAAGACATTAGTCAATTTGGGAGCTTTATTAGAGGCACTAAGCAAGGTAAAAGAAGTTATACAGTTCCAATGAAACAATTGAGATTTCTGGTTTTGCAAAATATGATCATCTGATTTGAAATTATGATGATAGTCATAATTTACTTTTAAGAATTTCATCAGCTGCTCATGTGCTTTAAAGCTATGATGATGATCTCAATTTTTCAAGAACCGTGGGCAGTACTTTTGCAAGAAATTATAAGGGATGTTTAAGGTTGGTTACTTTAAAATTTCTGAAAATTGGCTTCCTGATAGAGCATGCAAAAATAGATTTACAATAATTAAAACATTCTAAATCACTAATTACCTGAAAAATATTACAGACATTAATTATGTTCTAAGATTTTACCTGAAATCTGAAATATATCAGGTTTCCTGGCATTTCAAGTTGTCTGTTGAAAAATAACAAACAATAAGATAATTCCTGTTTTATCTCTTAGGTGATCTGTACATTGAAATTTTTACCAATCTGCAGAAGACATAGTGCTTAAGAAGTTTTTTATTCCAATATTATTTTTATGCTCAGCTTATGCTTTGTTTGGGTTTTCCAGCTTGAGTGTGCAATTCTCTGAAATGAAACCTGAGCAAGTTTTCTCTACCACAGAGTGCTATGTTTTTATTTCACTTCTGATTTAACAGTCTTATGTCTTCTGCAGCAACTTATTACTATGGGGAAAACCTCAATAACTTGGATATTCTGGTTTGTTTTGCTTTGGTTTTGTTTTCATTTTTGCTCACAGTTCCAAAGACACCTCCAGCTAATGTCAGTGGCAGAAGTGGAAGGCGACATGAATTAGTAATAGCATGGGAGGTAAGAGACTTTTCTGTTTAAAGGTTTTGTTTCATGTTAACTTCTTTGAGGACGAAGTAAAGAGTACTCTGCTGGGGTTTCCTTACAACAAATCTTGTCAACACATGAACGCAAAATACTGTTCTTAAATATGTTCTAAAATTTCAAAGTACTGTGCATTTTCATGAGGTTTGGGTAGAAGACATCATGGCATCAGCTCCAAAGTTCTGCTAATTCATGAGGCCTTTCTTCCTGATCTACTTCTTGGGTTTATATGATTTTTTTTGAATCTTATGTAAACACCACACCAGATGAAATAATAGTTAAGAGGACAGAAGGAAAGCTTTGTAACATTTTTTAAATGTCAATTAAGAAACAATTATTTTTAATTTTTTAATAAAAATACGAAACTAAAGAAAATTTTGAGAACATATTTGTGATGCAAGATGCAACACAGTTGTATGGACATGCCAGTGGGCAATTGGAGGTGTGGGAGTTGCTTTCTTTTTTAATTATAAAAAACACAGTAGAACACAGGCTTTTCTTAAGGAATTTTCAAAACTTCTAGATTCATCATGAACAGTTTCAGATTCATAATATATTCATATAAATATACACACACACACACACACACACATATATACTGAAGAAGAATTCCATCAAATAAATGTATGGCGTTATAATGAAAAACACTTTAGCTCAGCCAGTTTGAGGGGAGATTCAGATAGTAAGAGACACACCAAATTCTGACTAATTGTTTCAATTGGCAAATTTTAGGATATCTAAAGAGGCTGCCTTCTGTTGGCACATCTGCCTTTTTTGACACCAGCTACCCAAGACAGCTGAGACAGAGCTGATTTTGGTTTGCTGTATAGTCTGTAAGGGTAAATATCAGCATCTCTCTTATTAGGAGAGAATTTGCTGAATCCCAAACAAAAATACCAGGTGGTTATAACTGTATCTGATGTGAATGGACCTAATCCCAGTCCCTAGTAAGATATATCAGTATGTAGTATTCATATTAAGTTTCTTTATAGCATTTCCCAGGTGACTGGGGTAGGGGACTACTGGAGAGTGTTATATCTCCCTCTCTGTCAAGGGTCAAAGTTTTCTTCGAAAAGAAACCAGAGACCCAGGGGTGAGACTAGATCACAAAGTCTGTCTTAATTTTGCATCGTCTGCTCATTAAGTCATGATTATTCTTTTTCTTGGATGCACAGTGCACAGCTTCAGAAGGATGGGTAGAAAGTTTTGTCTGCAAGTGAAGTGCCTGATGATGAGACGTTCACTTGGAGTTTGGAGGGGAGAGGATTTAGTGTCCCATGTGCCCTGGCTCTAATTCATATGTCCATTAGCTGCTTATCTATGATGGGCATTTCAAGAGAAGGAGTTTAGACACCCATTTTTGGACGTTTCCCATAGGTTTAATATACTGACAGCAGTTGAATATAACCTGATCCCTAAACTAGTCCATTGACTTCATAGTAAACGTAAGCTACTTCTAGTTTACTAATTAGCTTGAAAAGTTCCATTCATTGAGTTGGACTCGTAAGTTTTAGCTTTTGAAGTCCTCAGACTCTAAAACAGATAAATCCCTTTTCTAACTACCTGCTTATGGCAGATGTGTCCTAATTTAAGGGGCTAATTTCACAGGTCTTCTGAGAAGAGAAAAGAAAATGAGGCTTTTTCACCAAAAAAAAGTGAAACAACTTTTTGAGAGTTAGAACTACTAGATTTATTACGTTGTATCCTAAGTCTTAAATTGAATCCTGGACTTAAATTCCTAAGAGTTTACACCCCATTTGGAACAGAATTTAGACAGGCTGGCACATAAAACCCAAGAGAATCCCACAGTAGTATGTGTCATGCACATCTTGTTACTCACAGTATATTGCTCTGTATTTTTAACAAGGCCACTGATAGGGGCTATTCCAACAACAGACAACTGGTTAAAGCATTAACCAAAAAGTGGAATATATAAAAGAAAACATGTTTCTGAGCACAAGAGCTCATTCAGTCCTAGGACCATGACCTAACTATGGTGATAGGTGAGGAAACTCTCTTATAAGGTTCCTCTTTGGAAGCAACAGTCCTCATGAGGACGAGGTACTTACCAGGTATGGTAAGTAAGATCCTATAATGCAACTGTGACTGTTTTCTAAATTAGTAATACTATTTCTGATCATAATTAAGTTTCTGCACTTAATTTTTCAGCCAGTGTCAGAAGAGTTTCAGAGTGGAGAAGGATTCGGATACATTGTAGCCTTCAGACCCAATGGAACGCGTGGGTGGAAGGAAAAAATGGTGACATCTTCAGATGCCTCAAAGTTCATCTACAGAGATGAAAGTGTGCCGCCTCTGACTCCTTTTGAGGTGAAAGTTGGTGTTTACAACAACAAAGGAGATGGTCCCTTCAGCCCTATTGTGGTCATCTGCTCAGCCGAAGGAGGTCAGTTCAACGTGAACTTCAATTGCATATTGTGAACTATATCAAGCTGTTTATATATAATATGTCCTCTTATACCACGCTTTTTCAGTCTTACATTATAAATTTCTTTGCAGAAGTGCTAAATAACATTAGACATGTTTTGCAGAGAAGGAAGTGAACTAACTTGCCAAGCTTACCTAGAAAGCAAGTGACAAAGTTTAGGAATAGCCTTCAAGCCACATGAGTCATAATCAAAAAAAAAAAAACCAAAAAACCCAACCCTCTTTTCATGAAGGTTCATCCTTAATACCAAATCAGGAGTCTTAACTTTAGACAGGGTTTCTCTAACAATGAGCAAAGAAAGGATATTATTTTCTAATGTTTCTGAGACTCATGATCCTTTTTTTGATGGGTTAATCAGACAACAGCTCAAAGACTAAATAAATTCACTTACGAATGTTCATTTCCTGGTTAATGGATACTAAAAGTGCACAGAAATAAATTTTTTTCTAATTTTTATTCATTAGTAGAAAAGTTCTGACTTTGCATTAATGTCCCAGTTTTCAATGTGAATTATAGGAATAGCTATGAAGAACAAATGAAAAATATTTCTTGAAAATTTCTGCTGAGAATTGCTATAAATTCTCAACAATATTTTTTGGGGCAAAACCAAACAAATAAAACAACCAACAAAGAGTAATTTATACTAGTGAAAGAAGTTGTTCTGTTTTGACAGGACCCAGTGTATGGAAATTTCCATGCACACAAAAGGCAAATAAATGTTATCCACATGAATATTTTGGGCAGCTCCATTATTGGAATTCATAAACTTCAGCTTTTCTTTACTATACTATCTTGAGATATTTCAGTGTCTCCTATTAAGATGATAAAATAAGAAGAGTCCTAGTACAGATGAGGGGAATTTCATACTCTCTCTATGAAAAAATACCGTGAAGATAATGGTATTTCATGTGAAGCTGGAAAACATTAAATGTTATTTCATGTTAAATCGCAATAAATGTGCAATTTTGGAACCATGATGTAGCAGACACTGTCTACTACTATTCTCTCACAGTATTTACAGAGGTTGGAGATGCTGTTTTTGCTAAAAGCAGTTCCAGTAATTTGGTTTTGTTCCACTTTTTGAATCAGCTTTACCAAGTACTTATATTTTTATAAAAACAACTACATTTTAAAATGTAAAAATTGCCCAGTACAACTTGAAAATTGCACAGGTGACTTCCCTGTTCCTCAACAAAAGCTGATACCGTGAGACAAACGGTGATGTTTTATGTTTTTAATAATTTCAGACTCTAATCAGAAAGTTCATTGTAAATAGAGTTTTGCACAGGAAGGGAGACAAACTCTGAGCTTTAATATTTTTTTTGGTAGCAAGAGCTATATTAACAAAACCTGAATGCTGAATTGTAATAAGTGGTCCTTTGCTTGTTATTTGGACAAGACTGGAAATAGAAAAATTAGTAAAATATAAACAGTTCCTTTTTCTATCAGTTCTTTTAAAATATGAACTTTACAAATGATCTTAATAGAATTATTAAAATTAACTTTCTCTAGAAACCAAGTTTTCTGATTATAATTCAATAACTTGAAAGTACCTATCTGTTGTAGCTTTGCTAATTCAGTTTCTGTATGTGTCTGTACATTAGACTTGTCTTTCATAAGAGGAATTCTATGGGCCTAAATATTTTACAAGACTTATAAGAAAAATATGGGATGCTGTGACATTACAGTACAAAATTAATTTATAAATAGCTTTTCTCCAGAAAAACCCAAGGTAATATACCGAGAATTTAAAGGAGTAATGAAACAGTTTATTACAGCTAAATTCTGGGCAATATGAAGATTGAGGACAATAGATAATGCAGTTTGCTATGGAAATGGGGAACTGCTTTTGAAAGAGATATGGACTGTCACTCTTAAGGAGCTAAACAACTGAAGGCACAATTTTTCAAGGATTTCTATTGAAGAGTAGATATTAAATAATGATTGACAGTACAATATATTATGGTCCTAGGGCTGATCCAGCAAACCCTTAGCTTGCTTGCTTTTCATCACACATTCAATTCACTGCTCAGCAAACATCTAGAGTAAAGCACTGGGATAAAATTATTAAAAATTAAGGCTTTATGTTACATATTACAAGATTTCCCACATCTACAAATGGATCTCTAATTGTTTAATGGCTTAACAAATTTGTCTAAGGAAGTCTAAAATGTGTTGCCTCTGCTAAGCACACTGAAAAAAAACAAGAGTTTTTACAGGACAGGTTCTGAACCACATAGAAATCTCATATTTATTAAGAATGAATGCATCTCCTTTTTCTGTATGACTGTGACAGCATACTATGTGCTTTCTGATTCACATTCAGAGCCCTTTCATGATGCCTCTGAGTTGTTCTTAAGCAAGCAGCTAGTTGGGTGATGTTGAGTAAGGTGTTCCCCTCAGTGACCACAAGAGACTGCCCTCTGGTTACACAAAGTGATTCTAACTGAGGCAAAAGGCTTAAAACATTGCCTTCTGAGTAAAGGAACTCAGAAAACTTGACCAAAACAGCGAGCACTTTTTCAGAAGTAAATAGAATGGCTAATATTTTTATCTTTATTAAGTCAGACCATATAATAGAATCATAGAATGATTTGGATTGGAAGGGTCCTTAAATATCATCGAGTTTCCACACACTCTGTCATGGGCAGAGAACCTTCCACTAGACTGGGTTGCTCGAAGTCCCATCCAACCTGGTCTTAAACACTTTCAGGGATGGGGCATAATTTCTTTCTAACAACTAATCTAAATCTCTCCTTTTTTAGTTTAAATCCATTCCCACTTGTCCTGTTACTATCTGCCTATGTAAAGTACCACTCCCTTTTTTATAAACTTCCTTTAAGTACTGGAAGACTACTAGACATTCTCACTGAGGCCTTCTCTTCTCCAGACTGAACAACCTCAACTCAGTCTGTCTTCATAGGAGAGGTGCTCCAGCCCTCTGATCAACTTCGTGTCCCTCCTCTGGACCTGCTTTAACAGGTCCACGTCTTTCTTGTGCTGGGGACCCCAGAGCTGGACACAGCACTGCAGGTGGGGTCTCACCAGAGTGGAGAAGAGGGGCAGAATCCCCTCCCTTGCCCTGCTGGCTGTGGTGCCTTGGATGCAGCCCAGGATGTGTTTGGCTTTATGGGCTGCAAGTGCACATTGACAGCTCATGTCCAGCTTTCCATCCATGAGAACTCCCAAGTTCTTCTCTTCAGGGCTGTTCTCAATTAGTTCTTCTCCCAGCACATATTTGTGCTTGAGACTACCCCAGCCCAGATACAGGACCTTGCACTTGACTGTGTTAAACCTCATGAGGTTCCTGTGGGCCCAGTCCTATAGCTTGTCCAGGCCCCTCTGGATGGCATCCCATCCTTAAGGTGTGTCAGCTGCAGCACTCAGCTTGGTGTCATCTGCAAGGTTGCTGAGGGTGTCCTTGATCTCACGGTCATGGATAAAGACATTGAAGTGCACTGGTCCCAAGGAAGAGCCCTGATGGACACCACTTGTTAACGGCCTCCACCCGGACATAGAGCCAACAGATATTTAGAAGACAGAATTATACCAGCGATTGCTGAAGCATTGATGATGGTGGTAATCCAAAGTTGAAGAGGGGAGAAAGTCTGACTGGTTATAAATGTTTTAAGTCTTTTTTCCTCCTTCACCCACCTTTTGACTTCATAAAAAACATCATCAGAATACAGTTCATGGTAAAGACTGTCCAGGAGCTAAAAGTGCAGATGAATGTAATGGAAGAATAGAGAATAGAATGGAGAATCAGACAAAAAGGTTGTACAAAACTAGACAGATAACCCATGGAGAAAAAAACCAAATGCATGTGTGACTCTCTGGAAAAGATGGCTTAATTCAGGAGGAAAGTTTGAAGGAGGAGCCCTTCCTGGAGACCTTAGGAAAGGAAAAAAGCAAGCAATCAAAGAGAAAAGAAGAAAAATAGAGGTCAGATGTAGTGATGTAAAAAGGGATGATGAAAGCCAGGAAGCAATTCTTAAGAGGGAATGAGGATGATGCTCAGAAGATGCAGGAAAGAAAAAAGATGCACGGTTACTTCAATAAGAAGGCAGGACAGAAGGACACAGTAGACATTTCCAGCACCAGGGAAGGACAAGCCTGAACCTCACATAAAGGAAAACTTTAGTAACAGAAAGAGACATCAGAGAACATGAAGAGCACAGCAAATTAGGCTACCTGCCAGGAGAAAGGTTGTTGTGTGCAGGCCTGAGGCTGAAAAGGGTCTTGAACAGAACAGAGAGAAATCTTCTGACCATACTTTCTGTCAAGAAAATAAGGTATCAGATTCATGCTAGAACATACTGAAACAGCACTGAAATTCGGTGCAGGTATAGATGATTTTTATCCACAGAGAAAAAAAAATTTTGAAGGCACTAGACATTGAAAATAGAGCAATGAACAAAAACAATGTTAGCGCTGTTTGTTATAACATTAACATTCATGCATTATTTTTTGTTGATTACTATATTCTACTTAAATACTGAGGTGCTAAGAATTCCAAGATTACTTATCCAAGCTTTAAGTATCAGGGAAAACCATATGCAATCTCTATGAGTAGTTTTAGTTCACTGGAAAATGAAACCTTGGATAATCATAAATATGGCAACGGAGAAGGAAATAAGAGTGTGAAGGTATGATGGCAAGAGGATGGAAAAGACTGTACTGAAAACAGTGATGGCCAGGCTGGCTTTCTGTAGCAAGCATGGCTAGACAAAGTATGAGCTACACAGGAAAGACAAAATAAAAGTAAGAAGTTGGATGTCATAACAGGCTGATGCTGTGATAATGTATCAGGAAATACAAAACCAGTGTTTGAATAAAACAGAATAATGCTGGGTTCCACGTAATTTTGGAAAAGGGCAATTAAAGAAGCTGGAAGTCAAACTTGAGGTCAGTTGCTGATTACCCCGATCAATCTGGATGCTGAGAAAGACCTTTCTAATTGTTGATAAATATTACAGAATGCTGTTATTTATGAGAGAATTTAGCTGTTCAGAGTAGATTAGATAGTAAAAAATAATTAGTAAGGACTAATGACGTTGTGTTCTGGCTGTGCTAATTAGCAGATTCTTTATCCAGTACTAAGTGAGAAGAAATAACAGCACAATAGCCTTGTTCTGATGAATAATTAAGACACTATAGAAAGGCTTATCATAACAAATAACAGTGGAACACATCATCATTAAAAAGCAGAAAATTATTTAATAAATTGGAATTAACAGTTGAAACTAAAAAATGGAAGTGTTTTGGAATGTCTCTGAGCCAAAGGTGTAAAATCTATTTGAAGTTCATACAGCAAGAAAAGGTACATTTTTGAGACAATGCATTACATCTGAGGATCTATAAATGTACCGCCTAAAAGTTATTCAGGATAAGTAAAAAGCATAGATAATACAATACAAATAATGAAAAGGATAAGAATAACACAAGTCCAGACAAAAATTAAGGTTAATTTTTTTTTAAAGTTAAGAAAGTATATAAAGCATGAAAAAGTGAAATAAATAAGGCACTGATATTAAATACAACCAAGGAATGGACAACAAGAATGAAATACTTAATCATTTATTTTGAATAAATAAGATTATATAGACACGATAGCTAATAAGAATGTGAAAATGCAAACTCTTACATCTGTTGTGAAAACTTCCAATATTGTCAATTTTCAGAAATTCAACCTTTCCCAAATTAAACAATGCAGAATTTGTTATTCAAATGTACCATAAATAAAATGTATTCTGTTTTTCTACTCATGACTGCCACGGACAGTGAGAGCTAGTTCCCAAGCTCAGGAACCTGAGACAAGATCTTTTCCATCCCAAAATAATGAAGACAACGAACAGTTGGCAACAATAAATTGTAGGTAAATGCGCAAGAAAAATATAAAAATATTTCTACTTGCAGAAAAAAAATAGCTGTGCCACCAGACTTGCAAAAGTCTTGGAAGGTTACTGTTAGACTTTCTTAAGGATCAGCCTTAGATCATATATATTTAATATTCATATTGTTAGTAGAAGAGCTGGCTATGAAATACAGGGAAGAATCTGACCAATATATTGAAAAAATTGAACTAGAGCACTAGAGGAAAAGCAATGACATAACAAATGCTAGGTCAAGTAGGACACAAGGTATGCTGTATGTCCACCCTCAGGCTGGTGTCTTGTCTCGCTGTCCCTATTCAGCTTGCAAGTATAGATGCAGCCTAAAAACACAAGGATAAATATGAATTAGAGTATTCTACAGTATGGAAATAGGTAAGAATATAAGAGGAAATAGAAATAAGCTTCTGGGAGAAAGAAGGAACCCAACTGGTTTCAAGACGAGGTAGGTCTTTTATAAAGGTTTTTTTTGTTAATGATTGCTACAATGGGTGATACAGGATCAGTTCTCTTCATTTCAGTATCTAATTTTTCCTTCAGGCACCTGACAGAATTATCTTCACAGCAATTGTAAGATCTATGATTTTGGTAAACAGTGTAGTGAATACTACTAAAAACTCCTATATGGGAAATAGAGAGCCCCAAGCAGTACAAATTAAAGCCTGAAGACTCTCATACTTGCTCTTTAAAACCCCCTGAGGGACCCCAGCTGCACTTCTGGAATATGTACAAGGCGCAACGATACTGCACAGAGCTTTTGTTCTTGCTTTTCTGCATTTGTGGTAATTCATTGAGCCAATGGAGATCCAAGGCTCTCAGTTATCTAAAAGGCAAAGGACGATACAAAAGCCATTGCAATTTTGTTTCTTCATAACTTTTAGACAACTTGCATCAGGCCAGCTAGTGGATGGTGTATTAAACAAGACACTGCAGAATGAAGGACTGTTCTGTTTCGGCCCATCCCCTCTCAGTTTTGCTCATATTTTGACAAATAAATTACTATTTCCTTTTCACTGAGATGAAATAATATGTAATTACACACTTTTAAATATAGCCTCAGTGTCTTTAATTAAAATCTTAAATTCATGAAGTGAAGTCCTGTGATTCATTTCATAGCTAAAGCTGAGGTACTGGAGGTTTAGGTGAACCTGAAAACTAATAAATTGGCAGATTAGCTGTAAACTACAGAGGGTTATTTCCTGATTCTGCCAGATGATCTGTCTGGAGAGATGCTGTAAAAGTTCAGCTAGAGCTGTCTCCACTGATTTTTTAAAGAATAAAATCACAATCCTGACATGCAAGAGTTTATTAAGCACTGATCTGATCAATGCCACTAGCCCCATGGGAAGGCAGACGTGCAGTCAATACGATGGGCGCATCCCCTCCTCACGTGCTGAAGGTAACTCTGTCTGCCATGTCCCTTGAGGGACATGAACCATTTGCATTCATGAAGATGACAACACTTCTCTGGTAAAGTGTTCATGGAACAGGGCAGCTCCTTATTCCCAGGTGACACTCTGCTGTGTAATAGATCTGGGTTGTTCCGTGGGGAAGGGAGAGCCACAGCAGGATGTACACTGCGAGCAAGTGTGCAGGAGAGCATCATTACACGGACAGGCCTCAGAAGTTCTACCCGACAAGTAAGAGTATTTCAGCACTAAATCAAAGAGGTTCAGGGCAGAGGTCTTCACTGCTAGCTCATTTCAACACTCTTCTAATTTTTCTCTGCTTTAAAGCCCTGTGCAAAGACACTGATCAGAGAGAAAAAGAAAATAGAAAGGACTTGAGGAAAAGTGAGAAGTCCAAAGGCCTGTCCGGGAAACAGTAATCTTATTTCTGGTATTGTGGAAATCGGACATATTTTCCCTTTTGAGCACAAGATTCTGGAGAAAGTTCTGTCTCCTGCAGGCAGCCATTTCAATGCAGATCTGGTGAGGTCCCACATTGCTCAGGAATGGAAAAAGTTTCCTGGATGTTCTCTGATTTAGAAGATAGTCCCTGTGGTTTATTTCTAGCAAGGAAGCAAATGCTAACACTTTCTTTACCTACAGGTTGACACAAGAGGGATGAATTTTCCTGATTTTCCTTCTGATATATCTCTTGTGGGTTTTTCCACAGAGAGGCATTATCACAGAAATAGATCCTGGCTGAAATCCCAAAATCTCAGCTATGAAGAACTGCCTGCAGTCCTAATGCAATTGCTCAGACTGAGGTTCTTAGTTTCGAATAAGAGCTAGAATTTTGAATAAGAGTACTTTGTAAAAATCCTTTTTGGAATCAAAATGAGAACTGAACAGATATGGAGTGATTGGTTGAGGATTCCTGACTGAGGTTCTGTTCCACAGAAGAATTAACATAAATTTGAGTAGGCTCTTGGACTTGTTTTTTAAGGTAGATGATGTGGAAATCCTTAAGGATGAATATTTCAGAAAAACAGATCAGTTTACAGTCATAAATAGGTAAAACACAGTGAAGGCTTGTAACTAATTCTTCTTGCTTTACTTACCAGTATCAAAATTCAGGATTCCCTCTCTGAAGATTAGATCAATGCAATTAGTGGAAATGTCTGTCCTGCCATTTTACAGCTATCACAAAGACCTACATATTGATCATGTTTCTTTAAAACGTGATTGCAGCACGTGGAAAGACAATGTTTTATGGACATTGCACACAGCCTTATGAGATTTTTTTGTGCTACATCTTTAATTCAAACAGGGGGCTATTAAAGGGACTATTAAAGATGTTGTCCCTTTTTCTTTTTTCAAGAATGATGACCCGAGGTAGGCATCTAAGGTTTAGCATAATGACAAGATCTGAAGAAAACAATATGAATATAACAACAGTGACCGTAATAGAAAAAACTAATGAACCTATCAAACTTATCATTAGTTTTAGACACAGAGAATAAAGCATGATATTGGAATGAACCACAGACTGTACTATATCAGCAGAAATTATATGGTCCTTATCATATCTGAATCAATAAAAAATGCTACTTAATCTCTGAAAACTTTCAGTCATAATATATCTTATTCCCAAATAGATAATTTCTGTTGTTTTGCTGAACACTATTCTCAGTGTCTAATATCAGTGAAACTGCAGTGAATTATTTCTGAATATGTGAGAAATACATTTTCTTCACATAAAAAAAATATCCAAACTATTTCTGCTCCATTTGTTGAAAACAATTTTTTAAAAATATCAGAAAATATTCTGTGTTTCTATTCAAGCAATATGTAAGCCACTCCTAGTGAATGCTATCAAGAGGAAATGATACCTACATTTATAGAAAATGTAAAGGCTGCCAACCAACATTTTGTGTACATCTCAAATTATTTATCCCACTACAATCTTTTCTGACAACAAGGTAATTGCTTCAATAATACAAAAACTAGAAAATAGCTATTGCCACACAAATCTTAGTAGCACATAAAATAGAAAGCAGGATGTAACTGTTGAACAGAAAATCATATTATGAGCAATATATTTCTTCATAGCACTATTTTTTCAGTATTGAATTTGAAAGATCATTTCTCTTATTCCAGAAGATTTTTTTTTTATTCTTTGTTACCTAAAAAGTTCCAAACGTATTTTATCTTTATTAGCAATACTCATTGCTGGCAAATACCACTTTGTATCACATCAGAATTATTTATTTTCTTCACATGTACATAAAAAAAGAGATCAAAAAATAGTCACAGACATTAAAAATCTGACATCAAAAAGGATGAAAAATCTGTATGAGCCATGTCAGAGAAAAATTCTAGGGCAACAGTGCCAGAACAGCGCCTCCAGTATGATCAGAGAAAGGAGGGTAGATAATGAGTCAACACTTATATTAGGTATCTTACATATTAGGTGGTTTGATCACCAAGAAAAATATATCATTTTATCTCAGGCTGTTCTGCAAAGAAACTCCTTTTCTGTAACCTTGTTAAACTAGTCCCAAAAAAACCATTTTTCAGAAAGCTCTTTGATGTGTCTCCCTATAACATAAAACCCAAGACCTCTGCCTGCCCTTCAGGAGCAGATTAACACATTAGAAATGTAATGAGGAACATTAGGCCAAGGAAGAAATCTCAGGCTCTGCGACTATAGGGGAATGTGAATTCACCTTTTTGCTGAGCAAGTGAACTACACCAGTAGGGTGGAGAAATGCCACTACTGTGTGCTTCACAGTATGTGTTCAAGCCTTGCCTCCACAGCTCCTCTTAAGAAAATTTTCAGTCATATTTAGGTGATAAAGCAAAAGATCCACAAGATTTCCTTGACTCGTGTCCCAGTTTCATGTATGACACTTTTGGACAATTGTCACTCCCAGTGTACTGTAACAAGTGATACAAGTGAGTAGTGGTGTGCTCAATAGCCTGTCATGGCAAATCTCTAGGGACATTTATGCAGCTTCCCAATCACTGGAAGAAGTTGGGCCTCTCTGAAGTGTTCAGTGATGTGAAAGTACCAAGGCAAACGTGCCTGTGACAACACGGCTGGGCAGGTATGGTATACAAACCGTCCTACAGCTCTATGCCTCCAGTAAGCACCCTGGCCATGCCCCAGCATCACCAGGGGACACCCAGCCTGCCTGGAGGACAGGAAGGGTCCTCTGCTCCAGATAATCAGGTCAGGACTGCAAAGTGTCTTATGGATAGCATGGAGATAGCAACACGGACCCATTATCAGGGCCAATGGTGACAACACAGGTAATCAGAGGGACAAGCCTTAGATCTTGGTGCCTTTATAAAAATGTGCACCCCAGACCTAAAATGGTAAATGCCTCACAGCAAAGAGAAGATGGCACATCCCAAACACTGGTGCCTGTGACTTCAAGGACATAATAACATAGTCCTAAAAATATTCTTTTGCATAGCATTTCACTACAGCACTGGGTATCACTTCTTACTCAGTATCGCCCCAGGGCAGGACTGACTGAGCACCCCAGCAAGGTATTGCTCATCCTGAGCTGACAGAACAGCACTAAGAAGCCACAAATAGAATGAATGCTCCATTTACTGCTGCAGTTAGGGCTATGAAAGGGGTGTGTGGAGGCAGGGGACACATACACAAATATTAAAGCTTTCTTAAAAAATCACAGACAAGAGATTCTTTCACAGTTTGCTGCACCCATCATCAGTGATGAGATATTGATGTGGCATGACACAAATAAAGAAATACAACAATAATAATCTCTTCATCTTGTTCAGTTTTTCATGTTCCCCCTAAGTGTCATACTTTCTTGTGAGTATTAAGGTAGAATAAAGGAAGTAAATGACAGTTTCAGACGGAGTGTTTTTGATAAATACAAGCTGTTACAGTGGAGGTTTATTGTTTCAATTTTTCTTAATACAGAACCCACTGCTGCTCCCATCGATGTCAAAGCTACGAGTTTGTCTGTTTCAGAGATTCTTGTTGCGTGGAAACATATTAAAGAAAGTCTAGGACGACCACAGGGATTCGAGGTATGAACACAGAATATCATAATGAGACATCTTGTTGCTTTTGCTAGTGTTGCATTCTGTTAACATGTGCAGTACTGAAACTTCAATAGAAATTATGCTCATTTTAGCATACATACCACTAGCTGTAGAACAACGGTCACAGCTGTAGCACCGGCACATCTTTTATTTATTTGTGCATGAAAACTGTTCAACACCAGTTCTTAAAACATCTCTTTGTCACTTCAAAAAGAGCTGAAAGAACTGCAAGTGACCCAGCATGCATCATTCACAGGCTGGGAAAAATTAGGTATTGACTGTTTGCAGCTCTGAGCAACCGGTTCAAACTTGTTATTTACTGACAGCAATCAACACAGAGAAAGGAGAGAGCTTGTGCATCCATGTGCTCTCATCCCACAGTGGCCGAGGGACATCTGCTGGACAGACCATAACAGCAGGATGTCAGGAGGGGAAGCAGCAGCTGCACAGTCCATAAATAAAACTGCTTAGAGACAGCCCTTCCTGACATGGGAAAGTGAACCAGCCCTGGCAACAGACCTTCTTGCACTTTTGGATACAGTTTGCAATCCAAACCTCCAGGAGGAAATCTAGTGGTAAATGAATCTATTCTTTTGGGCCACAAAGACCCATCCTGACTTCATGGATCAGACTCTGCTGATCCTCATGAAATAGTCCAGCTAAACCAAATTAACCGATTTTGGGATGCAGGTTATTTGTCCTGCTTTAGACCTTTAGACAGTGCTGACTCATTCCTGATTCTCTACAGTAACACTGAAAAGAGGGTAAACAGGTAGGTCTGAGGCAGACACCAATTATAATGGGTGTCTAAAGATATCTTGTGATCTACTAGCACAGAGTGTCTGCCTGGTAGCATGCCTAGACAAACCCAGGGACTGGTGACTGTCACTGATGGCCTTAGGAAGGAAATGTAGGTGCCTGGCCAGCACCACAACCAAGACCTTCTCCAGCTCAGCCTCAGGTTGGGCAGCCATGACCAGCACAGCACATTTACCCCGTAGCTTAGACGCAGCCAGTTAATATTTTTTGACCTGTTTGCTGTAGCCTTTTGATATATTGGATAGCAATATCTGTATTAATATCTAGCACAGTCCAAATGGGCTGTGACTTTGGCATGTCTCCTCAGGTCTAGTATTTATCTGTCTTTACTTCATCCACGTCACCATGCTGAACTTTGCTAACCCTCTGCCAGTTTTCTTTCATTGTTCCTTATTCTCACTTCTTCCTTACATTAAATATGTTTTTACCCTTTTGCACATGGCTTGCTTCATGCAGTGAAAGTGATATTTGACCATTTTACCTTTAAACCTGCTATCTATAAAGAGAACAAAACTGTATCTGATAGAGATGATATTTATCTTGCAAACACCATTTCTCTCCATACTGAAGTGTTCCACTTGTTACTAACGTGACTTCAATATCGAGACCAGTCTTTTATCATCTGAAATAATTTACTTGCTGCACCCTGTCTTTTTTCTTTTCAGAAAGGTGGTTTTGTTATTTTTTTCTCAGATATCTTAACATCTTTTAAATTATACCTACTATTTTCACTCTTGTCTTCATTCCATCGATCAAATTGATTCTCAAAATGTTCTATTAACTTTGCTTTACATATTTTAAAATATAAAATAGATTTTTCTTTCTAAAATTGAAATTTATTTCCCTAGAAACTTATTCTTTCATAATGCGAATGTATTTTTCATTTACCTGCTTGTCATGTAACACTTCCTTTAGCTCTGCAGATGTGACCTAGCACTAGATGGCTGTCACAGGTAGGACAGTGGGTTTTCTTTGTGTCAGGGTGGTCTTCTTCACTTGGAAAGTGCTTAGATCTTTGGAGTTTGGCATACTCTGACCCAAACAGTAATACTTGCCTGCTCCATGTCTCTCATGTATTTCTCAGGTAAAAATTTGAAAATGCCCATTGATACAGCAGAAGTTATTAACAGTGAACTTTATTAATAATTTGCCTCCTCACTGTGCTGTACACCAGTTTTAGGATTCTAGCATGAAGATCACAGAGTAAATATTTCAAGCCAAGGACCTGCAGTTGACATAACAAAAACAAAATTAAATATAAAAATATTTCACTGCTCCCTTCTACCTCCTCCTATAAAGGAATTAGAGGAGCCTTCTAAGTAGTAGTACCTTAAAAGGTATCTGGGGAGATGAAGGTGGTTTTTTTCTCCCCACCCAACCTGCCCCCACCCTGCCTTTTCCCTCTTCATTCGTTTAGTCAGAATTTCTCTGCCCACTTTCTGACAGACAACTCTTTCAGGCAGTAGTTTGCTCTTTTCTGTCTTCATTCACAGGAATAATTATAATCAGAGCAGCACTTACTAAATAAACAGCAAAGTAAATATTGCTGTCCTGCATAATCCAGTAGGAAAGAATACCATCTAAGGATGTTATTGCTAGGTCTTTCAGTTCTATTTTTTGGAAGGTAGGAGATAATGACCTATAGGATCAGTATAGTGAATCAGTTCATTACAATATTCACTTTGGTACACCAAGTCCACACTATCAGCTCAATTTTCCAAACATACTGACAGTTTCTCTTTAAAGCATCCCCTCAGTTCAAAAAGGGAAGGAGCCGGTTTAGGAAGACACTGGGGCTAAAATCCCCCCAGCCCCCAGAAAAACCCAGAAGTACAGAACAGGTTTATGCTTTCCGTGTGATTCACTTTCTTAAACTTCTGTGAAGACTCTTAGTTTCAAAGCTGATTCTGAAAGGCCATCATATGTACAGCGCAGTGTAAAACAAAGCCTGTAGTACTCCCTTAATCCACAAACAGCAAATAGATAATGTACAGAAATCCAGTAATTTTGATAAAACAATTAATGATTTTTTTTTTAATAATTATTTCCTAATGTAGTATTATTTTGGACCACAAGTAAAGAGCTACCTTCAATTCAATGCCTGTATGCAAAACAATCTGATTAGCCACAGTGTTCTCATGTCTCAATTCGTATTCTGCCTGCGGTCATCGCAGCAGTGACAGCCACCTACACAGTCTTCACGTTTCTGGCCTTTTGGCAACAGCATTATAAAAGGGGCAGCTATTTTCTTAACACTTGAATGTTTGGGCTTTAATCAACAAAAGTGACAGAATACTTACTACATATGGACGAGTTCACAGTGACCCACTTTCACCCTGGCCCTGTTTGCACTTTGTACTAAGGAGTAATGAAAGGCAAAGGAACTTGTCCAATTTCACGTTGTCATCCTTGAAAGGCAGTGTTAACTGTTATGTCATATGAGTTTTATGCAAGGTTTGATGTATTCATTTGCATCTTCCAAAGCACATATTATTCCTGACTTCAGTACAGGTTTGTCAGCTGTCCGCCTGACCTTACTAAATATATGCCAGCTACAGCCTGATAAAGTAGAAGTAGCTTGAAAACTTTGTCAGAATTGTGGAAAAATATAATGTGTTGTTCATATTTATTGTTTGGAATCTATAAGCTGAAGGTTATAAAATCTATTTGAGATCTAGGCAGTATTTTCTTTGTCATTCCCTACTGGTAAGGAAGGAAAACAGAAAGAATTACTGGCTGGAAGAAGAGATATTTTGAGTTTCTGTTTTCTTTTGCAGAAGACAAGGCTAACAGTTAAGTACAAATGACAAAGCTCATGTCTTTTTCACGAGAATTCCCCTAAGGAATAGGATTTTGGCTAATATAATCAAAAGATCAACTTGAAACAAACAAACAAACAAGATAACAAAAATAAAATATGAAAAAAAAAAATCTTTAGTGTCATTTTCAGAGAGGATTACTTACCATAATAGCTTGGTTTACCATATTATGTCTTTTCAAAGAGAATTGCTCAATATTTTGATACTTCTTAGCTGTAGTTTATCTATTTTTGTAATGGAATGGAAAATTATATCTACATGGTACTGGATTTTTTTAAAATTTATTTAGTGAAGTATACCTCGAGGTAATTTAGAAAGACCATATGGATATTTTAACCACAGTCTGAAAAGCAAGACAGAAAAAAAAAGAATTGATAGTTCACTAGCCTGAATACAAATTTAAAATGCTTCACTTTTGGAATTAATGAATTTTCCCAAACACAAAATTAACAATTGGATGGATTTATAAACAAGTCAATTTTGCCTTCAAAATTACTCATATTCTGATTCAAACCCCCCCGAAGTTCTTAAGACTAGAAGCAGGAATTTATAGCAGAGCAGTACTACTGCTTCTCATGCCCTTAAAGCATGGATCACACCCTAGATCTTCCATGAGGGCTCCAAGAGCACAATATCCTTTGCAATGTCCATATCATGAATTGTTTATTGCTATTATCAATGAATCATGGACTGTTTGGGGGTTTTATTAACTAAAATCAGAAACTTAGATAATTATTGATTTTTCATAAGAAAATACACTAGATATTTGATGACGGCCCTCAAAGTTGAGGTACAATATCAGTTTTATTCCCATGGGTCTGCAGAACCATGTGGACAAAGAGAGTACCTGAGGTAAGAGGTGGAAGATGCAAGCTGCTCCAGAATGCAGGAGTAGTGAACAGTGTTTTGCTTCTTCCTCTCAGTCAGCAATTGTTTTGGTGAGAGGGAAGGAACTGAGATTGATTGACCTTTTGCAGGAACCTCTCATCTTGTTCTTAAGGACAGTCACACCAATGCCTTGAAATGATACAAAAAGCACCTCTTCTGTCCTAAGTGCTCCCTTATACCATTGCACCAATATTTTCATGGCTTCCATTTGCCAGTCCAAGGAACTTATAGGTTTTCTGATAACGCTAATTAAAACACTTTTTATGAAATCTAAATCATGGTGTAGGTTTTTTCAGGGCTAGCAGCAGTTCCTTCAGCTCACTGCTCTTTCTACCCTAGTACTTTCTATGTCATTGCTGTTGATGTTGATAAGTGCTTGAAGAGCACAGGAAAGTTTGCATGTTTTGTCCACTTTGATTCATTCTACTTAATTTAGGCTCTTACTTGATATGCTTTATTTGTAGCTTTAATTTTCTGTAGTCAACAGAAAGAATATCCAGCAAATAACTCTGACTTTACTGAATTTAGTGAAGAGGACTTGAAATTAGATCAGATTAATTTATAGCAAAGAATGCATAACCTAGAAACCTGCTTGGGAAAAAGAGTAATATTATTTATGATACCTTTTTACCTAAAACTTCAAGGAAGTGGTCTGTAATTGTCAGAGGTAGAAACATTTTAGACAGAAATAAATTTTTTATTTGAAGATTTACTTTTAACTACTGCTTAACTCATGATCAGGGCAAAGCAGATTGCATGCCCCTGCATCTCCTTTATTTGCTTTCTCTCCAGCTCAAAGGGGTGAGTTTCTGGGAATTAGGTATCAAAGCCTACTTTGGCTAAAGAAAACAGGAAGTCGAGCAAAAATGTAAAATCTCACAAACAAGAATGCGTTAAATAGACCAAATGCTTTCTTCCCCCTTTTTTCTTTCATTTTGCAAATATGGGCTACTCTTTTGTAACCCTTTTTATGCCTGATGCTATTATCAATATTCAAAGTTATCATTAATGAAAACCTGTTCTGTGTTATAAATCCCTTATGAGAAGTATAAATTAAGGTTACAGAAAGTAACAAGATTTTAAAAAGAACCAACAACTGCAGAGAAGTGTAAAAAAACCTCTCTGGTTTAAGATACATGTCCAGCACTTTTAAACACCAGAAGTATCTTCATTTTAGTTCAAATCAATGTAAATTCCCACGCCATCTACCTCAGTCAACAATCATTGGAATTATCTTTTTTTTTATAACCACTTCTTCTTTTAGTTCCTTTGGTCATCATCAAATGGATGCATGTGTTACAAAAAAAGAAAAAGGTCCAAACTCACTTGGCAATACCTTAAGGGGAATTTTAAAATCAGGGAACAAACACTTTAAGGCCGTTCAGATACAAAGGAAATGGACGTAGAAGCACTGCCTAATTGTATTTCATGCTTTTGGTTCTTAATACAGTATATTCATTCTGTCAGGGATACCCCTTTGCCAAGAGGGAACATGTCATGATTATTTTTGCAGATTTAACATGTACAAAATACAATTAGTATCCAAACTGATAATACCATATTAGCAGAGATGGAGAGCAATTCCAAACACATGAAAAATGTCTAAACGGCCTTTCTTCCACACTCATCAGATTACTATATCTACGTAGTCCTGGCACCAGTATTTCGAAAATCAGATTTTCGTAACTACTTTATGCCAAAAAAAAAGTTCCATTGGAAAAGCTGGGGACTACCTACAGTCTTGAATATTTCATTAACATGAGACATAGTGTGTCCTGTGAATAAGCAAAGTTACTTATAATTTCCATCCTGGCTTTCTAGAAAAGGAGCAAAACTTCATTTCTGTCCCTGCTACTCTCCACCTGGGTAAGCTTGGTCAAGTCACTTTTCCTTTCTGACCATTTTCTTGTTGGATCCTCAGCAGACGACACTATCTGGATGATAGAATCTCCAGGACACGTGTTCCCTCCCTTGCCTGTTCATACAGTGCTCAATATTGTGCAGTTCTCACCATTGTAGCATCAAATTTGCAAAGAAGCATCACAAGTGAAATGAAAGGAATCTGAGTGCCCAAGAGATAATAAGCATTGGGGATTCAATAGTAGTGTGTGAATAAATGGTTGTTTACTCTTTTTTCTTTTCAAGAAAGATGTGACTAGGTGCTATTTCAGCTATCAGTAGGTTTGGTCAAGCATTCATCTAGCAAAATACCTCAGTGAATGATAGTTATTTAGACAAGAAGTGGTGACTGCAGCTAGATTTGTGTACTGAGCTGTAATTAATCTAAGAATTAAAGCAACAGCATTTTAACATGAGATAATGCAGGCACACACACACACATACACACAAAGACTTGAATTTTACAATTGAAAATGTGGACTTTGAGTTGACACCAACTGATATACTTTCAATCAAAGTTAAAAGAGGCACTTTACTCGAGTGAACATAGGACCTCAAATGTATTTTTTGCAACCAGATAGTTCCATATTTTTTATGATGGCAGTCCTAGTGCAATTATAAAAGGTCAGCATTGTGCTCATTGGTCTTATTTTCCTGTGAACCCCTTGGTTTTTTTGGTTCATCATTTTCTGGGACACATTCACAAGAGTTCTGTATTGTCTGTGACCTTTTTTCTCAGAGGAAAAGTTTTCCAGATACAATAAGAATAACTTATTTAGAAATAACCAATGTCACATAAAAGGTCAAAATGTGGAAGAAATGCAAGTAGATCTCAGCATGAATAACAGTAAGCTGAATATAGGTCTTTGAATGGCATATTAGTGACATCGCCTGTTAGGGAAAATAAGTCCCATGAGAATTACCTTACTTGTGTAGCTCACATAGATACATTAAAAACAAACAGTACTGCTTTTCTCCACTTCTGCTCTGCAAGTACTTGGTCCCTGAGGAAAGAGACTGGTCAAATTCCCAGCTCAGCTTTATAATCTCCTTGAGAGTACAATAAATTTAGTGCACATACCAGAAAATAAGAATCAAGAACCACCAAAGATCATTTAGGGGTTTTATGTTTGAAAAGGAAGGGCATAAACATACTATCAAAATCTCATTTACTTGGAGGTTGTTTATATCTAAGAACTAAAACTGAATCCATTTTCTTCTTTTCCCTCAGATAAGATTTTTCTTATGATGACTGAAGTATTTCCTTCAATATTCTGTCATTGCCTCTTCATTGGACTGATAAGAAATCTGTCTCTGAGTTGCACCAGGCCAGGGAGGGAATTGCTTACAACCCTTCTTAACCGATGCAGTCAGTTTTCCAGGGTGAAGGTAGATATTCTGGTGACCTGCCAGAGGATGAGCTCTCCTTGAATGTTCTCCTTCATTGACGAGCTCTCCCTGCCAAAGTTCACCTTCTGCTCTTCTGTCTTGTAGTAATCTCCTCTTGTGCCAGTACACAGCTATTCCATGTGCTTCAGGTCACACCATAATATTCTGAGTCTTGCCATTTTGGAGTAGTGAGACCTGCATGGATTGAGGTTAAACTGCAAACCCTATATGCTTAAAGGGGCCTGATGATCAGAAAAAGGCATATATGGCAAAATTACCCTCCACAGGATAACAAGTATAAGCATCTGGAGGCATAAGTTTTCCAGGTGCCTATATTAATCCTTCATTTGCTCTCTTGCTGGCAGGTTGGTTACTGGAAGGACATGCAGCAGGAAGAAGCAGCAGAAAAGGTCAAAACAGAGGGAAATGAGTCATCCATCCTCCTGACAGGATTAGAAGGAAACACATTATATCACCTAACCGTGAGGGCATACAATGCTGCAGGGTATGGACCACCTAGCACTGCTGTGCATGCAGCAACCAAGAAGTCCCGTAAGTAATCTCAGTACCTTTGCTAAAAGGGAGAAGTCAGGAAGCATCCTCCATCCCCTTGGGTTTTTATTTAATAAGAGTTTAATAATCAGGAATCTTGTATAGCTTTGATTCATGCCTTGGCTTTGTTATTTAGACATAACACATATGACTTTGCATTCATAACAAAGGTTATTTCCCTAGAAAACAAGGCAATTTTTACAAAGAAGGGAGAGAAAAGACTTCAAGTTCATAAGCTTTTTGGAATTTATGGGGTGGGCGGAATAAATACACCATAATGTACTAAATTACAATACTGGTGAAAAAAAAATCTTAAATATTCCATCTAGATTTGGGAGCCTGCTAGCACTACCAGTTTTAAATGTAATAAAAGATCAAAATACTTTTCTTTTGGGTTTAAAGAAACTACATATAAATATATATATATGTACTATGTACATGTTACATTTTCTTCTCAGCTCCCAGCCAAGCACCAGGCAACATTATGTGGATACAGGATGGCTCACATGTGTCTCTTGGATGGGAGCCAGTCAGGCCTCTAGCTAATGAATCTGATGTAATGGGATACAAGGTCAGTGCTTCCCCTTCCTTGCTCACCTTTCTCTCTTCCAAGCAACTGCTCCTCTTCTTTGTTGACTTTTTTCCCTTGCTTGTTCCTCTGTGTAAGTAAAGCATTCTATACAGACTGTCTCCAATCATTTTTCACTGTGAAAAGCAATAAATAAAATTAAATTGAGAGAAATGTCCCAACATATTTTTGTGTTGTGATCTTCAAATACAGAACTCTACCTGACTCCCCTCTATCTGAGGGGGTCAGTCCATCCTCTCTGAGTCAGAAGTGGCTACTAATAATATCAGCCTGCAATGAAATTCCTAATAATTCTTCCATTCAGCTGTGATTGCAATAGGATTTAAAGAAATGCAGAATAATAAGGCATCTTAACTTGAAATTAAAATTAATATTTTTACGGAGCAGAAACAAGTTCTTCAGTTTGTTTTGTAATCATGTCAGTGATATTCAACAACCAGTGATAGTAGCATCTGGCATTTGAAGTTTCAAAGATTAAAATCCAGATTAACACTTAAATAACAAGTCATAAAAAACATAGGATTCACTGCAATATTTTAAATCAAAGCAGAACGATTTCAATGTTTTTACAGAGTTGTGGGGCTCGGGTTTTTTTCAAGCCTATATCCGCTCATTTCTATAGACTACAATCTGATATCCCCTCTGATACATCAGGAAATATCACCAAGAAAGTGTAAAATGGTTCAAATAAACCAGAAACTGTTCTAACCTTTATCAGAATAGTTGATATTCTGAAATAGTTGGGTTGACTGCTTTGGTTTTTCACACCTCTCTGACCTTTTCAATTTTATCTGGGAACAGAAACTCATGCAGAAATACCAAAAAGACAGCTATGTACTGACTTGCTTTCCTCCCACGTGCCATAAATTTGTATTGAATTTCACAGGAAATGCAGGGACTGATCTGAACTGTTCTCAGTTGACTTAGTCAGCTAAGGTAAACACAGTAAATACATTATTTGGAATATTTTCTTTACATTTGAATTTGTGTTCTTGAGCCAAAAATGTGACAATCAACAAGAATTTGGGGATAAGAAATTGAACCAAATGGAACTCAAAATATATTTTGAAATTTTGGAGATAAAGTTGAGCAACATCCAGTGCTGGAGAGGGCAAATGCTCTGTCTTTGCTCTGGATCATAATCAATGTCCTTCCACATTCATTAATTGCAATTATACTTCGCTATTACTGTTTTGAAGGGAAGAGTAAAAGCAGACATCTATTCAAATGCAATGTCAAGGAATCCTCAATGAAAGCATGAAAAAGTTAACACTGCAGTGACTGTGTTATCTACACAAAATGCTTGGTATCGAGCTTAAGTGACCACTGTGACCACTGTCTACTTTGTTGACCACAGGTGTTGTTTCGGCAAGAAGGCCAGAGCAATAGTCAGGTTATAGAAACACAGAAAACCTCTGCAGTGGTACTTCTTCCTGATGTTGGTGTCTACATCATTGAGGTCTGTGCAGTCAGTGAAGGAGGGGATGGGACTGCAAGTCCCCAGATCAGAGTTCCATCTTTTTCAGGTAAGGTTGCACCTATATTTGAAAGAGTGGTGATTATAGCAATGCTCATTAACTCTATTACTCTCTACCTGGGATCATTTGTTCTCACAATTCTGTAGCTATTACATAAAATCATTAATCTCATTCTTTAGTTGTATGCTGAAACAAGGGTATCTAGTGCCACATGAGATACTCAAGAGCATCTGAGGCAACCATGGGAAGCTGATTAATAAAGAAGATGATTGATAGGAAACCTCTCCCTTTGCAGGATAACACTTGAAAACCTACCAGAGCTATAGATGTTCATATGTGCACTAGGTGTATCAAACAGCAATACAGTCAGCTGAGATGTAATCCATAGGGACCAGCACTGGAGCCTTGACAGCAATTCAACTAATCTTCTGAATTTAAGTATTCAGACAAAAGCACCTAAGGACATCTGCGATGTTCTAAAGTACCCCAAACATTTGCACAGAGCTGGCAGATATGATATGGGACTTAAGGGATACACCCATCATTCTGGACCACCAGCCAGAGGTGTGCTATGTAACATCGCTAAAATGGCATGTATTTAGGTAGCTGCACCTGTGTAGGTGCCTGCTTTAGAATAAGCTGAATTTCTCTGTAGGTTCCAATGACTCTCTTGCATAATTTTTACTGTATTTAATTATTGTATATTACTGTATTACTGTATTAAAACTTATTACAGTATTAAAGTATTATCATTAGGCAAATTATGATGTTTAGCTTCTATCTCCTCAGCTATTGTGATATGTTGAAAGACTCTAAAGTATCAATATTACACAGGAAAGAAAGGGATGGAAGGATTAGTGGCAAGAACGACAAGAAAATAACATTGCCTAAACACAACAAGGCCTTTTAATTCTAACTTTCTGCTAACATTTAAAGTTCTACTAAACATTGCTTTTTAGTCCTTAAGGACAACTAACCAAAATATGAGAGCTTGAAACTTCAATCTAGAACTACAATTTCAGCTCTAGTCTAGTCACAAATCACAGTGCTATCATCAGAATGCAGAAGACACCAATCCCTACTCCATGGAATATTTCTTTCATGTATATTTTGAACCATAACTCTAGGTCACCAAGTCCTTCCTTTGTAATTAGACTATGCATATCACATTAGTTTCACTTAGGACAACTGTCATCCAAAGAAACCCAGTCTGGTTCTCTTCTCATCTTGTTGCCACTACTAGCCCAGAGCACAGTTCCCCTTAGCATGGCCTTTTAAGGGACTGCTGTGATCTAATACCAACACTGGTCTACTGGGCAAAAGACCACTTTTTCCTCTGGACAAACATAGAGATCGAGGGCTAGCTTTCATTTCTTGTTCTGGAACACAGCTTTGTTACTATGCCTGTGACTCAGGGTAGCTTCTGCAGCCTAACTCTTTTTTGAGAATTAAGGCACAAAACTACATACCCTTGTGGAATTTCCTGTTCATTTGCAAACTGAATATGAGGATCCAGCATGTGAGTTGCTGTAGGTACCATCATAAAATCCCATCTGTGTAAGGAGCCTATTTCATGACTGCAGTTCTCACATGGTAATTCATTGCCTAAAAGTTAGGCTTTTGCTGAGGGTAACAGAATACAAGTTTTGGGAGAAAGCTGATACCTAAATGTACTGAGAACCATCTGCATCATTTGTTCCTTAATTGCTTTGCTTTTCATTTCAGGGGGGAAAGTAACAAGTGCTCAATCCACCTTACATGTGTTGTCTACTTCCTCATCCTCTGTAACATTGCTTTTGGCACTGATGGTACCTTCGACCTCATGGTGAAGGCTGCAGACTTTGTTGTTGTTGTTATTTGTTTGCTTTAACTTGATGACACCAAGGGATGGAGTTTTATGTCCGTGGAGAAACTGAAAACCCAAGCTAATGCTTAAAGACCCATAGAAATGCCTGTGGTGCACTTAGAGGAGTGTTGGAGACACGGTCAATAATTCATCAGGTTTTTATCTCTTCTTTATTTGTAAAAGCCCTTTGGAGAGGAGACACTTCTTGGCCCAAAAATATGCAGATTGTATGTAATAAACTTTTGTAAGCAAATGCGATTTTCGTCAAATGTATTTTCTTTTTTAATTTGCTTGAATTTGGTGAGCCCAGTCATGTATCATCAGGTGTTTAAACGATGGTGTCTAGTACAGTACACCTGTTTGGTTTGGAAAAAAAATCCTCTTTTAAATATAGAACAAAGTTTGACACAGCTTTGTCGAATACTTTGCTTGCATCCCTTATGACTGACTGTTCCTGCTGACAAGGGAGAAAAAATACAGTTTGTATACAAAGACTACTGCAAAAGTAAAGAGAATTTGTTCTGAAATATATAATATGCGTTCAATTATCACAAAGAATTGTCAATGAAATGTTAGACAGCTCGCTCAGAATGTGGCAAAATGGAGCAGAAAATCCATTAATTTTATTACCGGGTGAACAGAAAATGATTAAACACAAATTTAAGAGGAAACAAGTTGGTTTTTTATCAAATACTGCAAGATTTCATGTCCAATTAAATTTTCAATAGAAAATAAGAAATCAATTCCTACTGCATATGACAATGAAAATTCCCTGGGCATTTAAGCATGATATACATTAAGCTACTAAGTGGATGAATAAAGCAATGCAAGGAGATAAACTTACTTTTTCCAACCACTTCTCAGTTGTAACTTTCTTTTTCCTCTGAGTCCATTTTTTTGTAACATTCTATGCTTTGCATAGTTAGTTGGTAATCAAGCTGAAGTATATATGAAAGCATATTACGGAGAGAGTATCAATATTTTTCAGAATGTAATCATTCACATGTATACAGACTGCAGTAGGATATATTTTGGAGAATTTTGTTTCTGAGAAAGAATACTTGGAAAAGTGCTACAAAGCATCATTCCACTTATTCAACTAATTGGCTCTATTTCTATAGCTCACTGGAGATTATTCTTGTAGGGACTGTGTGCTATCAGTTATAATCCCTATATTTTGCTGTACCAAACAATTTTTTACCCAATAGACAATTTGGACTATTTTTTTACATTGGAAGGCCTTTCCAGGTACTGGCACCTGAGGCAAAATGATTTCCAGGGAAGATGGTGTGCATGTTTGTACAATTATGATGTGCACGGTATTATGAAGAAGGGCATTTTGCTAACATGTCTTGGGATCGTGCCTAGGAAGAATATCTCATTGCCTGGGAAAAATCAAGTCAAAAAATGTTTAACATGAAAGTTCTAATAGCATAGGGTCCATCCCTAGCTGTCCATCCCTCTAAAAGTTTTAATGCAAATCTATTTTAGCTGATGGGTTCCAAATTTAAAGTGCTATTATTTTGCCAGTTCACTAGCAAAATAATTTTTGGCATTTAGCTGATACACTCTAACTGTGCTCCTTCTCAGCAGCTTTAAAACATTAGCCAAGAAAGCACAACACAGATCAAGTAGGTGAAAAGCTGACTGATTACTAAATATTTTTCCTTTTGAATATTTTATCAGTAAAATGTTTCAGAGAAGGTTCAACTCAAATCTTTATTACCCAGTAATATTTTAAATAATTTTTTTTAAAATGGGGTTTAAATTTACTTAGTTACCATGTTGCTAGGAAAACAAAGGCAAGATAGCTAGCTAAGAATAGACTGTAGATATACAGAAAGAGGCCTTCTATATCTCTGCTTTTGGAAAAGCCTTTGAGATCAAAGAAAGGAAGGTATAACGTACCTTGCTGATTAAGCAAACTCATAGAAAATAACTACCTGCTGTCCCTTTTAAAACAGCAGCATTGCTACTCTGCAGAGAACCTGCATCAGCAATCCATCATCTGTCAAAAGGTTAAAATAAATAAGAATAAAGTGATGAACCAAAAAGTAAAATGGCTATTTTATAAATTAGTTATGCATAATTTCCTCTATTTTTTATACCTTTGCTTGCCAATGCAGTTTATTTCAGAGTATTCAAAAAGGCTACATTCACTGCTGGTGGCATTTGGTTAAACTTTCTGAATACAATAAATGGATATGCTTTATAGGAAGAATAAAAGTCTGATAAGGAGATAGAGCTCCATCTAGACGCATCTTGCTCTCTAGTATGAAGATACAGATATAAATACTGAACATACCATCAGGTAATGTAGTTGTATTGCAGGGACAAAAGGAGGTATGTTTTATATTCAACATGAACAGAATATGTATTTTGCATCTTAAATATATTAATAAACATGTTTTAAATGTTTAAGTACCTATGTATTACCTATTTGTTACTTTGTAGAAGATGTTTCCTTATCATGACATTTTTAGTTTCAAGGGAAACCTTTTTCCTTCTTCATGTAAAAGATTGTAATAGTGCAGTCTGGCGTCACTGAGGAGACTGTATTTTTGTATAATGTCACAAGATCTGTTCAGAAAAAAAATAATTAGAAAGAACCTTTGTTTCACAGACCAAAAGAAAGTTACTGTCATGGCCCATATCAAAATGTTAGATATATTGTATACAATCTGTATATATGCTATATATAATGGTATATACAATGTGGAAGACACAGTAATATAATAGTTTCTGTGTACTGTTCTTGTAACATTAGATCTTTTTAATAAATTATTCTCTTTTTATTGACTTTTATCTTATCGCCTGTCAGCTTCTCAGTTATATTCATAGAGTACAAGGTAACAAAATTGTTTGGTTTTTCAGCAGCAAGAACCTTTTAATTGCATGACTTTCAAGAAGAAAATGATGAATCTGCAATAGTGAATGTGGACAATGCAGCCATTAAAATCAAATAAGTTTTGACATCACCTTAATTTCACTTAAATTTTGGGTTCCCTGGGTAGGTATTTTTTTATAGCTAACTAACTGAAGGGTGCAAGAAGGCCTGAGTTCTCAACATGAAACTAAACCTAACAAAAACTGCAATCTAAGTCTGCAATTTAGCATCAGAGATGAAAGTTTTATACATTAAAAAAAAAAATCATGAACAGAAGAGAGATTTCTATTAGATGTTAGGAATAAATTCTTTACTGAGAGGATGGTGAGGCACTGGCACAGGTTTTCCAGAGAAGCTATGGATACCCCATCCCTGGAGGTGCTCAAGGCCAGGTTGGATGGGGCTCTGAGCAACCTGGTCTAGTGGACGGTATCCCTGCCTGTGTCAGGGGGTTTGGAATTGGATGATCTTTAAGGTCCCTTCCAACCCAAACCATTCTATGATTTCTATGAAAAGAAGTGCTTTAGAAGGGAGTCACCAAGGTCAAACCTCTATGTACTGAAGTATTACAGAGTTTCTGGGACCCCTCTGGCGTGTGTAATGTTCTTTCAAGTGTCACTCATACTCCATGTCTGTGGAGGCACAAAAGCACAGTGTGGTCATTTCATGTTCAATTGAAAAGTTTAGTTGCTTTGTCTTATATTTGACATATTTTGTGTGACAAACCACAAAAGAATAACTTTCAAAAATACACATACCACTTTGAGAAAAAAAATTGAATAATGGATGACCCAATTATAGCAAAAATTTTCCTTTTTGTTAATTTTATTTGAGCTTTTAATAATCCCCAATCAGTCCTTTATGAAATGCGTATTTGTAGTGGGAAATGACTTTGCAACATAATACGAAGTCAAAAAGTCCATACTGGAAATAAAAATACATGGCCACAGTTATTTGATCTGAGAGTTCAATTACAAAATGGGTAATATGGCTTGAATAGCATATTCTATTAGGACTTCCATTAAATTAGTTATGAATGTCACAGAAAACTGTAATGACCTGCTTTTGCTGACACGGAGAACTATGCATATTGAAAATCTCTATCCTATCAGAACTTCTACCAAACTGCAACCCACTCTTGCCCTTTAATGGCCATCATCCCGGTTCCTCTGAAGATGAAAGACATTTTACTTCTTAATTACTTCCTATGCTTTTGAGCAAAACAATGTCAAGGATAAGAGAAAATGAACAGCATTTTATTACAATAGGTCAGTTGGCCTTAGGCTATTCCAAACAGCCTCACTAAGCATGCTGACAGACAGGCTGCTTCCAAAAAATACAGGTCCTGGGTTTGCTCTAAGACTTTTCTCTCAATTCCAGTAAAGACAAACCTGACTTTGCCTTTACTGCAGTTCATATTTTTAATACTTTAAACAAGATAATGATAGTGTATATAAATTAAAGCCTCGCATGCCTAAAAGAAAAATCTATGAATAATTGTACAATTTCAATATTCACATTACTTCTTACAGGGGTCAGCTGTTTAAGTAAACTGGCAAAAATGTTTAGATGTGCAGCTATTTCTGCTTCCTGTGCTACTTTTCTGCTGTCAGATTATTAACTAAGCACCCCAGTGTGTATAAGAAACCTTCTCTGTCATCAGAAAAAACTGATAAAGAAATCTGGAATGCCTTTTCGTTCATTTTTTATTATGATGAAATATATATATGTCAGGCTAGAGAAAAATACCCTCCCTTTTGGTGTGGTTTCGTGTTGGGTTTGTTTTCTCTTTTATGCTCAAACTCATGAATTCTAAGAAAACCATAGAATAAAAACATGAGAGTCTTCCTGAAAAATACAGTTATCAAGATGAATAGCAAAAGCAGGCACCATATGTGTTAATCACAAACAAAGTTATTCAGCATACTTTGCTTTTCGTACAGAAAATAAGATGGGAAAATGTATCAATTTCCTTTCCATAACAGAAAACATGTGAATAAAAAGATACTGAAAGGAATTGAGGCATATCTGGGTCAAAGTTTTAGCAAGTACAATTTTACTCTAAGCTGCATTGCTCTGTTCCCTGGCTGAACAAGCATTGCCATTTCATAATGACACCGTATCTTATCTTTTACAAAAGGGACTTTTTAAGATGGGGTAGTAAAACAGAAGAGTTCTCCTGATATTTCCTTAAAACTTTGTCATGTGGAGTGACAGACTGACTTAGAAAAGAAGACCCAGTTCAATTGCTTACTTTTGTATAACTCATTCCCTTATTCTTGAATAATATATACACCACAATCTATGATTTTGGAGAGAGTCATGTTTTGTATGAAGGTTTGTTCTGATTAAGAAGTTTCACATGTGCTTTAGGTGAAATAACTAAATGTCCATCCTGCTCTGGCCACTAGACTGTAGTACATAGCCTGCCAGATGACCAGTAGAGGTAAGGCTCCAGCCCGGTTTTAGTTCTTTTCTAACATGAAGAAGACTCAAAAGCAAATTGTTGATGTTTTCTGGTTATACTACATTTATTTCAAGTTATATTAGTAAAAGCCAAATTACCCACAGTACACGGAGTGTCTCTTTTGCTCGTGTTACAGAAATGAAAAAGCAGTACTTCACACTGTCCTACAACTTTCTGGGAAGCCCCTCCTTCCTTCCCCTGCCTTGTCCTGTAACAAAGTCAAAAAGGCTATGTGCGTGTATGGAGAACGATGGGGAGGGGGACGAGAAAAAAAAGGAGGAGAAAGTCCATGGGCACATTCTCCAACAAGGATGACCTGAAATTAACCCTGCCTCTTGACCTAGCAGTGTTTGCCTTCCAACAAGCCATCTGAAATGGTAAGGCTTTTACCTTCCAAAAAAGAGGAAGCATTTTTACCCATCTGAGAATGGCTGCACTAGATTATCGAAAACGCAAAGCTAGGATTCCACTATGTTGCTGTCTGTCAACACTTTCTGTCTTTCCAAGGGGAATAGAAGCAAATCCCACAGCTTTTGAATGGGAAACAAAAGGAATTTCATCATTACAACTTTTTTCATATGAAAAAACCCCTCTTGAGTTCCCAGGGTACCCACAATAGGAAATATCAGTCCTTAATGCTCTTAACAAAATGTTGGCCACTTAATGCAGGAAATAAATTTGGCAGGTTGCAGACTAAATGTATTATTGCAGCATGAGAGACAGGCTTACAGTGGCAAAAATTTTGTCAGATTTCTAAATCATAAATTATTTGAATATTGCTGGATCTCTGCAAGTTTGCTTTGCAGAATGGTAGTCCTTCCTTTTGGATCATTTTTTATTAGAACCAAAATGATCTTGAAGGTTTCTGGTGTACTAAGATCTATGGCATTGAAAGTCCTTCGGCACAGAAGATCTGCAGCACCTTAAACCTTGGTGTGACAGCATATTGCCAAACAGCTTTTGCTCAAAGGATAGCTGCTTCCACAGCTCTTCCCTCCACTAAGAAAATATTTACTTTCATAAACTACAGTAGGGTAGTGAGGTACGTCTGTTTTTAAATGGCTGCTAAACACTTTCTTACTTCTAGCCAAAGAGTACAGCTGTTAAGATACTATAAGCATCTAAAAAGTTGTAAAAAATGGGAAGTAAAAGCCCCAAAATCTAGTATGTTTTTATTTATAGGCCAGAAAATAAACCAAGACCAAAATGAAATGGTGTTCCATCCAGATTAACGGTGGGGGAGGGAGTGGAAGCCTATCACGCTGCAACCCCAACTTAATTTGTGCATGTCAGCAGAGTAAGATCTGTAGTGCCATAACAACTTTTAACAAGGTTCCTGGTAAGATTCTATAGAGGAGGAATGGCAGCCAGGAAAAGGGACAAACAAGCTTTCTGTCTGCTTGGTGGCTCAACAGTAAGGTAAGAGATGTCTGGCCACCTTATTACTCCTTTGAACACTTAGATCTCAACATCATGATGATACAAAGCCCTTTCAGATAATTAAATGGCAGATAATGTTGAAGCACTTATGGACTGCTCAAAACTGAGTGAGGGAGGAAAAGACAGCAAGTACAGTTCAATGGCAATAAATCTGAGGTGAAGAAAACCTAAACTGTGGGAACCTAAATGCTGAGTGTGGAACTCACAGGTGAAACTCAGGAAAGGGGACTTGAAGTAATCTCAGAGGGAGTCAGAAACTCATGGCTCACCACAGAGTAGCTTCTAGAATGTAAAAGTTGAGTGCCATCAAGGAAGGTTATTGAGAGCAAGTTTAAAAAACCACTTTTCTGCAAGATAAAACTTTGGTTTTATCTCTGTACTGGTACTGTGTGCACTCGAGGTCTTGTCAGCTCAGAATGGGTCATAATAGAAATAGTGATGAGAAAGACAACTCTAGTGATCAAGGTTATCATCTAGAACATCTGCCACCTGAGGAGAGGCTAAAAGGACTTGGGCTCCTCAGTTTGGAGACAGGAGGGCAATGAATAATAAGCTATCGTACCCCAAAGTACTAAAAAGGCCTGTGAAAGACTGACTGCCAAACCTCCTCCTCTTTCTGTTTGGAAACTGTGCTTTAAATTCAAAGTCGAATATCCTGCTTTATCTGTCCAATGAATACTGAACTATTCAGAAAGAAGGCTCCAACACTGAAAAGATGCTGTTTCAGAATACTCCCAGATCACAGGGCCAGAACAATCAAATCTACTCCCAGTCATGATACAAGTTAGAAAGAAAAGGCGTTTGAGATCTGTGAAATCCTCAGCTGGATCTTTAAATAATTTGCAGCAGACAGAAGAAAGAAATGTGTCTTCCTCTGTTTTACAAAGGGACACTCACAAGTATGCATGGGAAACTTACGAATATGCCCAGGATGACGAAAGCACCCCTCCTACATGGACATAAATTGTAGGAAACTCGATCTCCAGAATCACAGTCCAACATTTCCACCAGTGGCAGCCTTTAAGTCTTTATTGTTATTGTTCTAATTATTTTAGATCTTTAGGTTACATCCTCATGGTAGCAATTGCAGACCATCTGTGTTACCTGCTAATAATTAATCAACTCAAGACTGTAAAAAAACAAACTCTACTAAGGATCTTCCTACCGTTACACCATTTCTTAAGCTAGACACAGAGCTTTGGAAAGTTTTAGGTAAGGCAGAAGAGGAAAAAACAATATCTGCTCCTACACTTTTATGAGTAACAACATCACATTTACTGCCAAACCATCAGAGCCTGGGGGAAATGAAAATGCTACGTTTTTACTTTCTCTTTTATACTGAATACACTAAGTGGAATGATTTTGATATAATGTAGTAAAGATGCCTGACTGATGTAGGTTGTAATTTTGAAACTTGGTTTTCTTCTGAGTACACACATACTCACTAATTAACTTGAACAGCATTTTATAAGACCAGTTTTGACTCTGCCCATTTAATGAACAAAATCCAATCAACCACCCTGTTAGCGTAAATGGAAAATACATGTCTGCAAGAATGATAAATAACTGATTGCCATAGTGATTAGCATAACACCCCTTGTGGAAAGCTATTTGGCATTCAGGTCTCACTAGCACATTTTAAGGATTGATACAAGCTACAAGCCTTGGTGTACTTTGCATTGGATGTGCAGCTGATTTAAACTGGAAGACATCTTTCTAGATCTGATGACTGACATTTTCATTTTAAACTTTTACATTTCTATTTATAAGAAAAGAAATCATATTTTTCAAACTGCTGTGGGTGTTTTCACATAAAACATACATATGGTTCATTCCATTAAAAAAAAAAACAAAACACTTTTAGTGGTCCCAGATGCTCCAAGCATTATTGCTAAGCTGAACTAACCTCCAGGAAAGCTGTGCTGACTCACACTTAAATAACCTGGTAACTTTGGACACTGTGTGCCCTTCTCTGGAAGTGTTTAGAACTTCTGTATACTTCAGCTGTCTGGGCTATAGAGACATCCAGAAATTAAATATATCAGATGATCCCCTTGATTAAAAAAAAAAAAAGATGACATTTTGAATACACTTGAGGTAATTTGAAATGCTGCTAACAGAAAACAAGATATCTATATTTCAAAAACGGGCAATTCAGCTACTCTCTTTAGTTACTTTAGTTGCAATTAGGATGTGCTTTAGTATATTGTTCCATATTTTTAACAGTAGCTTGATCAATATCAGACAAAATTCCCTTCAGATACAAAATAAATCTGGGAAGCTTTGCAAGAGGTTGCCATGACTGTCACAGATTTGGCTTAATTGTGGGCAAAGCTCCTTCTGGACTGTAGGGTCTTGAGTCACCATCTCAGACTGGGTCAATAGAGCTGCACTGAGTGTTTCTTCCATCTTGTAAATGTATAAGTTGCAAATAAATTCTATTTAAATTCTGCAAGTTAATAAGAGCTTGAAGTAACAGATTAGGAAAAACAACTCATCTTTTCAACCTACCCTGCAAATTTAAAGGAGGCACACCTTCAAGAGAGACACAGTGAAAACCAGGAGAGAGGGAAATAACCTCTCAAGCTACCACAGATGAAGAAAGGATAAAAGAAAAAGGTTTGAACTATTCCTTGAGCTCCTAAGGACAGGAACTGGGCTATCATTCCCAGGAAACACACTGTATAAATAAAAATATTACACTCAGTGTTTTCAAAATCTTGGCTATCTCCACAGCAGCACCTAAATATAAATGCAAATTGTCAATTCAAGGAATACAGATATGAAACTGGGATCTCACTAATCGTAAATATGGTGCAAATAAGAGTGAGAAATGAATGCAGGAATAATAAAACAAACTTTAAAACCTCCACTCTTCCAAAGTACATAATTTTAAATCTTAGAAATTGCATTACACTAGCTGGAAGAAAAAAAAAATACCAGCAAAGCAGGAATTAGCAAAAAAATTCCTTTCTTTCTCGTGAATTTGAAATGTCTCTTGGACATCCTTTAATTATTAAATATTCGTGGAAGACACAGTACATAACTACAGGATCCTGTGTGCAAACTCTCCTGCCCTTCTTGCCTGTACATCTCACTCTAAACTGTTGGTCATAGGAAGGAGAGGCCGATAAAAGGTTCCTTCTGTTCGTGGCCTCTTTCGTGCCTGAAGGCTGAAGACAACTGCACCCACCAGTAATTCTGAGCTGACGGAAGGCAAAATCCTGACCTTCCTTCTGTCCCTCAATAACAGCACCAGCCTGAGCAGCTGCTGAGGAGCAGTGCTTCCATTTGCTGTATTGCTCCTGCATAGCCTGGCACAAACTGTTTTAGGTAGGAAAATGCCCACCCCAAAGCACATTGTGAATGTGGGCTTCAAAGGCTTGTGAATATTGAACCTGATTTAAATGATTAAATATTCATAATACCTTGGAAGATTTTACTTTCATCACAGCCCTGGTAAGTAGCTTCAGATGTGTTGCTTGAGCAGTAGCTTCCCTGGCTGTCCGCTCAGAATATCTCAGAACAGCCCATGGGCAGCCTAAATATATTGCTGTTTATATTATGCATACATGTGAAAGACAGATGTGTTACACTGCTCCTCACTTAGCCAACATTCATAGAAGTGCCCGAGACAGTGAAAAGCAGCTACTGAATTTTAAAAAAAACCCTCTCTGTATATGTACAAAGGCATTCATTACATTTGACATACTAGTATGTTTTAAAGATCTGATTTTAAAAGGAATAAAAGAACCCTCCAAACTAAAAAGAACTGTATTTTCCACTGAAAAAAAAAAAAATGAAAATAGAAGACGTCCTCTCTTCAGGCTCTCCAAAAACATTCTGTGCAGTTTTCTGAATAATTTGGAATGTTTTATTTCAAAAATGAGGTTTGGGAATAGAGTCTAAATGCTTGTGACTCCTTTTGTTCTTTGTTTGAACCTGTAGCTTTTGTGACACTCGTTGACTGACACATAAACTGAAACAATTTCTTTGCCCTGATACACACTGATAATATCTGCATGTCTCACACCTTCAGGCTGATGCTTCTCTCTGGCACTCAAGTTCAAACCAGGCATATTTGCTGTTGTATTTTTCAGTTCAGCTGGGCATACTGTAGCTAAAAGCAGTTTTCCATTCCTACTGCCTGTATTTCAGCCCAAGGTTTCCCCCATATACTCCAGGAGCAAAGTAGGAATTTAAAACTTCTGTTTCTGTGATGTAGTCTCTGTATCTACAATCCACATTGGTTGTCAAGCACATATGCAGGCATGTGCACATCTCATGTGCCTAAATAAACATCAGTTGGCATTGTCAGGACTATCTCTTATCTTCGCTTGAATTCCTTTAAAATGGCATTGCTTAATGTGTGATATTACAGTGTCTAATTAAGCAAGAAGTGACTGGGATAGATGGTGACCTTTTCCAAGTGATTTTCCATACATAACATGCTGCATGCAATGTGAAACTCCGGCACCTGAATGAAAACTTTTAAAAAGGAAGACTGTTCTCTTTTATACTACCATTCTAGAGCACTGTGCAAATGACTGGGGTCTTTGAGGCAAAAGCGAAATCATAGTGTGCGACATTTCATTTTCATAACCTTTTCAACCCATGAAAGTATGTTTTTAATGGTATAATCTTTGTAAATTATTAATAATTTTGCTGAATGTGACAAAATTTATAAGGCGATATTCTCAGCATCATTTATAAGGATATCTGTTATGGGTACTGCAGGTATAGGGAGACAATTGTAGCAGAAAAGTGAAATAGTCAAAAAGATATATAAAATAAGCTGTGATTTGTGTATCACTGCATTGTGTTATTAACTTGAAAAATAGTTCTACTTCAAAGGAAATGTCAGTGAGCTTTGTACAGTTTTCAAATAAGGTTCAATTCTGAGTGATAATGAACCTATCTTAGGCAGAGATGATTTTTCACACAGAAGAAAATTTTAAATTATCTGTCTTATGCTTTGAGTATCTTTCCCATGGGCCTTGTAAAGATCCTAAGTATATATCCTTTAATTGGATGAAAAGGCTTCTGATGCATAGGTAATAGCAAACAGGTTTCTAGCATATAAAATCAGTTCAAGAGGACATTTTTTGGTTTTACATAAAATGCTAAAGTTCATTGTCATTTTAGAAAATCCTTTTCTTTGCTAATTATTCCAGCTCTACTGATTTGTTTTATTGCTAGGGAGTTTAAGAGTGGTGATGAGGAAAAAATTATCCTGCTTAAGGCAAAAGCTGGAAATTTACCAGACAGGGATTTATTTCCTGCTGGTTTTGTACCTTTCCACCTCTCCTTTGAATTCTGGTGGCACATGGAGAAGGTACAGAGTATAGAAATTATATTAGTTTATAACTCACACATGAGATTGCAAATTTATGCAAAATTACAAGAAATTCGTGCTAGAATGGCCTTTGAGTTTGTCAAGTTCTCTACTTTTAAATGAGTATCATGGGAGGAAGAGCTTATTTCTTCTTCTTGAGTGAAGTAACCATCTCAGTGTTGGCCAAGTCAGATAAGCTTACCTTCAACTGTTCCTTGTAAGAAGATGAGCTGTCATAGTAATATACTCCACAAGAACAGACACAAGAGTACAGGAACAGGGAAGGAAATACTTTCAGGTTGTCACAGCAGAACGCAAAAATGCTCCTCCAGAGCTCTGTCATGAAAATGGGGATAAAAATAGCAACTTACTTGTGAACTAGCCAAATATGATTATAATAAAGTCTGTGTAAAAGACAGCATTTTACCTTCTAAGATTCTGAGGCATTGGGATCACAATCTATTCCTAGGAATCCCAGAGACAGTATTGATTGAATTAATAATGGTCTCCTTAAAAATAGACATCGTTTTCTGTGTATCACTTCTGCAAAAAGGGAAATATTTATTTGTAACGCAGATTGAGAATTTTCAATTGAAAGTCTAATGTACATTTATTCATTTCCACAAGTATTGCTGACTTGTTAATATTCACATCAGAACCTGATGCTCATTAGATCTTAGATGCCTTGAAATTAGTCCTGCCAGTCTCATGCTGCTTAATTTAGCTGTACAGACATTTTTTCAGCTTTTAGTTCCATAGCTTTATGCTTATTCAAATATTTTATTTAATTTTTGCTGCAGTTACTTTTCAAGTTAAAAAGAGTTCAATTTAGTACAGAGACAAGTGTTTTTTCAAAAACACAGGTCTTGAAAACTTACAGATGTATTATAGTCCTTAAGAAAATCCTTGGGAAAATGTAGCAGTTTTAGACCAAGACAAGGTGAGAATAGTGACTGAGCATTGGCTTGTGTTAGCAGTAGGAGCTCTGAGAGCCAACAACCCAATTAAAATGATTGTTTGTTCAGCATGTGGAAAGAGAGCAGGGGACAAATAATAAGACTAACAGATGAACTTTTCATTCAACTTAAAATCTTTATAAATTGTGAGAGAACATCAAGATTGTTCTATTCTTTCACATCAGCACATCACTAGTGTGGAAAAGAAGCTTGTTCTGTTTCAGTTATAATACCAGCAGAAGGTTGCTAAGACCTTTGTGGTCAGTGTTCTTCTTCCAAGATGTGGCTCGCATTATGTGGTAAATTCCTTCCTGTGTAACTAAACTCTGCGTCAAGAAGATGACTTCTACTCTCCCCTCTGATTTGGAGCTATGGTACCATGATATTAGGGAATATAGACTTTATCATGAGATTCTTCCCCAGAGAGTTGGACCCAGCCGTTTGCCCTGATATGGATTGACACCTTCTAGAAATAGATTTTATGGATTTTCCCTCCCTTCAAACACATATTCTGATTCTTGTGTTTCCATCCTTTACTTCGGAATTTCCTCATTTTTGTGAAGTTAACAAATTCAGATCATGAAGAGATCTATTTTTTGCATGGACATTTTCACTTCTATCATCTAGACAGAATAGGTTGGCATTTGCTTTAAGAGACCCTCTGCATAAAATGTACTATCTGTGACCTATTTTTACAAGGGAATTAAGCAATTGGTGCATGACTCTCAACTCCAATAGTTTGGATAGGAAGAGTTAAGCCCTAGTGTTAGGCTAATAGTCAGAAATCTATTAAATCAAGTATTTGCAATAGCAGGAACTGAAACTGATATCCCAGATAATCTAAGCACTTCAGCTCCCAGTCATTCCTGCTCCCTGGCAATTAGGTCACTTCCCTTTGACCTAATCAAATTTTGGTCTAGCCACTAGAACAGAAGAGCACGTCCTCACAGTAACTTATGTCTGAAGAACGATGAAGTAAAAATTGTTTGTCTCCTCATTGGTGCTGTCATAGGTTAAGTACAAGAGGACCTGAGAGGAAATGCTATTTGTAATATTAGATAAAACAGGCAAGAACATAAAAAGATTCAGTGGTTGGAAACTGAAGTTAAGCAAAATCAGATTAGGAGCAAGATATACATTTCTAACAGCAAGAATAAACACCCCATCTATTGCTGCCTTATGGGCTCTCTACTAGGCAGAAGCAGCTTGTTTAGAAGCCTACCAGTAGGTACTCAGGTACAGCCAGAAGTTAAGGCTTCTAGACAGAAAATTCTTTTCTTCACAGAAAATTAAGGTTGAGTGGCCTGAGCATTCTCATCTGTAATGACAACCCGCAATCTGTGTAAACCAAAAAAAGCTGCAACCCCCCCAGTTCCATGTGCAGAGCTCTGAAGTGAAAGAGAAGGCCAGCAGGTCCTCACCACAGACCTCCCTCACCAGCAGGAACAGCAGAGCTGTACTGTGCTAGGCAGAGGTTTTGAAAATAACAACTTCAACTATTTCAGCATTTAAGACTGACTTTACATGTATTTCAATACAATTTTACCTTGTAGACAGAGTAGAAGTGTTCCAGTTTTTAGAAGCAGTATGTGGGGCAATTTCTCAGAATACTAAAACACACAGTATGTCCACGGTTCACTATTTAAGGGATGAAAAAGAATTCTCACTAATTAAAACAGCAAGAGAATAACAAAAACTTTATCACAGAACAGAAAGTAGGAGAAAAATAGCCAGGCATTTTAACCTTCAGAAAGATTTACTTAAGTATTTCAAGCCATTTTAGTGCAAACAGGTCTCATTTCCCTGCATAATTAGCAAAGGAAACAACAATTACCTGCAGGTTCATTAAATAAATCAGCACTGTTGCTCATTGTGAAGTTAATGATCAGTAGTGCAGAGGATTGTTATGGACACGGTTAGTACAGCTGATATTCAGCAGTCTCTTTTCTAAAGAGGCTATTACTCTGCTTTTCAATTTCAGTGTTCAAATGTTTTCTACTTTTTCATTTAATAACTGAAAATTATTCTAACTGGGATTGAGTTTTGCAGCCTAATTAAGACAAAAATTTTTCAGAGTGCAATAAATTAACTGTCTTATATCTGTTTCTATGAAACAGCTTTTGCTTATATTCATGTCATGTAACTCTGACCCACCAGCACTGTAATGCTGGTGCTTATTGTTTTGAAAGTCCTAATTTAATATCACTTAAGGAAATCTGGACCCATCAGAATATTAGCTTTCTTTGCCAGGAGATAGCCTCTCACACAGTAATTTCCATTCTAAGCTGGCAGGGAATCTCTGTCTCATCCTGGTTTCCAGCTTTGTAATGTTCCACCTGAACTGCAACAAAGCAATATACATAGGCGTGAACTCCTCAACCCTTCGAGGAACACATCTGAACTTTTCTTACACTTCCATACCAGGTTTCCCCAGAATCTCAGGTTTACTTTAATACTTTCAGTCTTTATCTTCAAGATGATTGATCACCCAGGTCCACTGTGTGCATATATATATATATATTTGTATTAAAAAAGTAAAGTGGTGAACAGGTCTATTTCTCAGAAGGAAAAAAAAAACAAACCTCTGTACCATAAAAGCCGAGCTTGTTCCTCATAACAGATATCCTCTGAGAATTTCCTGAGACAGGGATTGAATTTCTATGAGAACTAGAGCACAGGTGGCTTAGTTATCTCTGTTCTAATTTCACATTTCTTACCTGTTTCCACAAGAATAAACTCAGGGCAGCTTGGTATATACCAACTTCTATCATATATACCTTCAATCACTCTAAGGTATCAGCATGCCATATTTTTCTTAATATTCCAAGGGAATGTGACAAATTGATGTATAATAACTACTGGCATGAGTTTTATGGCATAGTAGTACTGCCCTTTCAGGAGTCTTTCAGCTATCCAAGAAAGATTCCCCAAGAAGTTCCGTCTATACGGATTTTTAAAGAATTTTGCAGCTCCCTCCTATGTTATAAAAGTTGTTTAGTGTTCAGAATTAATTAGTGGCAGTTACTGTATTGAATCATAAATTTTTGATCATTTTTTCCCTCCAGTCAGAATTTACCAGGATTTTGTAACAGAGGAATAAATGTGGTCCCCATTGCCTTAATCACTTTAAATACAATGGAGGAACAGATGGACTTTGTCTTGCCCTTCCAGAAGATAGAAAGCCAAGCATCATCCAGCTGACCAGCAGAGGGAGTCAGATGAAACCTCTCCCCAAAACTGACCTGTTTCCTAATTATTTATTTTTGTTATTCAAGTGTCAAAGAGCAATCAAACCCAAGGTTTCATTTTACATGAGCTTTGCGTGAACAATAGAGTAAGATTCACTATATGTCCAAAGAGCTTGGAAATCATAGTTCACAGTCCCAATTACCATGCTTCAAAAGATGGAATTATTTTTAGACCTGGCCTTCAGGTATTATATATACCATTTTCATGTAAATTAATAGAAAGTGAGGAAAGAGAATAAAGCTAGTATATTAGTGTAATATAAGCAGTTATCTCTCAAGCCAATAGCTTCAAGTATAAATATCTGTTTAAAATCAAACATAAATCACAAATAAATAAGAGAAAAAATTAAATTGGCTTTTGGAATTTTTCTCCGTATACTCAGCTGCAAAGCGGCAGGACACCCCAATCCAAGTAAACAAATTGCACTGCACATCAAAATAATAACACATAATTTTAAAACCCACTCTTTATTCACAGAAGCCCACTTGCTAGATTTATGAATAGGAATATTTCACAAACCCTGACGTTCAGCAAATATTAGTTACTCCATTTATTCCCTCTGCAGTTTAAGGTTATTCATCTGGCAGTTGCTAAGGGAACGGCCTTCATTTATATCAAGTGTTATCAGACCTAAAATACTGCTCTGCAAGAGATAAGTCTGCAAAAAAGTAACATTAGATCTATACAAATGAGCAAAATATGTATGTATGTATGTATGTATGTATGTATGTGCTTACACAAGCTAAGAGGTGAGGGGTAGATGGCATTAGATCAAATGATATTAAATTGCTTGGGTTTTGTTTAACTACCAAATTTTCTCATCTGTTTCTTATGGAAAAAGTATGAAAATAATCTCAAAGATTTCTCAACCTTTTCTATAAATGTCTTCAACCACAACGTGTTAGGCCATTGCTGGAATACAGGTTCCTTTTTATTAAAGAAAGCACTTCAAGTTTTGCGGATCAGGAGGTGATGATGATGTGGCACACACACAAAAGGCAGCCCAGGCTAACAGGAAAGCTAAGCTTTTAAAGGATGAACTTGCCAACATCAGCAAGAGAAATTCAAACCTCCTATGTGTCTCACTGTTATTAAGCAGAAAAAATGTTGTGCCTCAAGTCAGAAAAAAAAACTTTAAAGCATGTCCAGACAATGTCCTTTCCTTTCATCTACTAGCAGCTTGGAAGTCTTCAATTAAACTAAAATACTTGAAATCTCTCCTCTGGATCCTTTACATTTTTTCCTGGGACCTGGCATCCCAACAGACAGTGAGGATTACCCCTCAAAGTAGCACTAAGTAAAAGCATGATTCCTAGAGGCTCATAGAAAGTATTGTAGAGGAAAATTTCCCTCTTGAAAAACTGGCTGCCTGCACCTGCCAGGAAGAACAAGAGCCCAGACAAACCATGTGGATAAACTAAGCCCAGCAGGGCAAGTGTTAGTACTGTGCTATTCTGCAGTGCGCTGGTTTCTTCTAGTCTTTTTATTTCAGGGAAGAGCTGTCAAAAGCAAAGATGACAGCCATTGCTCTTCTCCCACAGTGTACAGAATATAAAATGCACTGAAGCTGATACAAAACAGCCTATACTACCCATTTGTTCTCTAAATCCCTTTGTCCTTTCCTAAGCTCCAAAAAAACCAATTTTGCAGCAGGCCCAGGACAGTCCTTTCCTAAGCTCCAAAAAGAGCAATTTTGCAGCAGGCTCAAGACAGCCTAGCAGCTAAATGGTGCCAATATACCCAAAGGTAAGCTGTGCTCTCAGAAAGATTTCCTCACCTGAATTGCACAGAGCTGCAAGGTTTCTTTAGGACCATGGGCCAAATCCCAAGATCTTTACTCACAGGTTCTCTGTTTCTGCTAACATTGCATCAGAGTTCTATAGAGGTTTCCTGGGACAAGAGTTAGTGTAACAATACATACATTGCATATACAAAAATACTCCATTATTATTTGTCTTTCAAGAAAAATGTAAGGATGGAAGTCTTGGGATCCAAAATGCACTTGTAAGAAGTACTCTGCAAGGAAAATCTCCTGGCAGGACTAATCTTGTTCTACTTATTTAGAATTATTTTTCTTATAATTTCTTACAAATTGTTGTTTTTAAAGTCCTTTCCTCACATTTCAGTGCAATTAATAATTGTTCCTCTCCGCTTTCAATGGGCTTAAAAGATTAAAGAAAAAAAAACCTTGCACATCTGTCAGAGCAGAGTTCTATGGAACTGACAGAAGGAAAAAATGATTGCAGCATCCCTACACTGTGCTTTGCTTGCACTGTGTGGAGTACTCCATCAATTTTAGAAAATACTTTCAATTTCACTGAAAGATAGGAATGCCATAGTTAGTCCCCAGCTGATGTATTGGAAATGGATTTCCTTAAGTTTTATAAATCCTGCCAGGAATTTTAAGACCTCTGCCTCCATACATAAGACATCAGGAGGAGCATTATGCAGGTACCTTCATATTTATAGTTTGTTTTGAGATATTTCCATGCTGTAGGCTGGAGTGAAGAAAGCAACACAAAAAAAGAACCTCTCTGAAAATCACAAAAAGCACAATATGGGAAATAATCTATGTATGCATAAATATATCAAGTTTAAGGATGCGAGAAAAAAAGAATTTCATGAAGTCTGGTATGTGTAAACCATATCAGCCTGAAGCAATTTGCCTGACACTGCGGCAAAATTTACACCATTTTGTACAATACCACCACATTACTCATTAAATGGCAGCATTAAATTAACAGCTTGAAGCATCGTGGGACCTTTGCATGCACATGGAATTACTGAATTAGCCACAGCAGAATAAGAGTCTTGAATTCTCTGCTTTTAAATTGAGCTACCTCCTTGCCTTTTATGAGTGTGATTTATTGAATGTGCATCAGTGCACAGAAGCTTTGCTTGTATTGCCTTCCATGCTTTGTTAGGAAATCCTCTATAGGCAAGACAGGTTTTATTATCACTGACAAGGAACGTGATAGCACAAAGATTGCTGGATAAATTCTAGAGGCACAGGAGATGCTGTATACCTCAAATGCACCATCAAGAGAGCTGGTAGGTGTTGCCCATCAGGCACTTGCCCCACCACATCACAGATGTTGTCTATAAGTTAAGGCTGCTCATGGCCTTCTCATGCAGCAGTGGAAAAGAGCTGCACTTTATTGTATTCTATCGGTCACTTCTGTTGCTGAACCTTCTAGAAACACAGTGACAGGGGAACAGATCCAATGACAGAATCTTATTTCAGGTGCTTTACATAGCCTGCACAAGGTCAGGATGAGACAAAGGCATGAACACAAGGACAGTCACAAAGAGTTGAGCACAATGAAGAAAGGCTGTTGTGCCAACTGTAAAGGTTTGCACTGGGATAGTTAAATTTCTTCACAGTAGCTAGTATGGGGCTGCATTTTGGATTTGTGCTGAACACAGTGTTGATAACACTGGGATGTTTTAGTTACTGCTGAGGCCTTAGATATTATTAAGGGCTGTTATCAGGCCTTACACGGAATCAAGGCCTTTTCTGCTCCTCGCCTCATCCCACCAGTGAGCAGGCTGAGGGTACACAAGGGGTNTTCGGTATGATCACACTTGTCTTCTCAAGCCACTGTCATGAATGATGGAGCCCTGCTGTCCTGGAGATGGCTGAACTCCTGCCTGATCATGGGGGGAGGCAAATGAATTCCTTGCTTTTCTTAGCTTGCATGTACAGCTTTTTATTTGCCTATTATACTGTCTTTATCTCAACCTACATGTCTTTCAGTTTTGTTCTTCCAATTCTCTCCCCTGTCCTTCTGGGGGACAGTAAGTGAATGCATGGGGCTGAGCTGCCAGCTGGGAAACTTGTCCACAACACCTACAGCCACAACACCTATAAAAGCTTCACAGATTAGGTAAAATAGACATACACAACAAAGAATTAAGTCATTTAATTTCAGCCCTTTTTAAATATTATAATTTATTTTTTCATTGTAAGATTTTGAAATCAGTTTTGAACTTAATATTTATAGACCTGGGATAAAATTAAATGAAATTATTTTTCATCAAGCAAAACACTTCAGTCTCACTAGGAAGGTAAAAAAATGAATTCTGCACAGCCCCCAAAATATTTTTTATTCAGCCAACAGATATAAAAATTAGTTATTGTCATAGCATCCTCTTTTCTTTGCCATCTTAAACTTTTATAGTCTTACTGAATATTGTTAAACAGCTGTACAATGCCATGCCAGAGCTTTAATTTTAGCAGGGTTAAAATCCCATACCAGGAGTCACTTGAGGAATGACGTTTTTAGTGAATTCTATGAACCCTATTAGTGACACTGCGTACTCTAAACTGCCCCTTGTTGACATAAGTTCTCATATTTATACCTACAAAAATGCAATTATTCTTTTAGTTTCCTTAGAGATTAGATATATTGCTTCTACACACAAACTACAGATACACACAACTAAAAATTGGAAAATATGAAAGTATTAAAGACAAATACTAACAAATAGGTATTAAATGTTTAATTACGGGTAATTTAAAATGGTAAAAAAACCATTGAAATATCCCTATTATGGAGAAATTACACCTATCTTTAGATGTGAAAAATTCTAGCAAAAAGTTTATTCAAGAACTAGAGACAAAATCTGCCTTTGCATTTGAGGATATCATAGAAAACTTCATCATCTCTTCATCATAGAAATTCTATTTTCTTACAAAACGATAGCAGCAAAATAGTCCCTAGAGTTGAGGTTAGAAAGTTCACCAAGCAATTATTGACCAGGTGGTCTCTGGCCTAGAGAATTAATTTAAATTCTATATAAAGTTAAATTGAGGAGATTCCATCTGGAAGAGAGTCATATATATCTAAATAATGGTAAATAATTTTGGTTACTGTTTCTTTACCTGTGACTGACTGTAATTAAATACTTGCCCTTGAGTCACCATGCATCAAATAAAAATCTGTAGTAGTATTGTAACTGAGAGTTTTCCAGTGCTTTGTCTTATTTCACTTTCAAATTACATTATCATTCCTATAAGAGCTATTACTCAACTCAAACTAAAAAGTCTGCCAGGTTACATTTTCCTCAATGGACACCCCAGCCGTGTCTCCCTGTGGGGAATTCAGCAAAGGAAATTGAGACTGTAGAATAAAAATTAAAGGGAGGAATTACAAAACGCTGATATATTTTAAGTCTGCTCCACAGCATTAAGACCTGGCTCAGAAAATGAATTGTTCTTGTCCCCAAGAATAAGCTATGGTCTATTTGTGTTCAATTTTTTCTATACACTGTAAATGGTTTTGGTGTCAGATATTAACTGGGTCTACTGTCCAAGCACACAATCATCTTAAATCTCTCATACAAGACAAATATGTCCCCTGGAGTAGCAAAGAGTGAACAAACTATGTAAGAAAAACCCAACATCATTACAAATATAGACTAAACCTTTCTCACAGGAGCCAGAACTAAACTGATTATGTCAAATATGATCATAATAGTACACAATGCACTTGCATTTTATGCTGCTGATGTTTCTGATGTCAGTGAGATGTAGTTCCTGGAGAGTAATCCTGTAAAAAGACGAGTTAGCAGCATTCACATCCTTTGCTGCACTAGGTGTTGTACTTGTATACACATATGTACTGTAAAATTTAATTCATTGGTCTTCTAGTTCCATTTAAATTGCTCAGATTAATATAATTTTGCCAATCCGGAATTTTCAGGGCAGAACCGTGTAAAAATGTAAAATATTGAAAAAATATGGAATATTATTACAACAATTCATGATATGGAGAAAGCTGTTGAGACCCAGTTTTGTGAGTATATGTGGGCTCCCAAGATCCCGCTTCTCATCCATACAAATAAAAAATGGCAAATCAAAAAATTCTTTTATTTTAATTATTTGCCACTTAAAAATTATGAACTGAGCAAATGAGTGACATTAAAGTAGAACTAAAATTGAAGTTTTGTACCATTTCCAGAGCTAAAGTAGAAAGTGCAGATTTCCTTAATATTCAAATCAACTTGTGTTAAGCTCTCTGATACGACTGACATCTTGTCCCATTTATATTGCTGTTCTTTAAGAGGTAGACCTTTATTCACTATTAAAATACTGCAAACACCAATTCCTTCTTCAGACAGATGAATAAGCAGGAGATCTTGATGTCTTCTTGGCTAGACCAAATTACAGTTCTATTTTTCACAGTCTGGATTCTATTTTCAACACTGCAATTTAAATATTCTGTATTAAACTTGTTTTACTTCTATTATTTAGAATTGACATTTCAGCTGCTCTGAGGCTTCCTTTGGGATTAGAGTCATATTCTGCTTCGTAGTACCAAAGCAGAGCTAAAGGCATATCTTCAGATTCAGACTGTCTATACCTCATGCATAACATGTGCACTGTAACACAGAGAAATCAGCCACCAGCATGACAACACACACCAGCTTATTTAGGAGTCTAAGGGTACGTCTACATTACCATTTTAATCTGGATTGGGAGTGCAATTCTGAACTGAATCTACTGATCATATTAATTTAATGCCCTTATTTCTCACCTTGGAACATCATCAAAGCTCACAAACTCCCTTCAGATGTGACTAATTCAGAATTTGCACTCAGGACTGATTCAAATATGCTCCCTCCACTAATATGTATACAGGCCATGTGGCCACACTAGGGCTAGTCCAAAGTAAAAAATGTGTACCCTAATTTCCTACAGGCTAATCTTTACCCTGTGATTTCATCCAGCAGAATCACCTTTCCTGTTGCCTGCTTTTTCATGAGGCTTCCAGGACACTCTCTCCTGTTTATATGGTTATTTCAAGAGGCACAAAGAGTTGTTATTTACTACATGTCATGGAATTAAAGTCAGGTTCTTCTCTGTACAGGATGGACCAAAGCCCTTCCCTTTTCCAAGCAAAAATTCTCAGTGTCCATTGGTAACATTTTCAACTACAGCCTGACGAGGTTTTTATGGGTTCGTGTAGACTGTAAGACTGTTTTTATAATTTAGGACAAAGGACTAGACCTGGTCCACAGTTCAAAGGTCTGGAGAACTTCTACAGAAATTTATCTGTAATTCTATATTTCATTACAGAAATATGATGCAATGTAGCATGTTTTATTTGCAAGGCTGCAGGGCAATAGTTGATCCATATAGTATAAGTACTATATTTAGTAGTATATTTAGGAGATGCTTTGAAGAGGTATTTAAGTGTATATGTAAGGGAAAACAAGGAAAACAGATATATCACAAGGCTGTTACTGAATTCATAATTAAAGAGAGAGGATCTAATTCCCGTACCTCTGAACAACATATACCATATAACAGACCATATACCGAGAGTCACCTTTCAATTAATCTTTCCAAAACTGTGAATACAGATCTAAAATTCAGCTGGGTTTGTGTTTCTCTGATACATTTACCCTGTAATTTCATGTTTTCCATCTTAATATTTTCCTGTTTATTTTCATAGAAAACAACGTTAAGCCAAATGCGGTCAGTGTAAAGAACATTAAACATTCAGATTCATTATTGTGGCTTGTGAAGATACATTTCCAAATCCCATATAATAGCTCAGCGGAAATAATGCCTTATCAGATGAAGCAAATGCCACAGGGACTAGAGCTGATGAGTACAAAAAAGTATCAAAAAAGAGAAAAGAAACCTAGACTCTCTGGGGAGTGGAAAAAGATGAAACAAGAACTCAAACAGTAAATTCTAAAATAAAGTCAAGAGGGCATTCAGAAGCATCCAAGGGGACGAGCTGGCACACAGGAGTGTGAAATGAAAGACACTGACTTAGCAGGTTCTGGAAGAAAGTATCAAAAAAAAGCAAGTACAGCCTCATACGTCTGAAACACCAAAGAGTTGACACAAATCATCTAGACAAAGATAAATATGTGACAGTGAATAGAAATTCATACACACAGACACAGACACACAAAAGAGCAAAAAGCTGTTGTTTCACATTTAAAGCCAGGATGTCCTTATAACACATTGATGTTTGCTGAGTCCTGATGTGAATTCTTTGAAAGCGTGATCCCCGTGGGATACCACTGTCTTACAGATAAAGTGGCTTTTATTCTAATAGTTGAACCTATCATTTTGAACTGAAGGTCTAGGTTAAGTCCTAATTAATAACTATCATATGAATGCTTCAGCTATTCATGGGTGAGATAGTTGAGTCTTTAACCTTAGTTCTATGCCACAGATGTTGTTCACAGTTTTTGATCAGATATCAAAGGTCATAATAAACAGCAACGTTTTTTTCTACACCACACACAGAGCAAAATAATTAAAAGTAAAGGGCAAGGGTAGAAGAGATGGAAATCGGAACAAATGTGTCGTCCTTTTAACAGAGTACCCAACTATGCTTAAAGCAGAAATTAAGAATTACCACTTAACCACACCATACTCAAAAATTCATGTAAATCCCAGGCCCAGAATAAGAAAATATGACAAAACATTTAAGAAACATTTAGATTTATATAGCATATTGTACTGCACAGAATTTTAAGTACATGATCTCCTACCTGTCTTTATCTCCAGGAGGGACAAAATATAGACTTTAGCAGAGGTTAAATCACAGAATCACAGAATCACAGAATGAACTAGGTTGGAAAAGACCTTTGAGATCATCAAGTCCAACTGATGATCTACCACCTCCTCATCAACTAAACCATGGCACTGAGTGCCACATCCAGTCTTTTTTTAAACACATCCAGGGATGGTGACTCCACCACCTCCCCAGGCAGTCGATTCCAGTGCCCAATCACTCTTTCAGTGAAGAATTTTTTCTGATGTCTAACCTAAGCTTCCCCTGGCACAGCTTAAGGCTGTGTCCTCTCGTTCGATCAGTGGTTGCCTGGGAGAAGAAACAGACCCCCACCTGGCTACAGCCTCCTTTCAGGTAGTTGTAGAGAGAGATAAGGTCTCCCCTAAGCCTCCTTTTTTCTAGGCTAAACAGCCCCAGTTGCCTCAGCCATTCTTCATAGGCCATGTGTTCCAGGCTGTCCACCAGCCTTGTTGCCCTCCTCTGGACATGTTCGAGCATCTCAACATCCTTCTTAAAATGAGTCCTGGACACAGGACTCGAGGTGCAGCCTCAGCAGTGCCGAGTACAGGGGAAGAATGACTTCCCTGGTCCTGCTGGTCAAGTTATTCCTGATACAGGCCAAGATGCCATGGGCCTTCTTGGCCACTTGGGCACATATTCAGTTGGCTGTCAACCAGTACCCACAGGTCCCTTTCTGCCTGGCCACTGTCCAGCCACTCTGTCCCCAGCCTATAGCGTTGCAGGGGGTTGTTGTGGCCAAAATGCAGGACTTGGCACCTGGACTTGTTAAACTTCATGTTGTTGGACTCGGCCCAACTATCCAGCCTGTCCAGGTCCCTTTGCAGAGCCCTCCTACCCTCCAGCAGGATGACACGTACTCCCAGCTTGGTGTCATCTGCAAATTTGCTGATGGTGGATTCAATGCCCTCGTCCAGACCATCAATGAATATATTAAACAAAACTGGCCCCAGCACTGATGCCTGAGGGACACCACTAGTGACTGGCCACCAGCTGGATACAGCACCATTCACCACCACTCTCTGTGTCCAGCCATCCAGCCAGTTCTTAACCCAACGAAGAGTGCACCTGTCCAAGCCGTGGGCTGCCAGCATATCCAGGAGGATGCTGTGGGAGACGGTGTCAAAGGCTTTTCTGAAGCTCAGATAGACAACATCCACAGCCTTGCCCGCATCCACCAGGCCGGTCACCTGGTCATAAAAGGAGATCAGGTTGGTCAAGCACGACCTGCCCCTCCTAAGCCCATGCTGCCTGGGTCTGACCTCCTGGCCATCCTATAGGTGCCATGTGATGGCACTCAAGATGATCTGCTCCATAACCTTGCCGGGCACTGATGTCAGGCTGACAGGCCTGTAGTTTCCCGGATCCTCCTTCTGACCCTTCTCGTGGATGGGCGTCACATCGGCCAGCTTCCAGTCATCTGGGACCTCACCAGTGAGCCAGGACTGATGGTAAATGATGGAGAGTGGCTTTGCAAGCTCATCTGCCAGCTCCCTCATCACCCTACAGCGGATCCCATCTGGTCCCATAGATTTGTGAGCATCTAACCGGCTCTGACTGCTTCCTCCTGGATCACAGGGGGATTATTCTGTTCCCTGACACCATCTACTGGCCCAGGAGGACAGTTGTCCTGAGGACAATGATTTTGCACTTGTGATTTTATGTATAATTGTAGAATATTGTCATAGCTCCTGCTGGAGTCTGTAAAGAGATATAGAGAAACTTTAGATCCATCACATTTCTGCTCAACTCCCCAGCTGTGAAGGACAGAACTCCAGTCTGTTCTTTGCTCAGGGAGCTTTTGGTAATTGCAGCAGATAAGACAATCACACATACAATTTTTTCTAATTTTTTTAAGACATATGAAAAAGATGAGTAAACCTTGTTTGGGTTCATCTGTTAAAGGTAATCCCAGCATGTGCTGTCTGCCCTAGACACTCAAATTATCAGAGAAGTCTACCAAGGATTTTATCCTTTCCCTGTCTTTCTCATGCAGTTTGGATCAAAGAAAACAACTTATTCTTTACTTTTGACATCAGACAGAGGCCTTATTTTTGGTCGTATCATCAGGGCAAACCTAAGAGCAGCAAGCACAACACTACACTGCAGTTGAGATACTGAGCAGCACTGTTCCAGAAAAAATCCTTCAAAAATTCATCTTAGTGAGGAGCAGCATGACAGTCTCTTTAGTGAATGGATAATGCACCCTGGGTGAGTGTTACAGCCAGGGAGGACTTCACTAAAGAATAACCCAAACCCAGCTATTTAAGATTGACTATGTTCTTGTTTCTTTCAATTTGGGTTCCTTAGTGTATTGCTCTGCATTCTCTTCTGGAAAGTGGAGCTCAACATCCTAGAACAATATAAACAATTAGCAGACACAATTAATGATGCAATAATGAAAAAAATCATAAAGAGAGAGAGGGGGCATGTGCACTTGTGGACATGACATAGTCAGAAGACATATATGGAGCAGAAAACAATGTGGAGACAGAAGGAGGTAATTGAGTTTACAGGAGACTGGAGAAGAACCACTGATTCTGTTATGCAAAGAAATTACAGTGGCTATATGAGGACATTACCATGACATCAGATAAGCTGGAAACAAGAGACATTAGCCACTGTTCAAAAATTACTCACATGAGCTCTCTTGCCTAATATTCTGCACAAGCTCTTCCAGAAAGGGACTTCTGTTTCCATGGGTCATGTGGTCCTCTGTGGTAAAACCATGCACAGTAGGAGTCAATGTCTAATAGCTGTATCTACTCAACAGCTTATCTTACAGCAGCTTGTTTCTTTAGCCAGAATTTCAGAGGTTGCAGTCTATTTTAATTATTAGTTTCAGAATAAAAGGCACACATCTGGCAGGTTGGAAAGCCCACAATAACATGACATGAACATTTATATCAAATAGGCATTCCCAGATTGATTTGAATCACTAGCGATGACAAATACAGTACCTCTAATTCATTCATGTGGAAACCATTCCTCTCTCTGTTTTTCCCCACGCATAAACATACAGGCACTGCAACATCTGACAAATAAATCACTCAATAAGTAAATCCCACTAACTAAATGGGATTACCTATTAATCTTAACTGACTAAGTATAGTGATATCACCCCAGCATAATTTTATTCCTTTTGTTTATATGTATACTAGTCCCTCAATTTTTCCCACACTTAATAGTGGGGGATTCATCCCCCACTTAACATTTGTGCACTTGTGAAATGAATCAAGGTTTCTCCTGCTCATTCATTATTATCATTAGAAAATTAAATGAAAATGTATCTTTTCACAAGTTGTAAATTATCATTTGATAACACTTTACATCAGGATAGCAATTTCCTACCTATCACTCATAACCAGGCCAATCACTTCCATAAACTGAACAGTGGATCTATAAAATACACTTCTATGCTTCACAGTGTTTGCACTAAGTAACTAGCAGTTAAAATTATCGACAGAGAAATAAATTTGCACAAGCCAGACTGCAGAAAATGGCAAATAGCCATTAAAGACATTAACAATAATAAAACAATTTCACAAAATAAAATGTCAAGGGTTTAATGGGGGTTAAAAATTGGGAGCTTTATCATAAAAATATTTATAACTTGATTCTCACCTTCTGCATCTTAGTTTCTCATCTGATGAAATTGTATGAAAGTAAGTTCTGTGTATTGGGATTGTGTGGCAAGGTGTTGGTAGTGAAAGTCTGCAAGATGGCCTCTGTAGGAAGACATCAGGAGTTGCCTCCATGTCAGGAACAGGCTGCCCACAGAAGCTGTGCATGCCCCATCCCTGAAAGTGTTCAACGTGATCTAGTGGGGGGCATCCCTGCCCATTGCGAGGGGGTTGGAACTAGGTGATCTCTAAGACCCTTCCAACCCAAGTCTTTCTATGGTTTTATGATTTTATGTCTGACAGAGGCAGTTCCAGCCAGCTCGTGCCACTGCCCAAAGCTGAGCCCATCAGCAACAGTCGTGGTGCCTCTGTGATAACACATTTAAGAAAGGGTAAAAACTGCCATGCAGCAGCTAGGAGACAAGAGGGAGAATATGTGTGATCCCTGTAGACACCAATGTCAGTGAAGAATGAGGGGAAGGAGGTGCTCCAGCTGCTGGAGCAGAGATTCCCCTGCAGTAGGAGAAGACCATGACAGGGAGGTCCATGGTGCAGCAGATATCTGCACTGCAATCCATGGAGGACCCCATGCTGGCACAGGTGGTCACACCATGAAGAATTTTCAGCCTGTGTAGATCTCAGGCAGGAGCTGTCCTCCTGTCAGGAACTATGGCTTGTGGAGAGGAACCCTCATAGGAAGAATCCACTCCTGAAGGACTGTACCCCATGGAAAGAACCAATTGCTGGTGCATTTCTTGAAGAACTGGAGCCCATGAGAGGGACCCATGTCTAAGAAGTTCATGAAAGATTTTTTACTGTGGGAGACACCCCTCGCAGGAGGAGGAAGGAGTGGAAAAACTGACCAAAAACCTCATTCCCCATCCCCGTGGCACTCTGGAGAGTCAGGAGTGAAGTCGAGCCTGCAACGAAGTAGAGGGGTGGTGGGAAGGTGCTTTTAGTTTTGTTGTATTTCTCAATATCCTACTCTGTTATTCACAATACATTAAACTAATTTCAAGAAAGTCCTCTGGTTTGACCATGACTGCAACTAGTAAGTTATTTTCCTGTTCTTTAGTCAACTCCTGAGCTTTTCCACCACGTTTTCTTTCCTTGTGCTATTGAGAAGAGGGAATAATAGAGAACCTTGGTGGCCATCTAGCAGCTAGCCAAGGTCAACCCACCACAGTGCTGCTATACCAGTACAACATTGGTTGTAAAAATTGTATTTTTCATAGAAAATAAAACATTTGAAGTTAGATATAGCTCAGCTTTTTATATAGACACTCCGTGATTTAAACACCAGAGCTTTGCAAGCTCTAAAGCTCTGCTAACAAGGCATACACTCTAAAGCACTTCAGTAGCACTGAGGTTGAATGTTTTTCCTCGTTTTTCTTACATGTGCTTGATCAAGACACAGAAACAACTCCTAGTCTGAACAATCCATAGAGGAACCTGTACTCATGATGTTCCAAAGTTAAAAATATACAGCTAAACATGTAAAGTAGATGCCATCCGCATTACTGGTGTGACTCAGCTCTGCAGAAGGGCCAGACTCATTACATCCCAGGCAGAACTGCAAGAGGGAAAAGAGTTCTGTGGCTTCAGGGCCGTAATATTGCCAGGTTAGGTAGAGAGGATGATTTTATGCTTTTTCCATTAAGTATAGCAAATTCACTGATGAAGATCAGAATTTTCATAGTTTTCCCCCAGAAGCTATTAACACTGTGGCTAATAGCCTAATTTGTTGCTTCTGAAAGGAAAGAACTTCAACCACAATTTTACTATGCTGTGAGTGACTGCAACAGCCACTGAGCACTGACTCCCATGGAGCGTATGAGGGACTGATGGCAGCACTGCAGGAAGTGCTTAAAACCAGAATACAGAATACCGGAAGCAGTTGTCATACACTTACCCTCGGCTTTCCTTTTATTATTTGGTTAGTTTAAGCTCCATCCCACCTATTACACTGATTTGAAGTCATTCCCTTAATCTGCTCTGCCCCTCACTTTAAACCTGTTTTGTATAGAAAGCCCATTTACACATTACAAATTAGTGCTGTCTTCTTATAGTTACATACCCCTGAATGGAGAACTGAAAAGCTGAAGTCCTTCAAAATTTAAATCCAAGAAAGTTGTCAGTGAGGCTGATGCCCTAATTACAATCACATTTTGTAGCATTGTAGCTTTGCTATTACTCACCTGCTTCCATCTGTGAGGTCCCACTTGTATCTGGTCAACTTAGAACACTTTACTGATGAGCCTTTCCTCTCTCTTTACCCTCATGCTGATATGTATGTCTTAGCATTTCTTACAAGTTTGATAAAAAATAATTTCCATTCATTTTAAAGTAGTTCTAATGAGAGTTACACTTTACGGCCCTAAACAGCTGATGGGCATTCAGAAAACAGAATTAAATATACCAGATTTACAGTATACCACACTCACATTATATGAAGATTTCTCAAGGCTACTTTCAGACAAGAAAGACCTTTCTCAGTAAAACCAGAAATCCGGTGAGAGATAACCACTTCATACCCGCTGTGTGCCTCTGAACACATTTTGAGAATTTTCCACAAGTCTAAATTCAGCCTTGATGAAAATGCCTGAAGCTCTGCCTCTTTTAGTCTGTTAACACTAGGGTGAATTTGTTCAGTGTTTTGAAAACTAAACAAAAATCAGCTTCTTCATATTTAGAATAATACTGTAGTTTTTAGTCAGTAACTGGTATGAAGGTGCAGTAAACCTCTATTGCCTCAGGGGCTGGAAGAGATTACATTGCAGGGAAGCATGCTTTTTCTTCGAACTCGTCTGCAAAAGAGGAAAAAGTGATCTCTGGTATTCTCTACAGGCACTGGTGCCTCCAAGCTCTTCTGCCTCCTGAGGAACAGCCTCATAGACATAAAAGGAGTGGCCTCTCCACCCCACTAAACAAAGTGCAAAGATTGTAACAGGTTTTCCCATGAGACCTTGTTCCATATTCTGTACTTCTCAAAAATATGCAAGTGCAAATAAAACCTTTCATGTGCCACATCCAGATATATATCCAGGCAGGCATCTCAGTCTCAGTGATATATATTGATATGCATTTGCATCAATGCAAAACAACTTTTGCAGATGAAAAATTACTGCCAGAAAAGCACCATCTTCCAGAAGAAGCTATTTTCTAAAAGTCACAGAGACAAACAAAGGGGAAACCAGCCCACAGATTTCCAAATAAAATGCAATACTCAGCTGTCATAGCTCTGACATCCTCCCAGATACACAGACTGCACTTTGCAAAGAAACAACATGACCCGTGTGGGCATTACCAAATTGCCTCATTTTGCAAAAGTCAAAATTCAAGAGGAAAATTTTTATTCTTTTTCTGTTGTGTCAGTTTATAATGAAATGATGAGGCAAGATTGTTGCTTTCTGCAGAGAGATAAGTTGTTTTCTGTTAAGATCTAGGGAGTGTGATGTCTTTGCTGTGGTGCTGTGAAAGGCACAGGTGCTCGCAAAGGAATGTGCACACCGGCAGGCCCTGCATTTTTTATTGCTGTAGGTGGAGAAATGTAAGTATAGAAGGAATAATGAAGTATGCCTTAGAGCTATGCACACTGTCTCTCTTCTTCTGCTGTTGAAATTAAAAGTGAGAAAGTAATATTTTCACTTCCTGACCCTGATAAAATCTTTGTATTCTAGAGAACAACCTTTAGACTGAACACATCACTCACAGGCCTTTTCACATGGAATGAAAGTACATGATATGAAAATGTGATCAGGGTTCACATTTGTTTAACATTTGCAAATAAGCTGGGTTTACTAAGATTCTGCTTACTAGGTCAGTTCACTGCATTTCTGAGAAGTCTACGAATTTGGGTACAAACTGCAGTGAGTCATCTGCCACATGATAGAAAGTATCCCCAAAAAAACCCCATAATAGTGTTGTATTTTCCAAAATAAATTTCTATTAAAATAGAAATACAACAGCAGAAGTTTACTGCAATTAAAATTGAAAATTTGTTACTTAAGGAACAAATTCCTTAGCAATAATTTCATTGTAAACTAAACTTGTGACTTTCAATAGCACACATTGAGTCAAAGCTTTATTACATATTGAATGCAGCATTAAATTAATTTATACTTTTTCATGGCCTGGAATACAACATATACTTCCATGAGAAAAATAGTCACAGACCTCAAACTTGAACAATCCAACAATATCAACACTCTTCCACTGTAAAAACATGGAGTTTTTATGGCAAGACATATAAAGAATGAGGAGCAAAATATTTTTTTTAAATTTCTCTTTTCCTGCTAGAATTTTAAAAACAAGTTTAAGTCATGTAAATGCAAGAATGTAATGTAACAGTTGCTGTTCCTGAATCTTTAAATATAAATTACTCCAAAGTATTGATAATTAAGCAACACACTTGGAGATGTTCAAGTTATAAACACTTAGTTAAACAGAGACTTACTAAATATGCACATGGTACTAGGCTTCCTCTCTTACCACATAATTGAGAGTCAACCACAGCAAATGAGAATTAGAGACCTGGAAAATCACAGGCATGGAGACTACAAATAAGAGTACCCTGGAATTAACTTTGTCTTACAATGTCTTGGCATACAAAGACTCACGTTGCTGCTGAATGACAAGTCTTTTTATTATTAACCTGCAGGCTGCACATGTGAAATATGTGATAACACTTCCTTTACATTAAAAAATGATGGCATGGTGTGAGACATGATGTTGTGAAAAAGATATGAAATATAGATAGCTTTCAGGCAGCAGGATGACATCACATCTGCCACAGTGTACTACTACAGATGACAAGCTTAAGTGCGTCAATGGCTCCCCAAGTCTGTTTTTGAAGTTAACTTTGTGTTTTAAACAGAAGTTCATTTCTGTAATCCAGAGCCTTGTCAAAGAAAGGCTGAGGACCACTCAACAGGTTTGATGCTATGAGATAGCAAATACATCAATGCAGATTTTAACAGATTTTTGCAATATATGAGAGAAAATCAGTAAAGTATGTCTCAGCAGGTCATGCAAATAGCTGCTGTGCCACCAAAGACAGCAAATTTCACAATTTGGCCATATTTGATAACAGAGATATTTCTCTGTATAGCAAGAGGGCTTTTTGTAACTAATCCTTTCAATGTGGTTGATCATCTTTCTGAATAATCTCCTTGTATTAAGTAAATCAACCTGATTAATTAAGGGTGACACTAGTTGTCTCCCTGCAACTCTAGCTTCAAGCAAAGACTGCAAAGCAAGCGTATTATAACTGCTTGATGTAGACCTGCCTATGTGCCCACATCTGCCAGCCCATTCATTTTAGATTTTATTACTTAAAAGTTATGGAACAATCATACTGTAAGAAAATTAGAGTATCCAGAACGTCTTTGGAGAGATATTTAAAGATAGTTTGTCTATGCATGATTTTGGAGGCACTGGCCAAAGAAAATTAAATCATTTTTCTTCATTTCATTGCCCAGAAATAAGAGGATTTAGTGGCACATTATTTGCAGTGTTTTTAAAGTTGATTGTACGCACAGTAATATTACCGCATGAAATCAAAGATGTCCTTTTTTTCCACTGTAAATTATTGTTTTACAATGAATGACTAATTGTCAGACTAGGGTGGTTCAACTATAGAGCTTAATATATCTTAACTAGTCACATTGGAAGCACTAATATTTTAGCATCCAAATCAAAAAAGTTCTGGAGTTCCAAATATACACCAACTACATTTCCACTGAAGCCAGTGCATGAGAGGTCTTCCTGCAAGGAATCCTACAGGATTGCTTCACAGAAAAATTAGTCCTTAATTGTTTGTGATCACTGATCATGTCACTTTCAGTCTTTCACAAAGCCAAATTGTTGGTGATTTTTCTCCTGGCATTTGAGGCAAAATTCTCATGCTCTGACTCGTAAGATGTAGCAGACTTGAGCAGGTGAAGCTGGCTTGTGTTCAGATACTAAGAACATTAATTGAAAATGCTGAATCCATTTAGTTTTATGCCCTGCTCTGTAGATAGTCTCATCTGGCAGAAAAGCAAGCTGGAGTACTGTCCTGATAACATCTTAAATCACCACACCTTTACATGTTCAAGATCAGTTATCAGAGATCACATTACTGCCTTGAAAAGATTGTTGCTGAGAAAGATGTCAGAATGTTCGTACAAGCACGATCTGTGAGTTTATAGAGAATTAAGATTATGTCTTAAAAGTATTATTATTCAACTTTTCCATGGAGGCAGTTGCTCTTTCTTTCACAGCTCTAGTTTTGTACCCACTAGATGTTCAAGAAATTATTGTTTTCTCTTTTATACAAGTGTATCGCAGTATCCAAAACTAACTGCTTATTTTGGGAACTGTAGACTTTTTGGTAAACCTCCTTTCCTTCTGGAAGCAGAGAATGGCATGGGTTGGGATGAAAGGACTAGAAATAATACACCCTTTGGACCTCTGAAGAGGACTGGCCAATCTATAACTTAATCTGTTGCAGAATGCTAAAAAAAGTCTCTGAATTGCAATGAAATAGGAGATCCAAAGGAAATTCTGATAGACAATTCCTACCAGGGAGGGGACCTACAAAAAAGGGCTTCAAAGCAGAGAGAAGATATTGTTGAGCAAGGAGGCAAAGACCAGAGGCTTTCTTAAAGAGTGAGTCGGAGCACTTGAATTGCCGCAGTTCAATGGCAACTGCGTGGGAACATATGGGAGTATATGGAGCTGTAAACGTGTAAAACCTTGATGATCTCAGGGACAGACCTTGCATCTTGTTTTCAGGGTCAAATCCATCCATACTTTCTTACTTGTTGGACTGCATAATATGCAAGATACAAGCCCAAATACTGAGGAGAAAGAGGAAGCCTGTTGTCTGTTACTACAGCACAGAAGAGAAAATAATTCCTTAATTGTTCCTGAAATAATCAGCTATATGTAAGACAGCAGAATAAGAATGTCATTAAGAACCAAGTGGTGACGAGGCTGTGAACTGTCCTTCACATCAAACAAGGCAGCTACCAGACAGTAGCTTACTAAAATAATACTCTCATTTGGCTTGGAGAACTGTAGCAGATATTTTGCTTTAATAAAAGCACTAAAATATGCTTTACATCAGAAAGTCACGTGGATGCATATTATGGTTCCACTCAAATGATTACAATAATTCTATACATGATCACAACTATCTTTTGGATGTATTGCACACTTCAGGGTCACTTCATTGTGCACAGTTCTTTTATGAGTTTTAATGGATGTAAACTGATGAACAACCTAAAACTACTAAATCCAAAACTGCTTTTAGGATGATAGCCAACTGTGCATCAGAGCAGTAAAGTTGTTCAGGCCTATTCTAGTGTTAGCCCATTATTTTTCTCACAGCCTGTTCTAGAAAAGGCAACCATGACCAAGTAGGTGATATAACGAGGACCAAGCCAGTGGGACAGGGCAGTAACCAGTGCCAGGGCAATGGGATTGGTATGATTTGTAGGATATGGCTCTTTATTTATCTACTTCTACATATCTGTTCTATGTGATTGAAAACAGTTTAGAAATACTACTGAAAACAAACTCATGTTTACATTGTTATAAACATTACTATTACTGTTATTACTATCATTACTACGTCATTTTTCAGCTAATGAAAGCACAAACATGTAAAGCTAATAATTTAAAAGTGACACACATATGCCTATTTAGGCATCATTTAAGTAGTCTTTTCATTTATATTACAACTCTGCCACTGAGTTTGGGTGCAACAAACACATCTCTAGGTCAGCCTTTTATTTAGCTACCTACACCCAAGGATTTGGACCAAAAGCTATTTAACCACAGTCACCTGGAAAATTCACAGTAGGGCAGAGAGTAAACCCATGTTTTCAAGTGCTGCTCCTTAAATAGATCTAGTCTGCTGCAGCACACAAGGTAAATATCTAGGTCTCACAAATGAAGTCACTGCATAGCCAGCTTTCCATCCACACATAGAAATATATGCAGATGCATTTGCAGTGTAGACACTTGACTTTTTCTGCTTCTTTGTATTTTACACAGAAGAGGTGGACACAATAGATTGTTGTTTCCCTAATTTATAGCCCTCAAGAACAGCCAAAGTCCAAAATGCTCATGCTCATGCCCTATCAATCTTGTTGAAAGGTACAGAGCGTATGCTAGATGTAAGAAAGCAATGATGCAGCATATTGACTAATTTGAGATTGTGTGTCTCAAGAGACTTATGCCAGTCTTTTAGAAAGTAAAGATGGAAGAATAATAGAAAGAGAAGACAAGTTGAACAACCTGCTGCCAGTTCACTGATTAGAAAGAGATAATTAAAATGGTTTTTGCCATAGATTTGGCCTTGTAGGAATCAGCAGACCGAGTGCCAAATTGATCTCAAATCATTGGAGGAAAAAGACATTGTGAAGGATGAGGAAACAACTTGAAATTAACTTCCTGTGATACACTGACAGAGATAAGATAGTATCCATAGTTTCGAGGACAGACAGGACTAGTCAGAATTCCTGCTCATGTCCAACAAATTCTGTGATACAAAAAAGTTGTATCAGCTGGTTTAAGCAAACAATTGCATGTATAGCATGGCATTGTTTTCGCTCGAGACTGGTTTTTTTGGTTTAATTCAGTTCAGGTTTATACTTGGGGCTTTTTTCACAGCTGTATCTTTTCTTCCTTTTTTTTGCTAGCAACATCTTTCTATCCAGTATCTCATCTTTTGACATAAAAATAGGAGTAATCTTCTATTCTGTCACAATCAATATTGTTCTTTACTCTCACAGAATTTTGAATACACTCAAACCTTAACACAGGTTCTGTGTCTCCTACACCCAGAATAAAACATGAACCTTGCACCAAATGAATTGTTTCCTTTGGCTTATCCACAAAATCTCACCTGTGAGATATCATATTCAAAAAATATAATCGTATCTTCTCTGTGGAGGGTTAATCCTGGCTAAGAGCCAAATGTCCACTCAGCTGTTCACTCACTCCGCCTCCTGAAAGGACAGGGTAAAAAATGGGATGGAAAACTCAGGGGTCAACCTAAATACAGGGAAATTGGTTATCACTTACCAACAAAGGCAAACCAGATTCAATTTAGGAAAAACTAATGTTATTTATTGCCAACTATAATAGATTTGTTAGGGAAAAAGAAAGTTTAAGTTAAAACAACACCTTCCCCTCCTCTTTTGCCCAGGCTCGACTCTACTCTTTCACTCCTGTCTCCTCAACGCCCCCTGCCCTGAGGGGGACATGGAATGAGGGGTTATGGTCAGTCCATAACAGCTCCTATCTGACTCTACACCCTCATACTTTTCCCTTTCTCTGGTGTCCTCCAGGGCCTGCAGTGTGGATATCTGCCTTACCATAGTCACCTCCATAGGCTGCAGGGAAATCTTGGCTCTGATGCCTGGATTACCTTCCCCTGCTCCTTCACTGACCTTGGGGTCTGCAGGGTTGTTTGTCTCTCATTTTTTCTCACCCCTCATAGCACCAGGCAGACTTGCCCATTCCTAAATATGTTTTCCCAGAGTCACCATCATTTTGGCTGAGGGGCTTTGCTGTGCCCTGTGGTAGGGCTTTTTGGGCCAGAAAGCACCAGCTCTCCTCACAGAGGCCCCTGCAGACCGTTGTTGCCAGTATCTTGCCGTGGACACCTGGTAAAGTTATTCTGAGGAACATCTAGACTGACTTGATGTAGCAACTAAGCACTAACTTTTTCTGTTCTCAAAAAGTCAAGCGTCTGATGTTAGTGATTCAAAAACTGGTTTGAAATATTTACTCTGCAAGAAAAATATCTGTTACATTTCAAACTTACTACATCTTAGTTGAAGAGCGTAAGACAACATTTCCTATGCTTCAGCTTAAAATCCTGAATCAATATAGTTGACATATATAGCTATTAGTTAACTCACTGTCACTGGCTTTTTAACCTCTCCTCTGGGACACTATGCCCTCTTCTTTCTGTATTCTTGAAAATAATGTTATGCATCTTCCTACTTTGCTCTCCAAGCACTCAATTCTCATTACTCAGAAAGATTAGCAAAGACATATGTGCTGGTTTCACAACATAGCAAAGAGCTAGAACAATAAAAGAGCATTAAACATTAAAGAACTATTTAAATCAAAATAACACAAAATAGGGGGAGGATTAGCTCAGTTGGTTAGAGCATGGTCTAAGAACACCAAGGCCATGGGTTTGATCCCTGTATGGGCCATTCACTTAAGAGCTGGACTCGATGGTCCTTGTGGGTCCCTTCTAACTCAGAATATTCTGTGACTATTCTGTAATATTTAATAACACAGAAAGCTACTGAAGAACACTATAATTGTCTTTGGTTACAAAATACTATCAAGCAATATTATATCTATATAAAGATCTAATTTTAAACTCCTTTCTGTAAGAAAGTATATGCATCTGAAAGTAACATTTCTGAGAGGCAATGATCAAAAGTCATGTCACTAAACTTTACACTTCTATATTGTAGACATCTAAAGATGTCTACATCTGAGAATTTTCTAGACCTCACTTTGAGTCAATGGAGAAAAAGAGAGAATACAATCATAGAATTGTTTGTGTTGAAAGGGATCTTGAAGATCATCTAGTTCCAACCCCTGTGCTGTGGGCAGGGACACCTTTTGCTCCAACAGGGTTGCTCAATGCCCCATCCAGACTGGCCTTGAACAGCTCAAGGACAGGCCATCCACATCATCTTTGAGCAACCAGTTCCAGTGCCTCACCACTCTCACAGTAAAGAATTTCTTCTAAATATCTAACCTAAAGTCACCCTCTTTGAGTTTAAAGCCATTCCCCCCTGTCCCACATGCTGTTGTAAAATGTCCTTCTCCAGCTTTCTTGCAGTCCCCTGTCAGGTACTGGAAGGCTGCTGTCTCCTGTTACAGTAGATGAGTAAAATTAGACGAGTGCTTTGTCTCTTTAAAGATGTTTATATCTTTCTTTTCAACATAGCGTATTGACAACTAATTCAGATGCAGATGTTTAGATGTTAGATGTTTAAATATTCGTGCTGAGCTTACTGGTATGAACCTCACTGGTTCTGCCTCTGCAAAATGATACCTTAGTTTCAGACTTCACTAACCATTTGTTAAAATTACAGTTCAAGGGAAAGATAATACGTTTTGCTCTGCAAGGAACTGAATGAACGATTTGTGATTAAATAACAAAAGAATAAGGTAAAGGTGAAAAGCAGGTGAAGATCTGATGTTTGACATTCAGAGAAAATCAGAACATCAGTAATGTATAGTGTAGCTTCCTAATGGAAGCTAATTCATGTTAGTTGATCTTTGCCCTTAGTTAAAGAGTTGCTGCAGCTGAAATAAATGGGCCATGCTGGTGCTCACTCCCTTAAAATTAGGCTGGTTCCTTGGGTCAGATATGAGTGATGAATTCCTAACACTGAACCTGAATATTCCCAGTTTCAAGAAAAGATTTTCACTGTTCATAAGCTGATCAAGAATACTTTCAGATTCCCAAATAATTTTAAGTGACTTGGGAATACCAATCATGAATCTTCCACCAAATATGTAATAGAAAATATGCAATGTTACAAAAAGTCTCTGAATGTGACCTAGGACTATTCAAACAACATGCCTTTCAGCAAAGGCAATTCACTCCTTACACCAAGGGGATGTCTTTCTGTTGTGTCCTGTGTATAGTGATGCTCAGACTAGCAACATGTATATGCCCTTAGAATGGAAGTTGTTTGTATAAATTAAGCTAAAACTATTTTCTCATCAGTTTTACCACTAGAAAAGTAGGATAGGTGACAGTAAACATTAAATCACCAGTATGATCAAAGTACTGCCTTTTTTTTCTCCCTGAAGAACTTTCTTTCAAGCAGAGTTACAACTCACTTTATAAGCAAAATTTTTTGTGTAAATTTGTCCTCTGTATTTCTAAAACATCCTTTAAAATTATAAATTCACATTCTTTGGCAATAAAATTATGACTTTCTAGAAGAATTGTAATTTTATGAATATCGCAAACAAAAGCCCATACCTCAAGCATCACCATTCAGATGTTTCGAAGCTTGTATAAAATTAAATCATTAATGAATTCCTAAAGTTTGCAATGAACTGATATTAAAAGAATAGAAAAGTTGCAGTGTTTTAAAAGCCTCAAATTAATATTTTTAATATATTAGCAACTTTCACCGTAAAAAAGCGAAAAGCCCTGCAGTGGCTGACTATCTACAGAGATCATCCAAAGCAGGTTGTTTCTTTCTTGGAAAATGTCGGTGCATGAATTGTGTCATCAAACTGTCACTATGTTGGGTTCAGAGCTGATGTCCAAAGGCAGCTGTGCACTCGGGCACATCCCATTAAAGTCACTAACATACTGTGCATCCTCTGACTCCATACGAGTGCACAGGCCCACACAATCAAAGCCTACCCATTTATCCGACACACACTACTGCTACATCTGAGCATGTATCTGATACATCTTTCATGTATCAATGTTCACATTATGAGCTTGGACAAGACTGTTACTTCATTTCAAAGATGAGGAACACTCAGACATACACCAAAGTAGAGCTCAATTCAGAATATCTAACTTAGTCAACCATATCTATTCCAGAGCAGCTTTCAGAGATATCTTTTTGTTTTGCCTTTGGCTTCATGTTGACATGGAGATGCTGTGAGAAGAATTACTACAGGATGATTGCAAACAAGCAATTGTCCTGCTATGAACACTGTTACAAAATTGTTTCTAAACATCGTGCAGGTTATTAAATGGCAAAAATTACTCCTATGTTTAGGCAATACTGTACAAATATTTTCAGTCAAAGATGGAAGCATAATTCTGTGTTTAAAATTATATTGAAGAGGATATTAAATTAGATGTTCAGAATAATATATATGGAATAAAATTATATCATATTGATAGGTCTTTCCCATTTCCAGATGTCTCGTTTACTATCCAATTTTGCTGTCAGTGTCTCATTTTTTTTTATCTTTCTTTTTCCCCCAGATTCCTATCTCTCTTTTCTATTACTATTTCATATTGAGTTCAGTTACATCTTTCCTCACCCACCATTCAATTTGGTTATAAAACCATTGTAGCTGTATTCCCCTCCTAAAAACCTGGCTTATAAGAGACATTTCTGAGCTTGTAATAAATGAAAAGCAAGTATTACTGACTTTGAAAAGAATGTCACTAGTACAAAAAATAAGATCCCCCAAACTTTGCAGATCCTGTTAACAACTTGCAAGTGTTCAAAGCCAAGTTGGATGGGATCCTGAGCAAACTGATTGTGCTGGTTTGGCTGTAAACCAGCAGGGGAAATTAACCCCACACCGAATACCTCGAGAAATTTTAAGTCAAAATTACAATTTTAATAAAAAAGGTTAAAATAAATGCAGTAATACAGAAACACGGGCTCAAACAAACCGACAGAGTCACGGTAAAACCGGATACCCTGTTGACCAGGGTGGTAGCTGTGCAGTCCAGTCAGGCATTGATCCTGCAGAAAGGCCTGATAGTCCAGCCCCGCTAGTGGAGTGGAGTAGCTGAGTCCAGTTCCGAGGAGTGGAGTCAAGTTGAGAGTCCCATCAAGAGTGGAGCCCCAAGAGCAGAGTCCCATAGAGTCGAGGGTATATTCTCCGATCCAAACCCCTTGTTTTATGCTNGAGTCCCAGGTGTGTAATTATGAAATTTATCCAGCTTTTGTGGGTGGTACTAGAATATATAACTAACTCAGGACACTGATCTAGTCAGTGGCATCCCTGCCCAAGGCAGGAGGGTAGGAACGAGATCGTCTTGAAGGTCCCTTTCAACCCAAACCATTTTATGGTTCTATGACAAAGGCAAGAACTGTATACAAAGGGCAAGATTTCTTTATTTGAATGCCTGTTTGAACCCAAGATGACAGAATATTCTGAATTGGAAGGGGCTCACAAGGATCATCAAAGTGAAGCATTCTAAAGCAAATGGCCCATATGGGGATTGAACCTACAACTTATGGTTATTAGCACCATACTCTATCCAACTGAGCTAATTGCTTTTTAATTCATGAAATTTCATCATCTATTTCATCCTATGAAATATCAGAGATATGCCAGTTACGGGGAAAACTGATATAAGGAAGGACAAAGGCGTGTTTTTCTCCTCTGCTCTTACCCACGCTGCCATCCTTTGTCTACTTTTGTTACCTCCTGGAGACATCCTAAATGTTAAATGCACAAAAGAACTTCACATAATCTCTCGTATAATTCCAGAAACTCACTTTATTCTTTCTTTCATGCTGCTCCTGCCCTTAATAATACAACCCATTTTAGTGTTTGCTCCACATGCCCAAACAGTGCTAAGACTCAATGGCTAGAAAGATTGCTTTGTGACTGTTAACCCGAGCCAAGGCTACATTAGTTTATAAGATATCTGATTATACAACAGTCATGTAGAACAGCAATTCAACAGCCCATCTGTGTAGATGGTTAATTGCACCTACACAGAAAGTGCTGGAATGTAGGTACATTACCATCGCTATCCTATTATACCACCTATTATCAGGAAGCTGAGTGTGCAATCAAGAACAAAGAATGCAAAATATATATTTATTCTAACTGTGAGTCAGAATGCAAAAAAAAGCAAATATCAACAACAGCAAAAAGCAATTCACAATATGCATGTAAACTCAGGAGCTTGTCTTTCCAAAAGGAAGTTATTTCTTATTCCTGTTTTAGTGGGAAGATATGTTACTCTACTATGTGCTAATAATGATTTGAAATATTTGATTTGGCTAGAAAAAGAGCATTTATATGGCTTTCATTCTAACTTAGGTACTTTCCCAAATTAAAATTTTAATGGGTTTGCCCTAGTGGGGAAATTCAGGCTCCTGAGAACACCTTCAGTGATAATGCATAGAATTTAAAGGTTTTTCTGAAAACCAGTAGGAGGTAATCCAGTCTGCCTTAGGTGTTTCTCTCTATTTGGCATCTACTTCTAGACCAAGTTCAACATCTACTGCTTTCATCCATGAATAGCCTAAGCCCCAGGTGCAGGCAACGGCAGTACCATTCCTGGTAGAAAAGCAGCCCAACTGCAGCAACTTTGCAGTGGAAGCAATGATGTATCTGAGTAATTTGATGAGCAGATAAACAAGAAGCCACCAAGTAGAACTTTTTTTACCATCAAAGGATTAATGAAGGTCCACACAGAACACCAGTAGCATTGCAGACATGGAAATATCCAGTTACGAGTTCATCAGAATGGATGACATTAATTAAAATTAGAGGTCATGTTGGAATTTGAAGGTAGTTAGCATATGGGTAAAGTAAGCATTTTTCAAAGGCAAGCAGTAAAGAGGTGACAGAAGATAATAACCAAGAGAAAAACTGTAAACAGATTATATGTCTTGGATTTGGAGTGGTTTAGTCTGGGCTACTAAGCAGGTAGCCCCACAACATGATAGCACAAGTATGGTAGTTTTACATTAACTACTTGCCTTTTACATCAAATAAAGGAACACCCATTACAAAGCAAATCTTGAATTCCATGGTTAGAGTTCAATAAGCACAGTTTCACTTTGGAGCAATCAATATATTATTGAATATTAGGTAAACTATTCCAGGGCCACCCCTGAAATAAATAGCTTAAAATGCCAATATCCACACATTTCAGACTTCTTTCAGTGCACCAATTCGCGGCTTCTGTGTTCAGATGAGAAATAGGAGAAATATATTCATACTATTATCCGAACATAAGAATATGAGATAACCAGAGATGATGAAACACCAGCAATTTCACACAGATGATGGCAGTAAAGAAACTGCTATGTCTGATGGGGTAGCCAGAAGTTCAGTGAGGTGCTTATTGGATACCAGCTTTCCCCCCACTCCCTCAGCACTTAGCATATGTAACCTGACCCATCAATAAACTGTTATATGGAATGGGAAAGCCGGCAGCCTATTTCCTACACAGAGATCCAGGTGTGGTCATTTTTTATCTCTCTATTATCTAATAGAAACTTCGTTAGACTAAATTTGTCCATAGCAGAGTCTGTGAACTGCCATGCATTCAGAGAAAGAGTTAATCCCATAGAAGAGTCCACATGACGGTGTCTAAACACATTTAGCTTGGCCTATTTTTAGGTGATAGACTGAGAAACATTCTCTTAAATTATTAACTAGAAAGCTAATCTGTATAGTGATTTCCCCAGCATTGTTTTCATTATCAGCTCTTCCTTGAGCACTCTTTATCCACAATAATTTTTAAACTATGTAATAGAACAAAATCGAAGTCTGCCTCCATGTTAAATTATTTCTAACTAAGAAAATCCTTTTGTTATGATTTACATATATTTTTTGAGATTTAAGACTTAACAATGTCATCTCACGTTTGAGTACAGTGCATAACATGAATGTTTAGTTATGAAAGTCTGATGTGCAATGCATAATCAAGGCCTTTCAGGTGAATAATGTGAGAATGGTTCATGAATATAATTAACCTGCTTTAAAAAGGCAGAGAAATTAGGATTAGATACATATAATAAAATAAGTTCAGTCATTTAGTCACAGATTTACAGGGAAGATGAATATCTTAAAATAACACTTTAATCTTAATGTTGATAGTAGATAAAATTAAACAGGTGATTCATTTTTACCTCATACCTGTTTCTAACATCTATAAAATGTATGCACTCTTGAACTGCTCTATAAATCCAATCCCATTCTTATAGCTCATACATAGTAATACTTGCTTCAGATTTTTACGACTACCTTCAGATAAGAGAACTATTGTCACAGCACCTATATTTCATAGTCTATTCATGGCATTTCATAGTCAACAATATCTGAATAGATTCTATTCTTTTGCATATAAAAGTCATCATCAGTACTGATTACTCTAGCCTTTATTTCCACTAGTATAGGACTATAATTCTTTTGAAGTACAGTGTAACAAGTTTCCCAAGTTGAGGTATGCACACTCAATGCAATTCATATGATGTTTTTTCTGCACTGGGTTTGAGCAATACAGAGAAAATGAAAAGACTGTGGAAAAATACCTGTCCTGCTCTCTAACAAAAGTAGAAGACATATTTTTTGTGTTCTCAAAACTACATTTCTAAATGTTATAATGGTTAACAATCTATATTTTTAAATTAGGATACAACATAATTAACATTGTTGTTAGCAGTCTTAATTCAAGCCACTCATTTACATGCAATATTTTGTAGAAGCATTTATCCAATGCTTCTACAGTTCTTAATAACAGAGTTATTTATTAATAAAACTAACCTCTTCATCTTGTCATTTGAAGAAGCTAAAAGAAATTACTCTATTTTATAAATAGAGATATTGGGCACAGATGACCCTACTTTCAGAATTTTATCACATGGCTCATCTATTAAATACGTTAAAAAAATACAGTAGACCGAGTTTAAGATGCTCAAGAAACAGCTATTTTTAGGTATGAGAGTTTTTGTTCAAATAGTCCTAAGGTACTATAGCTGGTCAGTCAGAAAACAAGTAATTCAAGTAGCACAGGAAGTAGATGAAGTACCATGTAATACCATGTAGAAAAGACTGGGGAAGTAGCCAAAATCAGATGTAAGAGACTGTCAGGGACTGATCTCTGACCCTGCCAGTGGCACAGTCCAGCTATACCACATTTGCCTCCAGGTCCCCTCTGAACCCCTTGTGGAGTTCCTGCAACCAGAAGATATTTTTATTGTGGAGAGGTGGGTGGGAGCCTGTCAATTCAAAGTGTCTGAAATTATGTGAAGGTTGTGTGCCAAGAGATCAAATTAATGTTTCTATAAGGTGCAAGCGAGGCTATGCACTGACTAAAATGAAGTATGGCATGAGGGCAGCCAAATCCAGGAGCATACAGCCTGATGGGATTGAGGATTACATAAAGTGGAAAGAGCTATGTCTGGGTCAGCCATGCCCATGGTGCCCCCCAGGAGTGGTTCCTAGCACACACACTATTTCAAAGACTGGTCACTCTATCAGTTGTTTTATCTACACTGCTCGGGCTAAGAGTCCAATCTCCATGACCAGGTGGCATCAGTGAGCTCAGGCATCTGATGGGCAACTTTTCCATCAATCTCCTAGAGATTTTTTTTCCCTAAAGTTCATTATGAACTTCATAAACCAGAATTCATACCTGGTTTAGTTTGTTACATCATCTGGCACAACCAAGAAAAGTTTGCTTCTGTCAGCTTTGTAGCTACACTTCCAATAGTTGCAGGCAGATATTAGATTCTTTTTGAGCTTCCCTTTCAGCACCGTAATGGGGCACAGATCCTGCAGCCTCTTTTCATAGGTGATGCTCCAGGCCCAAGTCATCTTGATAGCTGTCAGCTGGACCTCTCCTGTTTCCTCACATTCCTATTGAAACACAAGACAAGAAATGGACTTGACATTGGGGATAACTGTATGTGGGATAACATTTTTCAGTTACTACTTAATATTGTTTAGAATATGACCTCATACACTGATTAAACAATTCCCCTTGCTGTCTCATTCTTCAATATTCTCTGATGTTTTTCTGAGTGTTTATTACCACTAAATAACCTCCACAGGTTGTTATTTTGAAAGTTTAGAGTATAATAGAAAAGACTTAGTTTTTACTCTTCATTATTTTCTCTACATTAAAAAAGGCTTTTTGTCTTCGTATAATCATAAAAGAAAAAAAAAGAAAATGTATCTTTTTAGATTAAAACTTACTCTCACACTGTGCTTAATAGAACAATATATCTGTTTGTTTCTAGTGCCCTGAATACATTTTTATGTGTCATGCTGTTAAGCATGAAAAATACTATAACTTCAGACCAGAAAATAGTACTTATCTCACTGTGTTTTATGTTATAGAATTGATCCAAACACAAAAGTACTGTGGTTTTCGTCGGTTTTGGTTTTCCACTGAAATAGAAAAATGATTTAACTTTTTAATTAAACTTTAAAGCTTTTAATTAAATGCCTAGATTGCAAAGAACTATTTCAGAGTAAACTGCCTTTAGATTGTTGGATATGTATTTTCCTATTGCATCTGCTCTGACCCGGAAAGTAACTAAGAGCAATGGCTCACATTCTCACTTCTTAATTGGTACAATTAACACTTCTTTAATTATCCAGGCAGACAAGAAGTGATTGTGCAAGTGCTGCAGGTAAGACAGAAACTGATGCTTTTAAACCTGATTCTGTCACTAGTGTATTTAAAATGCTTTTAAAGTATCCACTATCGGAATAACTTCATTTTCTGGTTTCTCACACTATTGTTGTACTATATTTCCAATGCATTTCCAAGGGAAACAAAGTGGCAGATAAAGCACAACTTTAACAAATCCTGTAGTCTTTGCATTTGACTTTAATTTGAGGTGGCATTGAGGAGGGAGCTTTCAGTCTTTATATATTGGACACTTCTGTACCTTCTACATAAGGACAGAAGAAATTAATTCTGTAGAAATCAGATAATCAATAATCAAATATCAAAGCTAACCACCCAATTTCTGCTCTGTTTTGAATCTCAGCTATGAAGGACACTATCTTTCCATGTGTCACGGTCTGGACAAACTTAGGAGGAAGACTCAAAGAGCTTCGTCTGCAAAAGACAGGGTTCAAAACTCCCTTCCCCTCCCCTTAAGAATTTCTCAGGGGAAAGTGAAAAAAAACCCTGTTTATTTAGCAAAACAGGGTGCTGGGGGGTGCAACGCAGGCACCAGGGGAAGGGAANAAAGAAAATACAGTCCCAGGAAAAAAAACCTGTCTTCTTCCCTTACCTCAGGCAGAGGAGGGAAAAAGCCAAAAGCAAGTTTTAACTCCGTCCGAATACCCCCTCAGCTGAGTAAAAACCGGGTGAAAGCTCACGAGAAAAAAAAGGTAAAGGTAAAAAAGTGTCCCTTCGCCTTCCACTATAGAAAGCGACTGCCGAGATGTTCTCTCCGCATCCAACTGCCGAAAAGCGGCTGGAGAGAGAGTCCTCTCCTCTGAAACAGAGTTTCTCTTATATCCACAACAAAGCTAGCTGATAAATGTGAAAGAATGTAAATATCCTTCGAAGAAAACCAAAACATAGCTCCTGGCTTCTCGAGGCAGCTTGAAGACACAGAGTTAATACTTTTCATTAAGCAGGCGATTGGGATATACAGCATCATAAAGTCACCCTAGGACACGATGGAATATCAATTTTCTCTTTGTACCTTAAGATGTTGCATAAGCACTATGTCATGGTGTCAGATGTCTGCCCCTCAGAGAGGGGTTGGGCAGATGATGGTGGCAAGGGGAAGCAATAGCAGGGTTGCTCCCTGAAGGAGAGCTAAGGGTCAGAACTGTGCTCTCAGTGACCAGGACACAGTCTCACAAGACTTGAGCAAGGCCATGTAGTGATAATGAGAGATTTCTTCACCAATGCAGAGGGATTCAGACCAAGAGTAAATGTGGCCCGGGGTTCATCCGGAAATTCCAGTCATACAAAGCGTCAGACTGGGCTGGCGAAAGACAAGGCTGTGACATTCGGCCAAGGTCCAAGCAGCAAAATGGGCTGCAGAGAGACTGCCTGTGCCATGGGACTGAGGGCTGTGCAGGGCACTGGACTGCTCATAGCACCAGGCCAAGGCCCCTCCCAAAGACCAGCCACACTCTCTGAGAACATACTGCATCCTCACGTTGTAGTTTATAAAATGCAATTCCATTCTTTCCAAAATTTTTCCATCATAAATACCTCCTGCAGCAATGCCCAAGAAGAAGAAGGACTAATGGCTGCCGGGGGGTTTCTCCTGGGCAGATTCCTTTCGCGATTGAATCCCAAAATCTCCTTTGAGAAGAAGCAGTTCTGGGGGTGAATTCACCCAACCAGCGAAGGATATCGCCTGTGCAGTTGCTAGCACGGAGATATACTCACAGCCGGAATGCCCAGCCACAAGTCCAGAAACAAAGAGGTAGGAAGGCTCTCACGCACTGCATTCCACAGTCCAAGAAGTTTATTTTATCCAGCTACGAAGGGGACAGGAGGCGAAAGAGAGCGAGCACCAGGAAGGTACTCGGTTTTTAAACCCGCGCGCTCAGGGGACCAGCAACCAATCACCACGGGGCTTAGGGGAGGGAGGAAGGCGGGGAGAAACTTTACAGCCAATTACTAAAGAGGGAGGGTGGAGAGAACTGTGGACCAATGAGATACTTTTTCTCATAGTACTTCAGACGCTATACAGGAGACTTATCATTTTATAATACCTATGTAAGATTATTCCACCAGTATATTTTCCCATTATCAGGGTCTTTCAATTCTTCAACCCTTCCAGCTTTTATTTCAGGGGACACGACAAAGGACGTCAGGAAAACTGAGGAATGTATCAATTCTCTTCTAACTCAATAAAGGCTAGGCAGTGTTGACTGAGCATACTCCTCAGCTACCATGGATAGATTTAAGCCAACATTGTAAAATCTGTGTGTAGCAGAAGCCTGTTCAGCACTGGATCTCTGAATGAATCAGTGAGGTTCCCTTTCTATTTTATGCAAAGATCTCCTCCTTTTAATGAAGTGATAAATATGACAGTCCATTAGAAATATAAAATACAGTAGGAATAGAGACATGTTAATTAATGCAATTAAAATTGGTTTGCTTCCTTTACGTGCAACAAGGTATAGCCATCAAGTTGAAAGGGATTTGGTCAAATTTATTTCATGCACAGCACTTGATATAACATAAACTTTCCTTGCTTCAAGTACATCCTTGAGGAAGCTGCCAGAAGGTGTTACTTGTCAGATTAAGAGCAAAGCAAAAGAAATTATTACAGTTTGTCATTCTCTTTCTCTGCCATTTATCTGTGGAAGCTTAAAAAGTTCTGTCTTTCATCCCCTAACACAAAATGTCAGCTAAGTATAAAAGATGTCAACTTGGTACAAGTCTTACTTCATATTTATTAAATCAATGGAGCTATTTAACTAAAACTTGCTGTTAAATCACAGTATCACCTAAAAACCTTGACAAATAATGAATCCTAAAATTCAAGCTTCTGTTATTGTAGCAAAATAATTACCATACATTTCTTATCACACTCTCAAGTTTGCATTTTTATTGTGATAACAGCTACACTATGCTATTCTACTATTTATTTGAAAAATAAGACCAGAATAAAGTTCATTATAAAGTAAAATAAAATCATTTAGACAAGGTAAGAGTAAATCCAAGATAAAACTTACTTTTTATTCTAGTATTTTAGGTGTGGTTTGTATTTCGTTAAAACTTTGATGTTACACTTAGTCTGATGAATAATGCTATCACATAATGCTGGCACAAATCACTCAGTCTTAAGGGAGAAGAGGACAGGGCATGTTTTCAAGCTATGTAAAATCAAACCAGATAATGAACATTTACACTTCACCAGTATTTACTTTCTGATGAAGAGTACCATTCATTCAGACTTGAATTTACAGATTCAAAAGTCATATTTTTCTCTAGACTAGAAAATGGCAGGCCTTATATAATAACAGAACTGTAATCAGTTTGAGTGATGGATCAGAAATAAAATCAAGGTTTCATGCAACCTTAACTTTATACATCGGACTTGATTTGCTTAAACTCTGATAAGGAAAGAATGTTGGTCATTGTAATATGGCTCATAAATGGATTAAACTCAAGAAGTTTAAACATTTACTGAATAGGTTTAAATTAACAGCCCATAATGCTTTGAGAAAAATGTTTAGATAACTATTGTTTTTCTGAAGATGCTTCACAAAGTCTGCCCCATTTTGAAAGCATGAATTGCAGCAAATTAAAATATATATTAAAAAAAAGAAACATAAATATATGGGTTTTGGGAAAAAAAAAATTTAAAGTATATTTTTAATGTGAAATTGTAATTCTAGAATGTAGCTATTATTCCATTTCATTGCACCCTAAGCAAGTTTGCTGATGACTGAGATAGCTCTGTGACGTGGTCAAAAGGCTGGAGGGAAGGGATGTCATCCAGAGGGACCTGGACAGGCTTGGGAGAGGGGCCTGTGTGAAAATTGCGAAATGCAGCAAGGCCAAGTGCAAGGTCCTGCACATGGGTTGGGGCAATCCCCAATAACAGTACGGTCTGCAGAATTAAAGGGTTGAGAGCAGCCCTGCAGAGAAGGACTGGGGGCTTTTGGTGGATCAAAAATTGGACCTGAGCCAGCAATGTGCACCTGCAGTACAGAAATTCCACCAAGCACATCCTGGGCTGCATCAAAGAAATGTGTCCAGCAGGTCAACGGAGGTGATTCTGCTCCACTAGTCTGCCCTAACAAGACCCCAAGCAGAGTGTTGTGTCCAGCTCTTGGCCCCCCAGTTTAAGAAGGATGTGGACCTGTTGGAATGTGTCCAGAGAAGAGCCACAAAGATGATCAGAGGGCTGGGGCACCTCTCCTATGAAGAGAGGCTGAGAGAGGTGGGGTTGTTCAGCCTGGAGAAGAGAAGGGAGACCTCATTGTGGCCTTTCAGTACCTAAGTGGACTACAAGACAACCAGAAAGAGATTTTTTTTTCAAGGCTCATTGACAAGATAATGTCAATGAAGGCAATGGTTTTAACTGGAAGAGGACAGTTTAAATTGGACCTAAGGATTCATTTTTTTACAAAAAATTGTGAGACACTGGAAGAGGTTGCCCAGAGAATTTGTGGCTGCTCATCCCTGGAAGTAATCAAGGCCAGGTTGGATAGGGCTCTGAACAATCTCATTTAGTGAAAAATGTCCCTGCCCATGGTGTGGGGGGGTTGGAACTAGGTAATCTTTAGATGTCCCTTCCAACCCAAACCATTGTATGATTCTTCACGAAGATAATAAAATAGTAAATAAGAAAAGGAACATTCTGATTCAACCCAAAAAGATTGTTAAACATGTACATTGGAAATAGCCACTTTTAAATCAAGTGTTTCATGCTATTTGCTTTAATATCCTTCGTAATTGTCCAAGTAGATGTCTGGAAAGTAGTGAAAACACTGTGTTTATTAAACTAATGAATTCTTGGAATGTATAAAAATAAAAATCTCTGGTGTTAATAAAGAAACTGCTAACTGAAGAAGGTGAACAGAATAATCTAAATAGAAAAAGGCAAGATCTTCTTCCAAGTGTAGCAACTTGATGGAAGTCAGATTTAGAAGCTGAAGGTCAAAGATGTCTCTAATCAGCATGATTTTGTGGAGGAAAGAACTCATAAAGCAAAACTAATTTCATACATAAGTGTGATTACAAGGTTGGTTCATAAATGTGGTTTTATAGAACATAATAGACATTAAGAAAGTATTTGACTTAGTATGCTCTATCCTGATTAAAACCCTGAAAATCTAAGAATATTTACAGCATTGATAAAAAAAATATTATTAAAACATGGATTATATATATATGTATAAAGTGTCATGCTTCAAAAACTATTTGAAATGTTAATTGAAAGGGGATGGTGAATTTTGTGGTAGAGCACAAGATGGATTGTGTTTATCCAAATTCTGTAAAATATTTTCAGCAATCATTTTGAAATAAATCACTCCTGACTACATAACTAGGTAGCATAAAGTTCACTGGAATTATAATGATGAGGCCATGCACTCACACATCTATGTGCAATCAATTATTAGTCACAAGGGATCTCAGTTCTCAAGCCCAAACAAAATCACAAGTGCCATTTATCCATTGCATAAATTCAGCTCCACTCAACCTGTGGGAACAGGCTTCCAAAACAGTGGAGACCAGATTTAGGGTCTGAAGAAGAAGAGCTGGCTTACACCTTGACAGGCAACACAGGCATGATCTTGAGGCAGCTATGTACACTTACCTTTTTTTTTTCTCCCTGGATTGCCTCTCTAGGCCCCACATCTGTTCTCAAGAAATTTCTCTGCATCATGTAAGGTCTTCCCTTTTCTGTGATTAAAAAAAGCCACTGAGAAACACAACCCTTTTGCTAATCAAATCCCCGATCAATTCTTTTTTAAAGAATACAAGTTTTGATGCAATTCCAGTAAGTCTAAAAAGAGGGAGTAATGTAAAGCAGGCGGAAACAGTTTGCAACATTTCCAGGAATATTGCCTCTACATTCTTTCTTTAACAATTATTACTCTCCCTTTTTAAAGGAGGAAAGACAGGTTCAAAAGATCAGTCCTATCCCATGGCAATGATATTTGGACAATCTGATGTTTATGCCATTAGAACTCATCCTGAAGGAATATCTAAAGTGCAGTTTAAAGCATGTTTGAAGGCTGTAATATTGGGAAAAAAGGTGACTGTAATCTAACTAAACATAGGAAAATAATGCTAACCAAGGCTGACTTAGGGTAAACTACTCATTCTGATTAGTATTGGAAATATAGGAAAAAAACATTTTCTGCGAAGGGTATAGTAATTTTTAGAGTTCAGAAGCTGGTAGGCTGCTAGGAAAAGAGTATAGAGAGTCTGAAAAGTGAAAAAGGAAAGTGATTCAGTCTACAAAGACTATCTTCATGTTGTAGGGAATTGGACCATAACATTTGAATTCCCCTATAATGCAATCATGACCATTTAGGTTCCTGCTGTGAGTGTTTTGAAATGTTACCCTTGACAATGCTAATAAAAAGGTCAGTTCTATTTCTGCTTTGTTGTGCCTCTGTGCACTGCAGGTATTTTCATTGTGAGAGTAAATATCTTGGTAGTAATCTTTGCATGGGTTCTGATTCCCTTAACCTTTAATGGAACATGACTGCAGATTGAGAACAACGATTTGCTCTTTACAGATTTTGCTAACTTAATCAAAATAACAGACTGAATCTGGACTTCTGTATGAATAACATTAGATCCAAGACTGGTACCATGAAGTTATTCCATCCACCAGGACACAAACCACAAAATAATTAGGTCGTAGCATAACGGCAAAATTTAAAGGAGGAAGATCAGATACTGGACAATGATTTCAATGAATTTGCTGATTTATTCCATCTCAGGATATTTACCTTAATCAGGGCCAAATTAGATCTTAGTAATATTGATGGTCCTCGGTCTTGCCTCTGAATATTATATTGCTAAATGAGATAGAACTGTTTCTTCCACCATACAGCAGCCAGTACGTTCATAGCAAGACGAATTTTAGGAACTCATTCTGTCTGTAGGCTATGCTCACAGATATCTTAAGGCTTATCTGCCTTTGAGGAAGAACACAGAACTCTGAAAGGAAAAAGATTTTGAAGGTTTATTTCTTGCAGATCAAATAGGCTTGTTGTTAAGTGGTTGGCAGTGAATAGTAAAGTTCTTTAATTAGTAGTACTACTTAATTGGGGTCTTTTGCGTGAATTATTCCCATTTCACCTACCTTCTCTTAAAAAAACAATTATGCAAACGAAATCTATATTTTTGTTAGTGGTGATTAGAATTCCATCCAAGAAACCTGACTCTTGGAGACTACAGTCCTATGTCTTGGCAATTTAGTTGTTAAAATTTGTTTCTTCAAGAATATCAGAGTCTGCTGACCAGAGAGAAGGATTCAGGTCAGTCAGTACTTAAAGCTTTCAAACCTTGTAAACTGATGAGGGCCTTGTATCTCTTCAAGGATCTCTGATGAGAGCTGGCTTTCTAATTTGCCTTGTCATGAGGACTGGTACGGTAACCTCAGACTTGTCTTCTTGATATCCAATATGAATCAATTAGAAACACAAGACACAGTTCATAGAATTTTTTCAAAACTCTTTCAGCATGGGTAGATTTGAGGAGCCTACCTAGAAGCAGCACATTTGTAACACATCACGTTATGGCTTCTCACACCACACTATCCTACCTTTTCATAAGCAAGAACATTTGTCTGCACACGGATTTTTATTACGCTTTCCAAATTTAAATACAATATCCACTTCTGCTTCTCTAGATAATTCTCTAGACAATTAAGTCTTCAAGATAGTTACACACATTAGCCACTGCATGTGTTTCTATGAAGTTAAGTTCAGCTAGCTACTTCAGCAAGTAATTAGAGTACTTAATATTATGCAAAAGATAATTAGGAAAACCAACTATTAATGGATTAAAACTGTAAACATCCTAAGTCAACACCACTCAGAATGTATATACTTGTTCATGGTGTCTTTTCTAGCACTGCTAATAGACAGTTAAATTAATCATTTCAGTAGATGCCCCTAGATTAGAAGTGATTAACCCATCTAATTGCTGCAGATTGCAGAGTTTTTCGGGAAGGATACAATTTATTATAAAATAGGTGGCGCGCTCTCTTCCCCACAAGCTCCTCTATTTTTATTTCTTTTTGTTTGTGTTCACATGCAAATGCTACATGCTTAATCTTTTTAAGTCATATTTCTTCTTAAAAATCATTAAATAGGTAATTCATATTTCCACTCTTCATATGATCAGATCATTAAACTAAAATAAGAAACAGGAAGATGAGTGCAATGGGTATTTTTCAAAATAACTTAAACTAACAGAAACCATTAAAAGTTTATAATGAAATAAATAAAATGCCAAAACTAGCTATCCACACTTTTATGATCTTACTTACGTTGAAGGGCTTTTATAAGCGCTCTCCTTATTGATTCATTTGTCCCCAAGAACAGAGCAATAAAACTACCCAGCCAGTATGAACATTTTAGCACCACGAAATATAAAGCTATGTATCTCATAAGGACTCAGTCTTGTAAAATGTTGACATTTTTATTTCTGTTTCACCATTTGGGTTGTCTAATCTGAGATGGTAACAAGCAAAATTGGAAATACTTGTGAAATGGGGTTTCTGTAGATGCTGGTGGCCAAGAGAAAAAAGCCCTTATTGAACTCACATTCTCCATTATTCTCAAACTGTCAGGGTATGATTTTGCTCCCACCCAAATATTGTAACAAATTGGTAAATCAAATAAAATTAATTAATTTAAGATCCACACCTCCATTTTAGGCCCCTTTTTCCTGCAGGTCAAACCTATCTGAGGTTCCCAATGCGATGTGTGGAATTAAAGAAGCAGGATTGTTAGGGGAAGGAGTGTGAATTCTGTGTTGAGCCAAATGATAGATACATGAGCTTGCAGGCACATGCATCTCATTACATAAATCCAGATAGCTCATATGTTTAAGAGAGGCCTGTTTCACATTACTATGCTTAGCATACAGATCCAGCAGGTATAGCAGGATATTAAAGTTGTACAAAATATTATCTTTCATATTTAACATACAGAAAAAAAATGTTACTTATTATATACGTTGGTGATAAATGAAATCTTAGGGAAAATGTGGGCCCTCTCCAGAAGGACATGGTTACCCAGGACATGGAGAAGGCTGAGGTACTCAATGACTTTTTTGGCTTAGTCTTCAGAAGCAAGTGTTCCAGCCACACCACCATGGTTGCAGAAGGCAAAGGCAGGATTGGGAGGGTGAAGAATCACCTGCTGTAGGAGACGATCAGGTTTGGAAACGCCTAAGGAACCTGAAGGTGCACAAGTTCATGGCACACAATGAGATGCATCCTCAGGTCTTGAGGTAACTGGCAGAGAAGGTGGCCAAGCCACTTTCAATCCTATTTGAGAAGTCATGGCAGTTCCCACTGACTGGAAAAGGGGAAACATAACCCCCATTTTTGAAAAGGGAAAAAAAGAAAGACCCGGGGAATTACAAGCCAGTCAGACCCAGCAAGGTCATGGAGCAGATATTCCTGGAAACTTTTCAGAGGCACATGGAAAATAAGGTGAATTGGTGACAGCCAACATGACTTCACTACTGGCAAATTGTGTCTGACAAATCTGTTGGCCTTTTACAAAGGGGTTACAGCATTTGTGGATAAGGGAAGAGCAAGTGACATTCTCTAGCTGGACTTGAGCTGACAGCCTACAAAGCCAACCATATCCTGGGCTGCATCGAAAGAAGTGTGGCTAGAAGGTAAAGGGTGGAGATTCTCCAAAGTGGAGTTGCACTACAGCCCACGTGAAAAAAAGAAAGTTACAGAAATGTAACAAGGTACTCCTTAAAAATAATTCATATCAAGGAATGTACTCAGCTTGGCAAGCATTGCTGACTGGAATGCCAGGGCTCTAAAAAGCTCTTTATTAAGGTGTAACAAACTGTGAAAGTCAATTTTTGGAACAGCAGCTGTAACTGCAACAATACAATGTTGCTGCTAAAAGAACTGGATGAATGTGAATGCTGTAATAAGCACATGTCAATGGCCAGGGGCAGACAAAAAGCAATTTAAGAATAAAAACAGTCATAAAATATTCAAGGAGGCCAGAGGATTAGCACTGAAAGCAAGTAGCATTAATTATGACTTCTAAAGCAGAAAAAATTGCTGATAGACCAAACATCAATTAATAGTAATTGCTCTGAGCCAGGTTTTAAACACATTACACAAAAACAGTAATTGTATAAGGTTATACAGTAAGAGATGACACAAAGCTGAGATCAAAGGTTAATTTCACTATTGCCTACAAACAGACTGAAAAAAATCCCGAGAACATTAAGGCCAGCAATGAGTGACTTTTGTCATGATAGATAAGAGAAGAGAAGAGAAGGAAAAATGGATAAACATTTTCAGAAATAAAAATAATAGAGTGCTAATGAAATTGTGGCTAGCATCAGGCTTATAAGTAGAAGAGCATTCTTCCCACCCAAAATATTCAGGAGTCTAAAGAAAAGCAATAGTTTTCTAGACACTTGAAGGAAATTTAAATCTGTCCCTCAAAACATGTGAAGATGTTAATTTATGTGCAATATAATTGCATATCTAACTCAAGAAAAATACATTCTCCACAATGATAAAAAGCTGATAGAAAGCAAGAGCAACTTGCAAGGATACTAAAACATAATTCAGAGAGCTGTAGTATATGAATTCGAAGAACTCACGACTGACATGATATGGATTGTTTTCAGCATGACATTATTATATATCACAAAAGTTGTAAATAGTGTTCTGCACAAAAATATCTAAAACTTACATTAGAGAAGACAGCCAAGAATCTTTTACTTTTTCCTTTTTAACTTAATGTTTTAACATAATGTCGAGGGGTGTCAAGAATACATCTTTGCTGATTGATATTAAAACTCACTTCATTTTAAGAAAAAACCTACTCAGACAACCACAGCATTGGTTGCTAGCCAGGAAGCGCACATATGTAACTGCGGGTAATAAAATAGCTCTTGGAAGTGACAGCTCAACTAACATGCAAGCAAGTAACAAAAATAGTAGACCACCCCAAAATAAAATTAAACCACAAAAGTCTAATGAAAATTTCTTCGAATCAAAACTCAACCTTAGAAGACAAGGAACATGAGAATTAAGTGAATTTACCTATTTTGGCTGTAACGTGAAAGCACATAGGGACATCAACAAGGAAATTATATTAAATCTATAAAATAGAATATTAATTGTTGATAAAAATTTTGCTTAAAAAAATCTCAAAGACCAGACTGCATCTTCAATTCAAATTTTTTTTTGCTACTGGAATGTAGATTTGAAAGACAAAAGTCTTTCAGAAGAATAAACATTTGTTTAAAAGCCTTGGAAAGAAAATATTTGAGAAATTTTGTAGATATAAAACTAAAAACTGAAGAACTTTCCCAAACAACTTCACTTCATTCTAAATGAGAACAGCTAAAGCAAAATCACCTTCTGTGACAGCTGTTGGATGGTATTAAAGTGTTGGAAATTTCAGGCAGAGTGACTTTAACAGCATTAATAACCACAAAGGTCATTATGGTTTCCTTATGCCCACATTACTTCTGGTCTTCTGGGAAGAAACATTTGTGTGTTGTTCTGCAATTAGTTAATAGAATACACTGATTTCTCTCCTTACATCTCACTGAGTTCACCATGACTTTAACTTTTTCAGCATTACTAATTCAGAATTCAATATGAAGCAATTGATTTTTTAGTTAGCATGAGTTTGTTAAATTAAGGGGAGTAATTATCTCCTTCCCTTTCTGCATCTATTAAAACTCAAGCTCTTCTTCTAAACAGAGTGTGAACTACACAGAAAGCCTCGACAGCATGCTCAAGCAGTGACAGGTAATGTGGAAAGAGATCCATTCATTCTAACTTTGAGGTTTAAATCTCAGCTAGTCTTGGCAGGTTCCTTCTGTAGGCCACTGAAAGAAACAGGCACTTCCAGAGGGTGATTCACAGTATAAGTCACTTCTCTCTGGTCTCCAGAGACCACAAGACATTCTCTGAAAGCATCTATTAGTTTTCACTGACTTCAAAAGCAACCAGGGTGACAAGTACAGACTTAAACATAATCTTTCACATATTTAAGGCTGGCTGAGGTAAATCTCTGCACTGCTAGCATTGAAGCCCTCTAAATATTATGATTGGAATTGGCTGGATTAATGGGTATTTGAAGCTGTCTCTCAATACAAATATAGAAATCCAGATCAAGCCTAATTGAACAAAACCTTCACCCTGTAGAGATTTAGTCTAAATATACTTTCAGCTTATGCCTTTTTCATTCCTTTGCTTTATATTTGATCTTGAACGTTATCAGCTCTTTTTCCCATAAAGCCAAGTATGAGCATAGAAGACCACCACATTTTAATATATTCTGCTCTTTGTGGGTAGTTAGTCTGTTTTCAATCAGATTTTAGCCTCATGCCTGCTAGAAAGTATCCAGCAAAATCATTAGTATTAGTTATGAAAGGTTTATTACTCCTGTCTTCTACCCAGAAAAAGCTCTATAAGGCATGCACAATTGTTTCATTTGGGTTTTGTTATTGTTTTCTTATACTGTAATGTAACATTACTACAATACAGCAATTTGATTTGGGGGAAAAAAAACAACTACCCAGTCCTATTTTCAGTATATAGAGTTTTTAGAAAGATTCTTTTTTATTGATCAGTGCTCAAATATATTAAGACTACTACAAAAATTAAAAGGAAAAATAATTATTTGCTTATGTACTATATAAAGCATAAAGGGGAGAAAAAAGAAAGCATTTACTCTTTCCACACCAAATGCAGAGAAACGTTTGGACTACTTACCGGTTGTAAGTCCTGGGGTTTATGCAGCACAATACAGAATTCTATGCAGAATACATCACAAGTTAATGAAATTTACTTGCCGTGAGTAGTGTGGAAAATAACAAAGCATTAATGCCCTGCACTGATCTCTTGCTTCTCCATGAGTGAAATGATGGAGGGAGAGAACATGATATGAGTTATTTGTGTACAATAAAGAACAACATCTTGTGCCCACACAAATTTTGATGAGAATTCAGAGAGTAGAATTTGGAGGGAACCTTATAGTACTAGAAGGCCTGGTGTGAGGGTCTCATCATAATATAAACTGTGCTTTTAGAAAGATAGATAAACACTGTATGTGTTTTTATTAGAGAAAAACCAGCTAATGAAATTTACTTTGAAGTGCATCTTCACAGTGTTCAGCTACACTCTTTCTGAAATGGGAAATGTTCATGGCACTGCTACTTTTGCATTCTACTGCCTCTTTACTAAATATTCCATTAACTCTCTAATATGTTCATACACACTGTTTTTCCTGAATTATCACTATTTTAGTTCTGATGCTTCGCTATTGGAGGGCAAAGAAGGAGCCTCCATTGCTACAATTTTAAAAGCCAGAAAAAAATGAAAATGCAATAATCAGCTCTAAATACATTTCATTCACTGCATTTTAGCTGTTGCCTCTGACGTGTTCTTTCTCTTTTGCTTTTGAAATGTAAAATTAACTAATTGCATTCATGTCACAGGAGCCATACCAGAATTGGTGATACACAAATGGTGATACACACATACCAGAATGTGTTTTACCAGCTCTGCAATACCAATTTATTAGCAGTCTTTAACTTTACAGTCACCCTGTATTTGAATAGACGATTTAAGAGCACTTACTTAGATTTATTTACCTAACAAATTGCTTGTAGACTTAACAAGAAATTCAAGCAGTTTCCCTGGGGTTTCCTACTTGGAACTTGCTTTATGCTATTATTCTGAAACAGAGAAAAAGAAAAGTCTCTTGAAGTTCAGAGATATCAACACATACATACTCAATTTCAAATTATAACTTACCCAATAAAATATCATTAGGGACTGGTGCAGTGGTCCTGACTGTTCCACCACTACATATAAAAGGAATGTTCATGTACATGGAGGGCCAGCACAGCCCTCAGGCCAGGGCTGCACAGATTTTGGCTGCAGGACAAACAGAACCAGATGGTTTTGACAGAGAAGCCTGCGGCATCTCCTACTTGGTACCAGCAGTTCCACCGCCTGCCTGGCTCTGCTTTCATCTATCTGTGCAGCTACAAATTCTTGCACAAACATCTCTCCTGTCTGAGAGCAGAAATTATGGATAGAGCTCTCTCCATATAAGAAAACAAGGAGTAGATCAAAGGACCCAGAGAGAAGCATCTCTTCTATGGATGGGGTCTGCACGGTGTGTTGCATGGGAGTTGAGGAGCCATTCCGTGCTACGCCACTCGGGGTTTCAAGCACCTAAAGGGACATAAAGGTTACCTATACTGTTCTCTTCTTGTAGTGTTGACTCTGACAAATACCTTTTTTATATTGAGACCTTACAGAACATGAGTGGCCTTCTTATTGGGATTATAGTAGGCTGGCAAGCGCCTCCAGGTACAAACCAAGGCATTTTCTGTCATTTATCTTGACTTGAAGATATACATCCTCATTTCCATATGAGAAACATATTTTGCTAAGGCAAAGGCTAAAAATTAATACAGATGCCTCATTAGCTAATTAAATGTTCATTGTAAAATTTCACCTTGAACTAAATGAAAATTGCATTAAATTGAGGAGATCAAGACCAAAATTGAACATAATTTTTTCTTGTCTGTATTTTAAGATCTAAATAAACATATAAGAGTAAGGCCCAGAACCAATAGAAATGAAGATGACATATCTAGTCCTCCTAGAATTCCAAGTTTAACCCCAAGTTTATTTAAATCAATGGACTGAAATACAAGTCTTCAAAGATAATCTTTACTTTGAATGACAATAGCACAAACAAAGCATTCAGGTAAAGTACAACATACAACCTTCCTGATTACTGTCATGTGCAAATCCTTGAGAAGGGAAGGCCTCTAAACCCACATCCATAAATTTGAAAGCTACATCCATAAAATCAAAGAATTGCATTTGTCATCTTCAAAGGAACTAATTAGCATAATTAGTCGCCAGGTGAATGCAGTAATTTATAGGTCGCCCCTTCAGTTCGACAGGGAGCAAGGGAGGAACAATAAGACTCCACAAAAAGTTTCTATTTGCAATAAATTATTTTGTAAGTGTTCAGTGCAATTTTGCTTGGTGAGATCTTTAAAGAACAATGGGACACAATACAAGTGGTCCACAGAAATGCTTCTAAATGTACTTTTGGCAGAGGCAGTGTGTCCTTTCAGTAACCTGCAGTAGCGGAATGTATAATCTAGAGATCTGCTTTGTTGTTTCTTTTGCCTGTTTGCATAGTGTGTAGAGTATCCCTTAGCAGAAGAAAGAGTTGCCATTAGTTTTACTATTGAAGCTAGGGATACATTTCTAATGCAAAAAAACTTTTACAACCCAAAGATCCTGAAGGAGAGGGTGGAACAACTGAAATAAGCCTCCTGCTGTCTCCCTTTTCTAATTTACTAAGCAAGATTGCTAGCTGAGGCTGGATGTACTTTCAGTGCAAAGAACCATGCAGAAGAAAGACGAGGAAAGTTCATCTTTTCTGTTAAAAGGAGTAATACAATTGCAACTAGTTGCTTATACTGGCTCAGTGCCCAGCATGATTAATGATGCTTTCAAAATGGTTTTAGAGGCGCACTTAAACTTGCCCTTATGAATTTCAAGTCTGTCAGTTTTCCAGTGCTTGGCCTGTTTATTTGACTGCCCCGTTGCTCAGAGCAAATCATCAGCCTGAGACAGAGGAATTTTCAAATTATTAGCTTATATGCTGTTAGATGGAAAAAATTCTGCAAAAACTCATATGAGAAAGGGAAAATGTGAACTTTGGTTCAGGAAATGAGTGTCAGTAGTAATAAAATAGGTTTATTTGCTGTCTGACTGTTAGCTATGTTGATCAACATGTTCATGGTGTACACAAAGTCAGTGAGTGAAATGTCCTTCATTGCTTTCCTCATGTGCAGGAGGAACTGGAGATTGTGGAAAGGTGGGTCAACCAAGAATTAAGTCAGTGCACGTGCTTATGTTTCAGCTTGAATTGATCCATACTTTTAAAAAACAGACTGTAATTCAGGTTCTCTGGTAAGTGATGTAGTGCACAGTATTGACAGTCCCTGCAATGCTTACCATTTGAAATTAGGCAAAATTATTTGAAATTATTAATTCCACATACAAAGAGGAGGCAGCTAAAAGCATATCATATGTTTTGATGTACATATTTTAAAAGACAATTTGCCCTGTGCCTAGGAGGACATTAGCACCACAGGAACTTCGGTTGTGTAAGCAATCGACACCCACATCTATGCAGCCATCATTTAGTTTGAACAACTTGTTCCAGTGAGCTCCCTAAACTATCAAAGCAGGCGATATATATGCTGGCAGAGAACATATATCACTTATTAACAGCTAATTAGCAAATTCTTTAATTTGCTCCAGTTCTACTGGGAGTTATCTGGAGAATTTATATTGAAAGAAAACCTTGTTTTGCTGATTTGTGTTCTGAAGTTTTGCAAGCAATAACTTGATGTTTCTAGGGGGGAAAAAAAGGAAAGGAAAAGAAAAGAAAGAAAAAGAAAAAAGAGAGAGACATAAGAGAGATACTCTTCTCCAATTGGCAGTGAAATATCCACTAATCTATTAACATATTTATGGCAGATATTCCAGCATCAGAGAGAGCAAAACATAAACACCAGCCTCCCCCAACACCAAGGAAGAGATTGGAACCATACAGAATTAAGCCCAGCATTTTCTTAGCAAATTGGTAAATACAAATGAAGTCATAAATCAGGAAAACAAACAACATCTTGGCTTGATCACAGAAAAAATAATTAAAAAGCTAATTTTAAGGGAGGCAAACTCAGTACTGGTAGTAGACCTGTGGAAGAAATAAGTCAGAGATCTTTCATACGTAAGGTCTTTCCTCAGGCATAAGAATTGAGAGGAAAAGTGCAGAAGTATATAAAAAGCGAAACAACATATCAAAGTATTGATCCCCTGTATTTTCACTGAGAGGACAAGATGAATTTCTCCCTAAAGATCTTGCTTTGGGAAGTGTTAATTTGCTTTGCAACATGAAGGATTTGGGAAAAAAATCTGAAAAATTTTTCAGATTTCTGAAAATATGAACTTTGCAAGATGAATCCAAGAATACATTGTCTAAAACCAGAAATGCCCATAAATTCACTACCAGCTGCACAGCTTATAAATCAAGTTGAAAATTAGATTGTCTAGGTCTCCAAACTTGCAAAAGACAGATGCAATGGAAGAACTATGTATTGCTTTTAGTCTTCCACTGGAGAATGTATATCCAAGGGAAGAGAACCGATTCTGATGGGAAAAAAAAGCAAACAATGACAAAAAAATTTTATTAGATGTGTCACATAAGGATGAATCAGGATTCCAATGTATAAAGCACAAATATACGTTATACTAAAAAAAATAAAGAACATTCAAAAAATAAATCATCTGCCAGTAATAGATGGAATCCTTTAAAGGAAAAAAAGTGGGTTTCCCTTTCCAGAGACGAACACTACTGAAATAATAAGGAGGATTTCCTGCCTTTACAGTCCTTGGTTTTTAAAGTTCAAACATGAAAAGAAAGTTGTCGAAAATATTAACAGATCTTTCTTTTAAAAAAGGACAGGAACTGGCGAAACAAGTCCATGTGGCAGACTCAAATATGAGAGCTTTCAGTTCAAGAAAACCGGAATAAAGAGGACAACAGCTATGGGCTGGAGCTTGTCCTGTGCAGCACAAGAGGCTGTTCACCATTTCAAGTGAAAACAGAAATGTAACTCAACTTAGAAAAAAAAAAATACATATATATAAGAAGATATATGAAAAAAGTAATTTTACCACCATTAATTTGGGAGACAATGTAGTAAAATCAATTCTTTTCAGCTAAACAAAAAATCGTTCTCAGCCTTGTTATTCATGTGATGCATATGCTTCTTTCAGTGAAAACGGGAAATATAATCTTCATTAGAAACAATATTTTTGAGCATAAAATAGCAGCACCTTCTTAAAACAATACACACTGAAGAAGTATGATATGGCTCTGTATAAACATTTAGAAGGAATTTCAGTATTCCACTTCCTTTTGAGAAGATGCAAGATGCACTAGGTTCATGGCAAGGTTTTGAGAGTGGGGGGACTGCAGGAGTGGCATCTGAGAAGAGACAGCAGGAGTTGCCCAAATTCCTGACAGAGCCAGTTCCAGCCAGCTCAACATCTTTCCAGTGAGGTTGGTGGCACCTCTGTGATAACATGTTTAAGAAAGGGTAAAAGGTGCTGCACAGGAGATGGGATAACAGAGGAGTGAGAAATTGTGAGGAACAGACCTGCAGACACCAAGATCAGTGGAGAAGGAGGGGCAGGAGGTGCTTCAGGCACTGAAGCAGAGATTCCCCTGCAGCCCGTGGTGCAGATCAGGGTGAGGCAGCTGTGCCCCTGCAGGCCAGGGAGTTCCATGATGGGGCAGAGATCCACCTGCAGCCCCTGGAGAACCCCATGTCAGAGAACATTGATGTACCTGAAGAAAGGTGCAGCCTGTGGAGAGAAGCACACACAGGAGCAGTGTTTCTGGCAGGAGCTGTGGCTCGTGGTGGACCCACACTGGAGCAGTGCACTTGTGAAGGACTGCACCCCATAGAGAGGACTCATGCTGGAGCAGTTCTTGAAGAACTCCAGTCCATGTGAAGGACCCAGGCTGAAAAAGCTCATGAAGGACTATATCCTATGGAACTGACTCCACGCTGCAGCAGAAGAAGACTGTGAGGAGGAATGAGCAGCAGCGATGAAGTGTTAGGAACTGGCCACAACCCCATTCCCCATACCCTGTGCTGCTCAGGGAAGAGGAGGTGGAAAAATTGAAAGTGGAGTAAATTTGAAGCTGGGGAGAAGGGAAGAATAAGGTTAAGGTGTTCTTAATTTTGTCTTTGATTCCAACTATCCTACTTAAATTTTAACTGGCAATAAATTAATGACATTTTCCCCAAGTGGAGTCTGTTTTGCCTGGGATGATAACTGGGGAGAGACCTCCTTGCCTTTATCCAGAACCCTAAGTTTTCTGTCTCATATTCTTCCCCTGTCCTGTTGAGGAAGAGAAACAATAGAGCATCTTTGCTCTATTGGTCAGCTGGCAGGTCAACCCACCACACCAGGTATAAAATTTCAAAGTATTTTATCTTATCAGCAAGATAACATTATATCTGGTGACTACAACAGGGATGAGCAGCAAAGCAAAGGATCTTCATTTCTATTCAGATTTTTAAAGATGGATGAAAAATGTCCGGGCAGCCACTGTGATTTTACTGCAAATATCACAATATCAGATGTTTTCTAAATCTCAGACATCAAGATGGAAAGTACATTCCTTAATCAGAATGGCTATAGGGTTTTGGGGTTTTTTTTCTAGTTATTGCTTACAAGAGAGCTGAATTCACTATTATCCTGTCAAAACCCCAAATATTACCTATCACTCCTTCTTAACACAAGTTTGCCAGTTCTTATTTTCGTATCGTAAGAAAAACATGGTCTTTAAGAGGTATATGGTAGTCTGAGGGCTGGTATAAAAATTCTAACAGGAGAAGAAAAACCAGAAACAACCTTAAAGCATTTAAAACTTTTTCCCGTCACATAAATTTGACATGTACCTTTGCATCTTTCTTCCCTGCAGGTTGTTCTGTTTCAGCCAAAAAAACACTGGGCACTTCAGGCACAGATAGCAGCAGGAGTGGAACCAGGGATAGCAAGAGCTCCACTTCCCTACAAGTACATCACCGTCTATACAGCGTGGTTTGCTGTACCTGTCAATAAGTGAAGAGACAGCTTTACAAAATTTAATGCGATCCACTCTGCACAGAATGTACACGTAAGCTCCTTCATCTCCTTTTTTTTCCTCTCCATTTTGATAAACTAGGAAGATCAGGAACGACAGCAGCAAAAGAATTATGTGCAGGGGGAACATTTAGAGAGACAAGGGAGTATAGGCAATAGTATGATAGGGTGGAGCAAAAAAAAAGACATTGACACAGGGGCAGAATATTAGGAAAAATTCTTGCAATAACTTTTGCAATAAAAAGATTTAACCATTCAGGTTTTGGAATCAAGGTATAAAGTTCAACCTTGAGGATATTTGGTCCCTTGAGTGGCAAAATTCCTATTTTTATGATGGGATGATGATAGGTCATTCAGTAACATACTGTCATTTCTCAGCTTTCATTGAGAAAAGGACTGGACCTGCTGTTTAGGTCACTATTTTCCAGTGCTTGTCAAAAACTGAGAACTGTCAGTTTTTCAAACATTAAGCAGATCAATAATAGGCTATTCTCAGCAGCTAAAATAATCCTGCTGACCAGCGGCAAAATGAAAACTTCAAAACTCTCCCTCTGTTGTTAAAATATATCTATTTGAATATATATATATATGGAAATATATATGCCTCTCTGTTCTTATTACACACATCCAGTGAGAGCTATGTATTGCCTAGCACGCATGGTTTACAAAATATACTTTGTGAAATCTCAGGGCTACAATATCGCTTCCTTGAGTTATGAGAGACCCTTTTTCCCTTGTAATATGCACTTATTATAGCTTAATATTTCTTTTCCCCAAATAAAGATATTAGTCTTATTATCTAATTAAAGTATAACTAATTCAACTCAGGACCATAGCAGCAAGAAAATGCACCAGAAGATTTTATCCGCAAATGTTTTTAGAGATAAATACAATGAGGAGAGTTAAGGCAGCTAAGAGTTCAAACATGGCAGCATTCTGAAATTAATAAACCCTTGATATTGCACATTAAGTAGAGTAATGGACCTGTGGCATGAGAGCTGGAAACATAATGAAGATGGGCAAGCTGTTAAGAAGTGGAGTTATTGCCTCTGAAAACTTGTGAAGAATCAGAAAATAACAAGAATGTAAGCATTTGCTCTGCAGGAGTAGAAAAACCATCACATAGCTGACATCATCCGAGCAGCCTCTTGACATTCAGAGAGCTACAGAATGGTGGAACAGGCAATGAAAACATATCCTGAAAGCATGGCTGACTGGGGCACGACACAGGAAATCACATCAGCTCAGTTGGTCAAAGCATGGTGCTAATAATACCAAGGTTGGTTGTGGATTTGATCCCCATATTGGATCCCCATATTCACATAAGTGTTGGACTTGATGATCCTTGTGGATCCCTTCCAGCTCAGAATATTCCGTGATCCTGTATGGCCTCTTATTCTTTATGAATGCATAAACTGAGTCACAGTGGCATTTGAAGCAGATTTAGCAGATGAGGACCTTACTCAAAGGTTTTCCTTGTACAATACCAGGAAGGAATCACAAGAAATCGGAAGACAGACATGCCAATGTAAGGAATTTGGAGTCTCACCAGAATTCAGCTGTGGAGAGATTTAATTTTCCTCCTTGCTTGCTTTACAAAAATAATGATTTTTCTTTTATTGTTCTAACATGAAGTAGCATATTGTAGCAAACAAGATACCAAATGCTGTTGTGGAACATAGTGATTAGACAACCATACTTTTTAACACAGATTTCAAAATTTAGGAAAAGGCAAGTGCTTTGACAGGAAAGTCCTGCTATTTCCAGAAAAGCCCTAGTACATCAGTCCAGCTTGCTTAATGAGTATAACTTAGACAGCACTCTTTGTTCAGTTGTGTTGTTATTTTTCAACTAAACTCCAGCACTCTATTGTGACTACTTTTATATGAAATAGATTGAAATTTTCAGATGGAGTATCAACTTACATTGCACAACTGCAGTTAAACTAACAAAGTGCAGTACACTATAATTTTAACTCAGTTTAGTTAAAATGTGTTTATTACTAATCAGTGTCCATCTGGACAAAAAAAGTTTCTGACCCTACTATAAGTCAGAAGTCAAGATTTAAAACTCTATGAGCCAGTTAATTTGCTGCATGCATGCACAGAGAAAATATGCATGAAAGACATACATAATATCTGATATATTTCATGTTAATCATGAAGAATTAATAGCTCCATACCATAAAATCTGTTTTCATATGCCCAAGTGCCAAGGTCTTGGTTGCTTTCTTCCCCCATTAAAAATATATATTTAGGCTCCAAAAGAAGGAAAAAAAATGGGTTCCAAGGAAGTATACAGTAGTCCAGGACTTTTGTCTGAAGAGGTTTGAGATGTTACTTGATCTTAATGGAAGGAAATACAAATAGCAATATTTCTTGTAGAATATTGTTAAGCAATTTAATCAGATTTCACACACATTTTACTTATACAGGGGAAAAAAAAGTTCCAAATTTGATTAGTACATTGAGGAAATATAAAGGGGTAATGTGTGGAGGCTTGTGTCCAATACTGACAGCACTGGGCAAGGCTATCACAAAATGTATTAGTGACAAACTGACATCATTAGACTACCAGTTCAATCACATCATGAGGATTTACAATCAATGAAAATTGTTTTACAGCCGTCAATGCAAAGATAAACCCCAAGACAGATAACTCCCAGTTTACCTTTTTTACTAAGCAGGATACCATCCCCGCAGGCATATTCCAGAGCCACACTTAATGACCTGATCACATTAATATCCTTTACTCTCTGGGGCCATTAATCCATCAGATTATGGTGAACAACAGAAAGCAGTTGAGATCTCCCCCTGCTATTTATACATGATCCTCTAATTGGGTAGGGGAAAGAAGCTCTGACAGATCAGTGAACACCAGTGACGAAACCCTCTACTGTCCCTTAGATACAATTTTATGTAACAAATGTGGCTTCTCCTGGCTCCACAGTTGTAGAATATCAATATGTTAGCATTTATCTTTTTTTTGCCAACACACCTATTAGTTTCAATAACATAATGCTGTTTGTGTCCAGGAGTGGAGAAAAAAAAAAGATTATGTCAACCAAGAGTTCTTTAGTCCCAGCACAAGAATGTTTTATTTCTTTAGAAACATATGTAAGTCTAACTAGTAGTTAATCTTTTTCTCTTTTAAATTGTTCCATATTACATAGTCTTAAGCTTTAAATAACTTTAATAAGACATTACTTCAAAATTTAGATGCTCTGCTGAATGTTGTAAGTCATATGAAGTCAATTTTCCCAAATTTGAACCCTCTTGCTTCCCTGGCTGCTGCCGATGCCCAGCAGAGGGCATTTTAGGACTGAGCTATGTGAATACAAAATGAAGAGACTGAAATTTCTACCACAGCAGTTCGCTGACATTGGAGGAGTACAACTTTGAGAAGCTTAATAAATATTTGAGTATAAATTGCAATGTTTTCACTACAAATATCAGATCCCTAGTATTTAAATAAACTGCCACATGTGACATTTATTTTATTAAGAGCTATGTTTTCAAACTTGCACTTGTTTATTCTGCATACACTGAAGTACTGTAACACTGACATTTAGACAGTTAAATATACAGGCATGTTAAAACTTCATGCAAAATACACTTACAAAGCAGGGGGAACAATCTGCACAGAAGTCAGGGGCTGAAAATTTTAATTTTAGAGGTCAAAATGCTTATTACAGCAATGTTAACCATTTAATTACATGTTCTTTATATAAATAATATTACAATTACAGTATCAGGTTAAAACCGGTTTTATGTATGGGCTGATTAAAACCACATCATAAGTTTATAACACAGTTCTTCAATAAAACTTTTCAGCTTTCAGATGTGGTTCTTCAAAATCACCTGAAAATCTGAATTGAATATTATAATGTTTAATTGCCCAGTTCCTACAAGTTAGCACAAATTGGAACGAGTGCTAAAGTGCAGCCTTACTGGATGGTTTCAAAAGATGCACACCCAAATCTCTTTGCCTAAGTACATGCTCAATTACACCAGCTGGGCTTTTCAGACACGGATATTCAGTTACATGCCTTGATTTCAGCTTATGGTTCTACTGGTGGTGCATGTGCAACTTTATACAGCCTGGTTGGAGTCTCAGGCTGCAGCCTTAGCAGAGTCAGCCACAGCTGTGCCCCAATTAACATCTTCCTAAGGTTACAGAGTTTCAGTTTGTAAGGCTGAATGGCAGCGCTTCCACTGCAGTTTCCACAAGCACAGACTGAGGGCAGAGGAGTGACTTACTACTAATGTCACATACGTGCTCAGTGTCCAAGGATGTTGTCTATTGGGCGCTTGGACAAGGTTTGGGCATGGAAGAAGGGATCCATCACATCTCTTCCTTAACCATCTTAAGATGTGGAAATTGCAATATGACCCATGTCTCTGAGACTGTCATCTCCTGCATGACAAGCCTACCAGTCAAAAGCACATATTCAGGATCATTCACAGTTTAAGCAATGGTACTAAACACAAATTTAACACATACGAAGTATTACTTGTGTATTACGAAGTATTACTTTGAAGAATAGAATTCAAGTTGCAAACCTTCCTAACTACAATAAAACTGTTGGGGTTTCCCCCCACTCCCCATCTATCTTTTTTTGGAAACAACAACATATTTCAAGTTTTCATCATACCAGTAATTTAAACAATTATTTATTATCAGATGTGCAGTGCTAATATTAAAAGGGTAAAAGGCTGTGAAACCGCAAGGACTACATGCTGGCCACAGTCCTTGGTTGCACTGCTGGCTAGCAATTATTTGGGGAGCTGAAAGTAGCCATACAAAACAAGAAAAGTTTGTGACCTTGATGAGATTTTTTACAGAAAAGTGCAGTTTTCCAGTCTACATATTTCCAAAGGGTTTACCACCAAGAACCTGAAAAACCTGCTGTCATGTAAATCTGTCATAAAATAATACTACTTTTGGCAAGGCAGACTCCTGGGGGAAATTCCCACTCAAATGAGCAGAGCGATAATGATCTAATGAAAAGAAAACTGCAATAATGAGAGAGGGAAAAAAAAAAACCCAGAAAAAAAAAGATGGCTACTCAAAGGTATACATGCCTAACTTTGGGGCAGAGGTGAAAAGAAAAAAACAACCCTCCCCACACACAAAAATCCATCAGGCTTTTCTCCCAGTGTGATCTGATTAAATGAGGAACCTGCTGAGGGTTACCTCCAAACTCTACCTAAATGTTTGCCAGCATTTTTGAAGCTACGCCTACCCTGTGCCCTTAAATCACCAGCACAGGAAACTCAATATGAATTCTTAGTCACTTAAAGTGACAATAGACTTCAAAGTTCAAAGCACTGGATGGAATACTGGTTTTCTGAAGTTAAACACTAGAAAAGTGATTATGGATGGAGAAAGATTTCTCAGGTGTAAGCACACCTCACACCTGGTGCAGCTTAATTCCTGGCTGCCAGTGAGGAAGTCTCACTCTCCCGCCCACACTTGGCTGTTCTTCCTTTAGATCTGTCTGGTAATGCCAGGGGGTGATCACCACTACAGCCACCCCTCATTGGCACAGTGCAGCAAGAACAGGCTACCCCACGAGGGAGGGTGAGCAGGAGTCAAGTATGACCATAGTACAGGCAGTGCCCTTGCCAAGCAAGGCATAGTCCTTTCGTGCCTGCATAGCAGCCCCACATGTAGCATGGCCCATCCAGAGAGCCAGACAGAAGCAGCAGAGTGGAGACAAACCTAAAAGGTAGGTCTGAAGTCTATCCAGAAGACAATCAACATTAAACATAAGTCTGAATCCACCCAGCAGACAAGATCACAACCTACAATGCAACCTAGAGGAGAACTGATTACCCAGGCATGAGCTTAAGATGAGCTCCCTCACCAATGGGCTGCAACTAGGTCCCAAGTGGGGCTGGTCAGGGCAGTTAAAGTATATTACTTCTCTCAAGGAACTGTCATTTGTATCATGGAGAAATGAAGTACTAAGGGAGGCTGGACTATCACTAGGAACACTGGAAGATATAATCACAGGTTACTTGACTCTAGTCTCTTCATTGTATGCACCAAATACACTTCAGATTTATCAATTAAAATATCATTAAAAGAACTAAATTGATGAGCTTATCCAAATCTTCTATTGTGGAAAACAGTAGCTAGTATTGATACCTTGACTTCCTCCCACTCAGGTTTTAGGCAATGATATATTAGGGAAACAGTGGCAATATGCACTGATTTATATCCTCTTATCTGCTGGCAGATCTTGCCAACTGGAATTGTGCCCTAGTGTCTCACGTCAATAGTTGGAAAACATGATGAAGCATTTACAGCTGACCTTTATCCCATGGCTAGTAAAAGAATAACAGATGTCTGCTTTGCTAAACCTGAAGAATATGAGATTGTTTGAGAGGATCTGAGTAACTGCTCTAAAATCAGGAGTGCAAAACAATGCAGGCAGAGGACTTCATGGCATAAAGCTCCTCAGGAAGAGTGCATGTGTGTGTCTGCCTCTGTGTGTTGAGGGAAAGAGAAGTTTTTCTAAACTGAGAAGGAAACAAACAACAGTAAAATTTTTGAGGAAGACAGGATAAAGCTAGAAGAATAGACGAGTTTGCAAAATCATATCCAGGCTAATAAACTGATATTTCACTGGCTCCTAATTTTCAGCCAAACAACTTCGAGAAGGAGACTTCAAGGGAACCATAAATCACCAAGAAAAAAAATGAGTCAAAATAATTTCCACAGGGACGAAAAAGGGGGTATAAAGAATGCAAGGTCTGTGATGGACACAACTTACACTTCAGCTTCACGTGACTTTGCTCTTGAAATGGCAGCAACTATTCCAAGTTGGATGTCTAATTCTCTCCAGGCAATGGACAGGGCATATTTCTGAAAGGCATTCATGATAATCTGTATCCCGGCTATAGCAGTGACTAAGCCAGGGATGGATACAAGGATTTGACCAAAGATCCATTTCCTTACTTCTTTTCCTCCAGCATCTTACCATAGAGAGGGAGTAGGACTGAAACTTGAGAATAAAGCAAGCAGGCACTTTGTTTCCTTCCTGGAGACTGGCACCTATCCAGCTCCTGAGTCTTCAACCACCACACAGGTATCCAAAGGGTTGCAATTCTTTTCTCAAGCTGTGGGGTCAGAAAGCTGCTGAGGTCATCATGTTCTGCCAAATCACTTGATGTGTCTCAGGATTGATTTGTTACTATTGCTAATGTAAATGCTTTACTACCAGGAGGTACCAGTTCTGCCAGCAGGCATCTGCCTTCCTTGGAAATTTGGAACCTCACAGGGGTCTAGTCCTGGATACAGATTTTACAAAAACCTGGGTATACAGGAGTACAGGCACAGGATAGGTATCTACCTACAGAGCATAACCTCAGGGAAATCAGATCATCTCTTCCTATGAGAAATCCAGCACAGCTTCCAACTGATACCACTTTCTTCACCCACGTTTGGATTGAAAAGATCAAGTTACTGCCCTTTAGATCACATCTGCATTTTGTTCCAAAAGTCTCATAGCTCACAGCTCTAATAACACATCAGCTCTCTTCACAGACTACCTACTGTTTGTCAGAGTCATCCTTCCTGGCTTTGTAATTACAGACTGTGGGAGGACTTGGACTTCATAGCAGCCTTCAGAGTGCTTTGGTGTGATAGGAGAGGTATGTCTTCTCATCAGCTCAAAGGTCAGGGGATGTGAGGAAGTTGTACACCAGGCTCTTGCTTTGACTATGTATAAGAAAGGGGGAAAGCAGGCACTAGGGACATGTGGCAAAAATAATTGGAGCTGGAGGTCTTAGATTCAGCAAGGCATGTGGCTGCCTGACTCTGCAGGGAGTGTTGGGAGATGTGGGATGAACTCAGGACTTTGGAGGGCTGTCAGGGCACTTAGGTACAGCTGTGCATTCAATCCTTTGGGAACTGGACTGCAGAAGATACTTAATTGTGAGGTAAAATGTATCTAATAAAACACAATACAAGGGGAAAACATAAAATCATCTAAGATGCCAAATTTCTCTGTGCAAAGTTCGTGTACTCTAAGAGGGTGCATTCAGATAAACCAATGAGATCTTATTTCTAAGGAATGAATGATAAAGGTTTCTTACCACAAGGCTCATAATTCTAACAGTTTCAGCAGAGAATGAAGTCACCATCTACTTCACAAGGAAATTCAAACAATCATATTTTGATCCACCAACATTTTGTCTACCGTGCCAAGGAGACAAAGGAGCAAAGCAAAAGAGGAACTTCCACTCCTTGTTTGTTGTGGGGAAATATATAAATGGGAAATTAAAACTAGTAAGTCTGACAATATTACAGTAATAGAGGCCATAAGTAAACAATCTAAAAAGTCTTGCATTTCTTAAATGAGTCAGACTTCTTGGCAGTCTCCCATGTGAGTGGTGAGGCCCAAGACTGTTTACCCCATAAGACAGCAAGCAGATAAGACTGTGTAAGTGATGATTAAAGATATAAAATGTCCAACATGAGGTGGGAACAAAGGACAGTCAGAAGCAGCCAGTCTCAGTTTCAAGAAAATATAAGGCAAATAACCCATGCATACACTGAATACACAGAGGTTGAACGACTGAGAGTGTCACCAAACTGGCAGTGGTACTTCAGGTCTGAAGTCTAGAAGCAGAGTCTCTGCTCTGAAGCAGAGAAGTCTAGTTGGAATCTGTTTCTCTATGTGTAGGAATACTTCTTTATATTAAACATAGCATCGGGATACCAAAGAAAGCAGAAAATGTGAAGCCTATAAACCAAAAGCAGCAGACTCATGCCAGCACAGCAGCAATTTCATATACAATTACTGTAGAATATTACAGGTTTGGTAGCTGAATCAGCAGAGCTTTCAGAATGGAAACCCACGAAATGTAAATCTCTGTAAGGCTTATTTGCTATCCCACATCCCTTATTTTCTAGAACTACGAAAATCTGTTAGTGAAGACGTCTGAAAGAGATGCTGTTAGACACAGGGTTGTGATTCACTCTGTGCTTTGATTTTATGGTTCTAACTGTTTGGTTTTCCATGGTAAAGATCACAAGAGCCATACACTAAGAAAACTTCTTTCTTTGTTGTGGTGACCCATTTTTCCTGAATCATCTGATATTTTTCAGAAATGAGAAAAACATGTATTTTTCTGATAGGTGGTACAGACTTCCATAGTAAAATCACATTGTTAACATCCCAAGAGGGTATGACATTCACTATATTAATGTAGCTTTTGTAATGTTCCAAAACCATTTACAAATGTCCATTAAAGAAAATCTTACAAATACTGTAATTTCTTGTTATAAAGACCAGGGAATGCTTACTAGTACCCAGAGAATTTTCTCCTCAATATAAACTATTATTTGTTCATAGACTTTTTTTGAATAAGCCAAAGAATACATGTTCAAATTAATTAAGATGAAGTTGCAGAGGGTTTAATATAACATAAAAAATAAATCAATAAGAAACTGAAGATTACAGTTTCTGAAGATTTATTACCAAAATAAAGTAAATAAAACAAACAAAAAACCCCTACAATAAAGCACCAGAAAAACAAGAAACAAACATGAATTTCGCTTTAGCTAAGCAGGTTCAGAAGTTATGGTTTTGTGTTCATTCCAATAGAAATAACATATCATTGCAGCCGATATGTGTAAGGCTCAAACGAACAAGGTTCCTTAATACAGCAGTAAAACCAGTCATGTTCCTAGTTTATCTTGGCCAAGGGTCATCGTTTACAATTACTTGTGTCAAAAAGTAATTATTTTCTTTCCAAGTAGCATGAACTGTTGTCTGTATTCACCTGCTGCATTTTTCTACTGGTGATCAATGTTTTGATACATGCTGGTCAAGCTGATTCACTTTCAGGACTATCTCATTTAATTTAAAGAAATTGAGAAAATGCCAACTGCTGTAAAAAAGGGATTACCTGAAACACTGAACCTAATTTAACAGAATTGTTTTTCACCCTGAATGTCATAGATAACTGTCAAAATAGCAATGGCACTAAAAGTAGTTTCAGACATGACAGTTCTTTATAGTTATGCCTGATTTTTATGGCAAAAGAAGAAGCAAATTTCCCAGAGTTTTAAAAGCACATGATTCAAGAGCACCCTATAGTTTTTACTAAAGTATTATTTTTTACATAACATAAGCCCAAACCAACTTGACTTTACTTTTCTGTCTAATTTATCCTTGGTGTATATTAATAATATTTTCCATTTTGGTTTGTTTGTTTGTTTGTTGGGGGTTTTATATAACAAAAAGCAATATAGTATCTGATCTAAATCATATGGGTTTCGGATACATTAAATGAATTACAGACATTAATAAATAGTTAAAATTTGTTATTAATAATAAATACTAGTTATGAATAAATATGAAAACATTAACAATTAAAGCCATAAAGACATTTTAAGTAAGCTTTCTTAAAACTACCTAAAAAATTAGGGCAAATTATTGTATTTGTAGTCACTACAAAGACAACATTTCCCCAGGAAAGTGGTGGAATCACCATCCCTGAAAGTGTTCACAAGGCACATGGATTTGGCATTTGGGAATATGGTTTAGTTGTGAACACCGTGGTGCCAGGTAAATGATTGGACTCGATGATCTTAGAGGTATTTTTCAACCTTAGTGAGTCTGTGACTGACCATGAAAGGAGAGCTCACTACCACAGCCTAGTTTCCAGAAGCTGCAAAGAGCAGGATAAAATTGAAGTAACCATAGATGACATTTTAGGAAACCTGACTCAAAAGCTTAAATGATTCTTAATGCAAGAAGCACACACATTTTATCAGTAAAGTTCCCTATGGCCTTAAACTAGAAGACACCAAACCCAGTATACAAATCCAGTGTACAAATCCTGTAACACAGTCCTCAAAGATTTTTGCCTAAATATGCAGTGATGTTTCTTTCAATAAAATTTTCCACGTCTCTCTGGTTTGGTTTCTGCACAGACCCAGACCATTGATTGGCATGGTGTCACAGTTTAACCCTGGTTAACCCGTGGTTCAACCCTGGTTAACCCGTGGTTGTTCACTTGCCACTGTGAAGAAAAATAACTCCACCCCATCCAAAAGAAGCACACATGGCAGTGCAGGCCTGCAGTTGCTTTTGTGTTAACCCTCGTGGAAATAATCAGTCATGTGCTTTTCAACAACACAGATCGATGGTTCAACGAAGTTAATGCAATAGAGTAGCCCAACTTCATTTCATTTAGGCATTTCCTGGCACTGTTAACATTTTTGTAGGGTTACTTCTGTGCTAGTTATGTCTGATGCCCTGAGGTCAGACAAAGGCAAAGGCAAAGGAAAGGGCAGAATCATGCAGCTGTGAGCAGGGAACAGCACCGAACCACTCACTGAACTGCATTTCAGCTTAGAAACAATACACTTGTGTATGCACTGTGAAGTTATGCAACAGTTACAGACCAAATCAAGTCCTGCACCAACACAGTGAAACAAGTCCTTCCATTAATGAAAATGAGACTACAGTTTGGGGGTTTTTTTTAATTTCTAAGGCAATGTCAATTCAAACTGACAGAGTATTTTCTGAAAAGTAAAGGTATCCAGACTTCTAAGCCCTCCTCAGTTTAAAAGAGCTTTAAACTTTTAACCTCCTCTCTCTCTAATGCAACTCTCTCATCTTCCTGAATCTGTGTTATGACCCCACAGCGCAAAGAGAGCTTCAGACATCCCGCACGAGGGGATTTGAGTTTGACCTGCACTCCCTCGTGTTGTGTGTGTTGCCTTCAGGGCCTCTACAGCTTTTTTTTTTTTGTTTGCTTTTAATATGTAATGCATGAAGCAGTCTGAAAAAAAGTCTATAAACTTCATATAGGAGAAAGACTTAAATCACTTGGTTGTTCGCTTTACCCCAGGAAATTCTGAGGGCTTTTCTCAGTATGAAGACTTCAGAAAAATTATGTGGGGATATTTGTGTCCATTTACTCTTCAGATTTTTTATAGAAAATGCTACACAAGTAGGCATTTTCGAATTTTAAATGCTAATTGCAGTTTGAATCAGTAAAAAATTTATCTTTCATGGGCTGAACACCAGCATGATCAAAGCAACTCCAGGAGAATTAGTTGTTTTGTAAATATATGATAAAGGAGATGAGTTAGATCCAGGGTTGTTTGCTTGCATTGTTGTATTTCTTACAATCAGTCTCTTGTAACAGACATCCCACGCATATTTTGCAACAAGGAGACAATCCTTAACTGAAACAGTTTACTGCTATTGTTAAACTGGAGAAATGAGAATAAAGAGATTACAGGCAAGTGATATTCCAAATCATCATTCCAAATGTTCTAGATGTAAAAGAAACCATTAAGGCACAAATCCACTTTGAATAAGAATCCTCCAAAGCTAAAAATACAGTTGTGAAATTAAGTTAAAAGTAGAGAGGACAGTGATACATGAAGAAGTGGGATAAGATGAGAGAGGTTATAGCTTGAAAGCAACAGATCTGCAGGTGTGTAAAGATACTGCTGACTCAGCATTCTGTTCTTCTCATGCTTAAGGCCTCCTATTCAGAGAGTGAATCCTAACAAAATCTATGACATGCTAGAGACCACCTGAGACAAGGATATTTAAGTATAATGACAACAGCTGTTGGTGGGAGAGAAGGAAAAATTTCTGACATGAAGTAACTTTAATGACTTTCCGGTTAAATAAGTAGATGACGTGACGTATGTCTGCTTACAAAGTTCCCAATCAACATTTTCTGTTCCACATCACATAGCACCAGAGACCAAATCCAGGGCATCTCATCACGGTAAGAAACCACAGACAGGCCTTCTCTTTGGACTAAGTGAGGAGCACAGCCTGTTGCCAGAAGCACTACAGATAGGCACATTTCCTCTTGATTTTTGGATGAGAAATACTGTTCCTTCGGCATATGTCTTCTCTGGTTCTGTTTAGACTCTGTTCCATCTCTCTGCCTCAGCCATCTGAAGCCATAAGGCTAGTCTTTCTTTTGAAAAGACCTAAATTATATGGTTGGAAGGTTCTGCTATTGCCTGGAGGATGTTGTCTCACTATGGCATTACTGTTTCACTTAGTCCACAAACTGGTTTTCCATGTTTCTGTTATCACAATGCTGTATGATTATGGTTCTTTTAATTTGCTTCAAGCAATCATGTTTTTTATAAAATAGAACCTGTTCTCCATTAAAAGGGGATTACATCAGTTTATATAAGCAGATGTGTGAGAATTGTACAATTTATCCCTAATACTAATCTCTTTACACAGAATCATGTTCACACAATCACTATCTTTACTGAAATGCCCATCACAGCAAGAGGAAATCAGAATTGTAAAGCTGTGACTTTAATTCTGAGCTCAAAAGACATGAGTTAGTTCCATGCTTTGTCATGGGCTTCCAGTAACACCATGAACAAGTCGTTTAATTCACCTGCCTCAGGTTTCTTTCAGAATGGTACCCTACTTTTTCACAGTACTGATAAGGTAAAGTGGTGTCTGTGTAGCCTGACTACCTACTACAGTCACTCTGCTTTTTTTTTAATATCCTGCATGATAGATATTATAAAAGCACAGCAGTCCAGCTTTCAAAAAAACCTCTCAAACTGTACAATCTTCATAAAAGACATCCGAACTTATTACACAGTAGCTTCCAAGAGACTTCCAGACATAAGCCTAGGATAAAAGCACCATTACAAGTATTTGTGTTATGAAAGTCAAAGACACACTGCTAATTACAAGTTTGCAAGTTCTCAGAGTAAAAAATTAAATTATTAAAATTATTTAAAATCTCTACTGCTAGATACATGCACAAAAGGGAAGAGTTTGCTTACATATGTGATTGTAGCTTTAAAATTTCCCAACCTTTCAAATACATAGATATTGGTAATGCTTCAAAATGTTTTCTTGAACAGACAGACACAATTTTCTATTGTGAAACTCCCTGGGTGCATGAAATCCTATCACTCTTCTCATGAGCTGTGAACACAACTCTAAGCTCAGCAGGATTTCTTCTAAATTGGGAACCCTCTCCTTTGCATCAGATTGAGATTTGGAAATTGAGAAAAACTCAACAGCATTTTTTTCCAAGCACAGAGTGAGACCTCACTTTGAAGTGGCAAGGGTGTAGGAAGTGGAAACATACTTGTTTGTTCTAAAGACATAAGGCTAAATGCTCACTTTGAGAAATCAGTGAAAACCTCCCTTCTGCCACAGCAAGGAACCACCCTTACAGAGTTGCAAGAACAGTCTTAAACTACACAATTTAAGTACTGGGATGAAAGTGTTTGAGGTATTTTCTTAACGCAAACCTAAATTCTTGAGAGAAATATTGAAAAAATCTTAATATGTGGGGGAAAATAACCATTTTTTATTCCAGTAAACCAGTAACTTCAGAAAAAATTACAAACTAAGGCATCTTTGGACAAAGACAGGTTACTCAATGAGTACTTGGGGTTAGAATGACAAGACCAAAGCAAGACATGTTTCAAAAGGCTAAACTTTTTAGACTAAAAGCCCACTGAAAACAGTCAGAACTTCTCTTGGTTTCAATAGACTTTCAATTAGGCCTAGTTAAGCTCACTCTTTGAAAAGATAGATTAAAATGTGAATGGCCAAGACTTCATAACCTTGCAAGACAAATGTTAGGATTCCAATTACGTTTTCAGCTTTGGGAATCTGATCAATTCCCCATGGGTACAAGCTATTAGGAGACAAAATGCAGCAATTCAGAGAGATGATACAATACAGAGATATCATAACCTGAAAATCAGGAGATAAGCAGAACCTTGAGAGATTTTCTACTTTACAGGCAATTGATATTACTTAGGGACAAGGATGAGCTAGAAAATTTTCTATGAAAAAAATGCATTTCCTTTATGATTTATAGCTTTTATGAATAAAAAGGACTATTTCAAAATTTAAGTATCCTTATCACCAGCCATTTTTCCTTGTCTAACCCAAATCTCTTATGCTGTGAACCAAATGCCTTTTGTCTAAACTGAGCATGTAAACCAGATACTCCCTCCTCTTTGAAGTACTCTTGTATCACTTAGTATACTCTTAGTATCTTCCCTGCATAAAACACACACTACATTCTTTCAGCATTTCCTCGTTTCCTAGATCTCTGATCATTATCACTGCCCCCTGCTTATCCCTCCACGTAGTCCACATCCTTGAACCACCATATCAGTGCAGATGACAAAGTTGTCCAGCCGAGAGCTTATTTCATAGTGGACCTGACATAAAATGTGCCTTTTTGCAATGATACAACACTGTTAATTCAATTTCAGCTTGTGAATCTGCTATAACGTCAAGATATATAAAACATATATAAAACTTCTATTGAAACAGTTGCTCCTTATCATTTGTTTGCGCATAAAGTGTAAAATATTACCCCTGTGCCCTGGCAGCCAGGAGGGCCAAGTGTGTCCTGGGGGGCATCAGGCCCAGCATCGCCAGCTGGGCAAGGGAGGGGATTGTCCCGCTCTGCTCTGCACTGGGGCAGCCTCACCTTGAGTGCTGGGGGCAATTTTGGGTGCCACAATATGAAAAATATATTAAACTATTGGAGAGTGCCCAAAGGAGGGCAACAAGGATAGTGAAGGGCCTTGAGGGGAAGCCATATGTGGAGCTGCTGAGGTCACTTGGTCTGTTCAGCCTGGAAAAGAGGAGACTGAGACGAGACCTCATTGCAGTCTGAAATTTCCTCATGAGGGGAAGTGGAGGGGCAGGCACTGATCTCTTCTCTGTGGTGACCAGTGACAGGACCTGAAGCTGTGTTGGGGAGGTTTAGGTTGAATATTAGGAAAAGGATTTTTACCCAGAAGGTGGTTGGGCACTGGAATAGGCTCCCCAGGGAAATGTGTCACAGGATCAACCTGACAGAGTTCAAGAAGTGTTTGGCCACTGCTCTCAGGCTCATGGTGTGATTCCTGGAGATGTCCTATGCAGGATCAGGAAGCTGGACCGTTGTAGATGCCTTCTAACTCATAATATTCTATTCTATTCTATTCTATTCTATTCTATTCTATTCTATTCTATTCTATTCTATTCTATTCTATTCTATTCTATTCTATTCTATTCTATTCTGTTCTGTTCCGTTCCGTTCCGTTCTGTTCTATTCTATTCTACTCTACTCTACTCTACTCTGCTCTATGATTCTATGAACTAATAACACTTTTCAGATCTTTTTGTTTCCCTAGGTAATTTCTTATTTGGAACTACTGACCAGTTCTCAATGCAGAACCTTGCAGCTCAATTTTACCTACAAATTTAATGAATTTTTTTTCTTTATTTAAAAGAGTACTAGAAAAGTGGATTGTTTTTTGGAAACTGGATGATAAATCTGTTAAGCCCTTTGAACCTAAAAAGGACAAATTTAATTTAGAGAGCAGTCTCTTCCTTCATAGCAGTATTTCTTTCAGATATGGCTCTGACTCCTGGCAAAGCATAAAGAATTATCTTTAGGGGATGATAATTAAAGGACAAATGTTATGGCTGTAGTGAAACAAAGATTGCGAAAGTAATTGAATAGGAAAAGAGTTTTCAGAAAAGTAGATTTCAGAAAACAGGGAGATGGTAAATAAAGTCATTTTCTGAAAGAATTTGAAGGAGTACAGGTAGATTACTGAAAGATTATTTTGTAAGCCAAACTATTAAACAGGAAAAGCCAGACAGTAGGAGTAGCAGAGACCATCGTGTCTGCATTGACAGCTCTTCAGTAACTTGGACCAGTGAAGAACGAATCATGCAAAACTGAAAGCCAGGATGAACATAAGAAACCAAGGATATGTCAATAAAAGCAAAGATATGAGTGGATATAATGTGACATAAAGAGCTACGTAAATATGTTTTAGAAGGAAGAAGTAACAAGAAGACAAAGGGAATAGTGAGCTATTTTTGACAAACAGAAGATGCCAAAGAAGTGAAAATACCTATCAGTGCCCTGTCCTGCTGAGAGAATATTGCACAATTCCCAAAGAGATCTTTCCAAGTTCCAATTTTCATTTAGCAAAATAGCCATGATGAAATAGAAAATACTGCTGGTGAAAGGATCAGAATTTAAAATAATTTTGACAAATCAGTAAGACAACTAGCTTCATCCTAGTTTGGAACAAATCTGGGTTTGGAACAAATAAAAGAACAAAACAATGTGCAATGGTGAAAAGAGAAAATGAAACACAGAATACACAAAATACAGAATAAGAAATATTTAGCTAGATGGTGGGGACAGAAATGGCCTAGGGTTACAATGATTTATACAGTGATGTCCTTCCAAAGACCCATCTCCTTCTAGAATGCAATAATGAGAATGATAACTAATCCTAAAAATTCCACTTTTGTGTGTCCTCACAGGAAATTCTGTGTCTGGTTTAGGAGCTGCATGTCTAGCAAGAAACTGGACAGAATTGTGATTTTTTTTTTTTTTTTTTAACAAGAGTTTTTAAGAAGATGATGAGTTTTTGCAGGAAAAAAAAGAACAAAAGGCAGTGAGTTTATTTGGTCTAGAAAGAAAGATGAAGAAAATGTGGTTAAAATGTCACAAAAAGACAGTAATTGTTCTTCCACGTACAAGGGAGAAGAAAAAGAATAAATACTACTGACAGCAAAGGTTAAAGCTGGAGAAGCTTTCCAGTAGGGTGGTGAAACAACACTATCTGAAAAAACTAAGAAAATATCATGTTGAGAACATTAAGAGGCCGTCAAGTTTTTTCTCAGGGATGATTTAGGAGAGGAAATTCATACTGTATGATTCCTATGATTCCTTTGATCCTCTCTTAAATTTCTATATTTTCAAAAATGGAGGAAAGAGGAGGGAGAGTCATTACAATAAACATATTACACAATATTCTTTTCCCTATACTAGGAGGAGAGAGCAACAAAATCTATAACTTCTATCAATGTCTAATTAAATTTTAGAATTCCAGATTAGGAGCATCTGCTTTCTAAGGTATCTGTCTTCAGCCAGCATCATTTGCATAATTATAGTGCTAGACAAGGACCACACAGAAGCAACTCTATATTGAATAGCAAAACAGCCTAACAGCAACTTGAATCACAACTTGATTTCCCATGGCTCTGAGCAACATCAGATAGTTTTGTGGGCCATATGTAAATTAGTTTGAGGACAATTAAACAGGTATCTTCTCTTCCTCTTCTCCCAAATATGGGTTTATCATTGGGCAATGCTCAGTTTTTTAAGTTAGTGATATGAAAAATGAAATCTGGATTGGTTTACAACATAAAAAGCATAATTTCAACACTTCCAAAATATTTTGCATTCTGAGTCTTTACAAATTACATGAAGAAATACTCAGGTTGGCTATAATAGCCTAGTTTAATAGCTTTTTAGATGTGTGATTTGTTTATTTTTAAATACAGTTGTAATATATCTGACATGACTATCAGTGCATTTCTGGTTATACACTCTATGAAACTCAAAACCAAGAGGGCTTTAACTCAAACAAAAGAAATTAGCCCGAGGATTGTAGTATAAGGAAAGATAGCTATTCTACTATCTACAGGAGGGATACCCTGTTGTTCCCTTAATGTAATGAAAACATTATGAATTAAAGAAAAAATGAAACACTGACGAGAAGAGGACAGAGTTCAAAGAAAGTGCATATTTCCCTTGTTCACATGAAGATCTATTGTGCATTCATAGATGGAGCCATGAAAAACAGACTTCACTTTCTATTCGATTTGGTTTTACACTAAAACGAGAAGCACTTTCCTGCTTCTGGCAGTAAACACTTCAATATCTCAGAAATTATAATGTAACTCACATATTTTAGAGGATGAAGAGAAAAATCCGTGTCATAGCAGTTATAAATTACACCAGAAATGGGAAAAAACCCTAAAAACAGAGTTCCCATATAAAGATAGAACAAGAACATGCGTAGCTAAAATATTCTTGAGAAGTTAAATGTTGCACTATATATCTTTTATACATTTTGAGATTTATTGAGATAGTTATTCCTAATTTATTCTAGGATGATAATTTTGCTGTAAATCCTCAAGGGGACACTGCTATTCTACAATAGGTATTTTAGTAAACTTCCGAGTATAGACAAGTTTATCGAAGTAACTTGCTCCTGCATTATTAATCTGTCTCCATTTCCCTACCTGTAAAAAGAAAAATATATTTCATGGCATGTATTCTCTTCTAAATCTGACCCTAGGCACCCAGAATCACCATAGGACTGCTACTCAGTGATTCTCACATAAATTACTTGACTAGTTTTCGGAGAAGAATGGGATTAGAAAACATCCTTGCAGGCTTTAATGAGTAGGCACACAAATTCTTCTTTCTTCATATGCCATAAAGAATACCTTTTTTCTGGATTCAAGCAGAACTCAAACTTAGAACTATGTATCCCTATCAAGACCTAGGCACTTCTGACCAGGCATAAAAGCAGAGCTTTAGGTAACACAGAGCATTAGAAAAGCATTCAAGTAAACAAATTATTGATTTAGTTTCTGGTTTCTGTACCTCCATAAACACATAATTAAATCAGTGAAAAAAATACTTAAATATTTACTTCAAAATGGCATTTGTTCAGTGTTTTCTCTCTCTGGAATTGCATTACTTTCTGAGTAAAATTTTCTGCAATTAAATTTAGTTTTCAGGGTAGAGCTTGCTTTTGGTAAACTGGTAGTTCATGTGTCATCCAGCATTTCTACTGCTGTGTTTAACTTGGCCAACTCCAGATTTATCTTTCCAAACTGAATCCAGCCTTTTACTTGGAAAAACATTTTCACTGCTTTATGATTGCCAAGAGGCTTGCAAGACTTGCCCTTTGGATGGGCATTTCCACTGTGTTCTTTCTGCACACTGAAGTATTAGCAATAGGCTGACTCTGCTCATTGCAGGTGCCCACTGTCAAGAGTTGCTGCTGAAGTCCCTTCAATTCTCACAGTTGCTCTGCTAGGGCAGACCTAGAAGGTCTCAATGCACCCAGAAAAAATTAGATGACATTGTATCATAAATAGACTTCCCAGTCATCTGTTGAGTCAACCTAAATGCAAATTATGTGCTAGAGAGTACTGACTGCTGAGGACTTCAGTCTTCTGGTGAATGGCAACTAATGTGGGCATCCACGAACTATTGGTCCTACTGACTTTTGTGTCATATCTTACAGACAGACATAGCAAAGATAAACTAGTCCCTTCTTCCACTGAGTGCACAGGAAGCAGGTTACAACTGCCACTTGAAATTTACAAAGAGTGAGGTATGAAGATTAGTCAGAAATTAATAATGACCTTCTCTTTAAAGACCTTACATACCTGCAAATCATACTATTAAACTAGTAGCTGGAGAAAATGATGCCATCTCACTGCCCTGTATTTGTAGATCTGATTTGTCTCCTGAAAACCCAAGAAGAATAGCAAAGACTTTATGCCATGACTCTTCTGCCAGTTGCTGTCTCCTGAGGTCTGCTTCCACTACACATTATGGCTACAACTGGCGTCTATCTATAGCCTCCATGCAGCAGAGGATATGATACATGATAAAGCAGACAGGAGAGATGTCTGTCCACTTTCCTTCTCTTGCTAAGATTCTGTGGCATCCTTTCTACCACAATCTTCCAAACCGCCTGAGCTTCCTTCAGGTACCTTCTGTTATTCCTATTTCTTGATGTCTATGCAGTCAGCAGTAACCAGAGACATCCATTTTGACCCAAACATTGTGCAAAGGTGTGGCACAGGGCTAAGCTGAATATACCCTGCCTGATAGTTGCTCATCTAGATCACATAATTGCCCAGTTCTTATCTGGCACAAACTCGCAGTCAGCTGACTAAGGGCAGGACCAGAATTTGCTTACATCTGCTATAGCCTGTTTCTTCTCTCAGGTTCAGTGATACAAGTGACAAGGCTAGCAAGGAAGGCATCCACTTAGGGAACCAGATCCTGGATATGAAAGAATAATTTTGGATAATGATGTGAAAATTGAGTTTCTTGCTGTTCACCTCGATGATGATTTTCACAGTCTCATTGTTTACTTCCTTAAATAAACTGTAATAAATAATGTATCAAAGTTACTTTCAGGAAAATACACGCAAGTGGCTATAACAGAATCTCAGCAAATACATAAATCAAATTTCAGTTGATATATCTACTACCTCTGACATGCTTTGCTTCCGGAGTGAAAATTAAACCATGGAGGTACTTCTCTATAGTAGATAGATATGGAGAGTGACCCAAAGATTTTTCATGCTGAGTGGAACTCCCAAAAGCTCCAAGAACAAATGTGAGGCAAGGTGTGGTCTGAAGTTTCCCCCTTCTAGAGGAGAACACCGTGAACCAAGACTGCAGGTACCTAACATTTAGCTTTCCCAGTCTATAGGGTAATACTTTAGCTGCTAGGATATATAAAACAGTCCTCTTTATCTTGCTTGATTGCCTTAATCTTAAAGCTGCCACATTTACTACTTCCCATAGAATGCTGAGTAGTCTTCATCTGCTCAGTCACGTGTACTCTATCAATGCCATCTCAGATTTGGGAGCTGCTTGTCTCAAGTGTCTGTAACTCATGTGGTGTCAGGCACCTACTTCTTGAGGTAAATGCTATTTTCAGCATACTAGAAGGCAGAACCACAGCCAGTTAGGGAATATGCAGATTCAACCCAGAAGTACCCAGGAGGCTTAAGTAAACACAGCACAAGAGTTACTAAACATGAGTTTTAATTTCAGCTTTGAACTTTGCTGCTTGAAGCTTCTCCAAACCACTTGGAGCTATCTCATGTATTAAAAACACTACATTTTTTCGAGAAAGTTTACTGATCTGTAATTATTGATGACAATCTGAAACACTGATAGGAATGCACATGTAAGTTGACCTTTGTGTTCAGAGACCAATATTTCAGGATAATGTGGTCCGTACATGCTAAATTACAAGGCGTGGTTTCCAAACTATGATTTTGTCTAGCTACTCTCCTCCTCTGACAATGTTAGCTTGCAATGAAAAAACCCAAACCAACAAAACAAACAGAACACATTGGCAGCTATATCATTTAACAGTCAGTTAACAACATGAGATTGTATTTTAGACAGAGTAGTACTATTTTCAGTTTATACATGTAAAGAATTACAAAATTTAGACCTACTTTCCTAGTTAAATTCAATTTATTTTATTTTTTTTAAATATATTACTGCTCGCCAATATAAGCTTAGCACGTAGTATCTTAATTTAACGAGCAGAAACTGCAAACTTTTAATAGAATTTATCCTAGCAAGTTACTGAGAATCTTGGCAATTCCCAGGAAGAAACCAATGGGAAACTTAAATAAAACAAGATATTTAGTGAGCTAAAACAGATTTAAATACTCTGTAAACAACTGCCTGAGTGGTGTTTTCTATTCTATTAATATTTTCTATACTATATAGGTACAGAGCTAATCTTGTACACTTGAGCAGTTCAAGTGGACTTACAACCATCAGTGTCCTTGAATTTTTCTGCCTATAATCCCAGAGACTCTCAAGGGAAAGCAGCAATTTTCAGAAGATGGAGCAATGCCACACAGCTCTATAAGTAATTTTCCCATAATTGTGTACATTGAGGCAGAAGAAATAACAAGGAAGTTGGCAGAGTCCCTGTTCTAAAATATTCCCCAGTAGATAAGAGACACTCATGGTCCTTTTATGCATTAACTGCTAAATTAACAGCATCTAACAGAGAAGGATAGAGCCATAAATGTTGGGGACTGCATGTGTAGCCATTTCCTCACAGTGCAAGTAGGGGATGTAGGCTGCAGCAAGCAGTACCAGCACACACCTCTCTTTTCTGCTTCCCAGGCAACCTAGAAATATGCCTCAGGTATCCTCTAGAGTCAGACTACGGCCACTGATTGGAAATTACAGTTCAGTGTTTACATTTAAGATCAAGGAGAAATCCACAATAATTGATCTGACCTCATTAGCACATAAGATTTTAGAATAAGCTTAGCATAACAAACATAGAAGTCGATGAAATGGGAGAAAGCTCCCCAGGGTTCAGAAAAAAAGGTGTCTCATTTTTCATTCATCTCTTCACAGCTAGCAATAACATCATGCTAACTCATTTACTAGAGTCTTCTGCTGGAAGGACTGGTGTTTCTACCTACTCAAGTGTCTAAACTGTATTTCAACATGGTTCACTCTCTTCCAGCATACTATTTGCTTACAAGAAAGGTGCTATTTTGGAAAGTTTAGGCTTCCCCCAGTTTCTCCTGTCTTTCGAAGTGATGAAATCTACTATTTCTACCAGGGCATTGTGCTAGAATCTTCTCAGGGAAAGAAAAGAAAAAAGGAACCAAACCAAATACAGTTCTTTCCTGCTCACTATAAAGTTTGGGCCTCTACACTTCCCAAATATGTCTTCAAATATCTTGTTTTCTTCAGAAAGCAACAAACTACAAGGTCTCACCCAACTCCAACACAACACACTCGCTAAGACTTATCTTTTCACAAGACTTTTTTTGTTAGCTAAACTCTGCAAGTGTGCCAAATGCCTCATTTACCAGATCCTCCTCCAGATGCAGCCATAAATGCTTATTAAGCTCACAGGCTAACTATAAAACTTTTCTCTGCCAATGGAAGATACTGCAGGGTTGGGTGTTCATTTGGTCATATATTTCTTTATGAAGAAAAGACAATTCTTGACAAATCTATTTCCTGAAAAACAAAGGCTTTTGCTGAGAAAAGGGAACGGCAGTACATGTGAACTACTAGAATTTTTACATGAACTTTGATACACTGTATGCTGAGAAATTCTCAGTTCGGCTGAGAAAGCTATGGATTATTCTAAGAAACATGGAACCAGTTAAATGGATAATGGTAAGTCTCTTGGAGGGAATACGTTATTAGTATTGGTCTCATCAATATTTCCATTCATGATCTTGATACCAAAAGCAGCAATATGCTTATGGAAATTCTGAAGATGAGAACATTATATAGTAAGAAATTAGTCATCCTGATTACCAGAATGACTGCTTTGAATTAAAATGCTTAGTACATGTTTTTGGGACCAATGAATATTTCTGTTTTCACTTTGGAAACTGCTAGTTGAAAACAGAGGAAAAGAAGGATCTAAGTGACTTAGTGAAGCATAGAAATAATTTTGCTGTGAAATAGACAAATACAAACTTCATCGAAGGTGTTTAGTGCAGTAACATAGTCATTAATGTGACTGAACAAGGTCTTGCATATATTTTCAGTAAACCATCATTAAGTAAGATCAAATCAAACAGAGATTTAGACAAGAACTATGAGAATAAATAGCAAAATTAATATTTTATTATATGACAGAAAGCTTTGATTCATTTTAGGTACTGTATGGAAGACAGATATGACATTATTGCGTTCTAAAGCTACATCAAAGAATAAACATGGTAGAAGACAAAGAAATGTTTTCAGTTACATATGACACTGAAGGAAGAACAACCATGCCTAAAATGAGTCTGTGAATACATGTAGGCCGAAAATTAGGTTTTTAATAGTCAGAAAAAATATCTATTTGGAACATGCTTCGAGTAGTTCTACTGGATTTTATACAAAGTTCATTAGTTGACAAGTGAAATTACATGCTACTGCCTGAAAAAGCAAGGAAATAAACAGTCCATTTCAGTCTTAGTCTTCCTATTACCAGAAAAACAAGAAACCTTACTGAGCAGAGTTTTGCAATCACTATGAATTAAAAGATACTTCAATGGGTCTATTAGAATCAACATTGACAGCTAACTCAGAGACTGTTCTGAGGAAGTCTCAGCCTTGTGAAAACAAAATTATTATTTTTTCACTTCAAATTCTGCAGGCCATATTATTAGACATTGCAGCATCTCTTCTGCATTTTGGACACTCACAAAAATCTAGTGTGAATACAAAGAAGCAAGTATTGATGAACAGTGAAGTGTGAAGAGTACAAATTGTATCAAGGAACTACAGCATGCAGGAGCTTTGAGCTTTCCCCCCACTTTCACATTCAGCTGGGTAAATACGGAGATTGTGACTGATTTGGTAGGGGTGTGTGCATGGCTGTCTTCTTGAAAGCTGTTTTTGCCAGTTGTCTTGAAGTACAATTACTTGTATGGCCATGTTTTGATGGTTGTTTCCAATGGAGTTATTGGTGACTCGAAGGTGTGTTTACAGAGAGCTCTCCTCAAACCCCGAACGTACATTTGTATACGTACTTGCATACTGACACGGTATGTCTGGATAAACCGACCCAGATAAACATACAAGAATCATCCAAAGTGTTTCTGTTTACTGCGATGAGCCCACTCACATACTTCTAAAAAACCAACTTTGTGGTAGAAACCGGGCTTGTACTTTCCTAATACTCCTCTTTAGGATGGGTTTGGTTCAGCTGTATCCCCTTCACGGCAACCAAGCGCCATGGCAGCATATGAATGCTCATATCTTTTGTATTTCTTTTATATCTCTCGTCCCGCTCTGCCCGTCCTGAGTGTTGCCGCGCCGCAGGCCGAGCACGCACACCGGGCAGGCTGATCAGGGCCGCGCTGGGTGCTAGGAGGATCCCCCGTCAGGGCAGGCTCGCTCGGGCTGGCTGCCTCCGGCCCCAGCTCCCGCTGCTCCTCCAGCTGAGGCAGGATACCCCGCGCTGGCAGCGGTCCTGCCTCAGCAGCGCGGCTGCTCTCCCTCACATCCCCCCGACAGGAACTGGCCTCCTCCACGCGCGCCCTTTGCAGTACCCCTGAGCGCCCTTGCCCCGGCGGTGGACCCTCCTTCCCGACTTTGCTCTTGTCCTCCCGAAGCCCCCGGTAAAGGAGGAAGCGAGGGCCGGCTCTCCAAGAGAAAGACCCATGCGGACCCTGCGCCTCGCCCTGCGCCGGAACGGCCCCAGGCCGCGCCGCCGCTGGAGGGCAGACCGCGGAGGGGCGGTGAGCGAGGGGCGGGCACTGCTGGGCCGCATCCCCGGCGTGTGAGCATGCCGCGCCGGGAGGAGGAGGAGGAGGAGGGATTCCTCGGCCGGGCCGGGGGAGGTTCGCACTGGAGTTAGCGCCGGGCGGGGAGGAAGAGCGAGCGCTGCCGGAAGCGGCGGAGCGGTGGCGGCGCTGGGAGCCCGCGGTACCCCGCGGGCAGCAATGTAGCTGGGTGACAGCGGCCGGAGCGCGCCGCCTCCGCT
>VZRJ01010494.1:253285-443807 GCA_013397565.1 Ptilonorhynchus violaceus
GCGGACCGGCCAGGTGGTCTCGCCTAGGGATGCGGGAAGAGCCCAGGGTCGGGGCCGGGGGCGGAAAGTCGCCGTGTAGATCACTGTACGGTACGGACCGGGCGTGGAGTGTTGCCGCGGGGTCTCGTTTTGGGACGCTGGCTGCTAGTTGGTTGTTTTCAGATAACGAAGATGTCCGTAATAAGTGGGCAGAGCAAGACAGTGCGGTGAATTTATACGACGAATTTATATGTTCCCCCTCGCCCCATCCTCTCGCGTCTTCATGTAGTAGATTAACTTTTGAAAGGTTCTGAGAGCAGAGATAAACATGAACCGTGTAGTGCTTTTAAAAGTCTGTGAGTTGAGCAGTGACAGCTTTCTGGGTCGTGAAAACGGCACTCATGCTATGAAGATCATAAAGTGAAAACTAGGAATTGCCAGGAGCGTCACTAGACTCGCTTTGCCCTCCCGTCCTATAAAGCCTTGCCACCTACTTCTTAAGTCACTCTGGATCTCTCACCTGTTGCCCAAAGTTTTCCTTCGAGTAGAGCAGAGAAGTAACTTACAGCATCTTTTTTTTGCCATGTGAGACGTTCAAATAAAAGAATCGCTTTAATACTTAAAAATGCCTGCCACATTAACATGGCATGCTAGTTTTTGAAGGGTGAAGGGTAGCAGTATTGCCTCTTATGTGGATAGGGAGCAGATGTTGCTCTGAGCTCTGTAGCCCGTAAGAAAGCTAACTGTTGCTAACCCGGAGTCTAAACCCAAAGTTTGTGTCCTTACCTAGGAGGTAAAAATTGTGAGGATTTTATTTGTCCAAGAGCAGGATTGAATTGTACTTGTTCATGCATCAACTCTATATAGTTTATTTACAGCATTGCATTTACATAAAGCATCTATTGTCTTTTTAACACTTTCTTTTCACAGAAGTGCGTGTATTTCTGGACACATCTAAGTTTTAGTGAGTAGCTGGGTACAAATCTAGCATCTTATGTGAATTTATATTCAATTTAATAAATTCCTGGACCCATGCCCACAGGATGTGAGATGACAGATTACACAGAAATAGTGCTTGTGTGTGTATATATATATATCTGTCTATCCTAAAAAGATATATGTGTGTATCAGTCTATCCATCTATAGATCTAAAAACTCATACAGTTTTCTTTCCAGGCAAAATAGTTTTAGTTGTACTTTAAGCCTTTCTTGTTGCTAAAAAGCTTTCTCCAGGTAACAGAAAGTCTGAGCTTGTTTTAAGTATTAAAAACTTGCTATTGCAAACCCGGTCCTATAAAATAGTATGCACAAATAGTAATGATAGATTAGGATACCACATGGGTACTTTTTTGACCTGGACTAGCACTGGAAGTTGACTGCTTTTGGTTCCAGATCAAATATGAACAAATACGACTTTCTTCTTAGGCTGTCTGAAGACAGGCTGAGAGGGTGGGACTGTTAAGCCTGGGGAAGGCTCTGGGAAAACCTATCAGCTTTTCAGTAACTAAAGAAGGGCATACAAGAGTCGAAGAGGAACTTTTTACAGGGATATGCAGTGAATAGGCCAAGGGGTAATGGCTTTAAACTGAGTGGGTAGGTTTAGATTAGATATTAGAAAGAAATTCTTTACTGTGAGGGTGGTGAGTCTCTGTAACAGGTTGCCCAGAGAAACTGTGAATGCCCCATTTCTGGAAGAGTTCAAGGCCAGACTGAATGGGACTTTGAGCAGCCTGTTCTAGTGGAAGATGTCCCTGCCCATGGCAGGGGGTTTGGAACTTGATGATTTTTAAGGTCCCTTCTAACCGAAGCCATTTTGTGATTGTCAAAGACAGACTGGAGTAGAATGAATATTGTACTTGAGAAGTAATTTAAACCTTGATTCTGAAGTGAGTAATCCCATTACTTTTGTGGAGAACACTTGTGAGTCCCTGCAGGCTTTAGAGCAATATTTCTATCTTGGGTAATGACTACTTAATTTGCAAGTAAAAGTTACGAATGTTGTTATAAAACTTTTTAGTTAAAATATTACTGTATTTGACACAATGCTTATTGTATCCTATGTGCAGCTCTAGAATGTTGTGTTATAGTGTCTTTTAGCCCTAGAAAAATAGAGACTGGTCCAGTATAGTAAGAAATCTTTGTCCTTTTTTTCATTTCAAATCCCTTAGTTTCATGACTGTGCCTTCTATAGAATATTGCTTTGGTTCCTGTGTTAGGACCGCTGGGGAAATGTCTGGATTTTTCTCAACAAACTAGAAATCCTGGGCATATGCTCTGCAGACTGTTGTAGATGCTGCAAGGACAGAATACCTGTTACAGCAAGTAGCACTATTGTATATTTCTAGAGCACAGAAATTTACTTGTTGAAGCAAACTTGCTACTGCTACTCAGCTTTAAAATCCATGGACTGTGAAATACTTAGGCAAGACTTATTTTTTGAAGGTTCTTTGTTTTTGAATATCAAACTGTGAAGTAGTTCAGTTCAGTGATAACTCTATGATTTGATCTTTGAATATTTAATAACCTACAAGCCCTGGAGAAAAACAGGCATTATTTACATTGTTTTATCTCTTTAGATGATCTAGGATTTATATTTACACGTCATTTTGTAAGATCAGTTCTGCTGGGGTAAAATAGTCTGGACTGTGCTGCAGAGCTTCAATGGAAATGAGTTTTGGAACATGTTATCCCTGACCATGCTTAGAGAAGAGACAGTGAAGCTGACAATGCAGTTAGAAAACACACCAGTCTTTTAAGGTTGGCTAATTGTAAGTTTTATTGTATGAAATGACAGTATGTGTATGGTTTATCAGGTAGAATTAAACTTATGTATTATGAATGTTACAAAATATTAATATTTGCACAATCAAGTTACTGTAACAATGCAATGTTTATAAACACCTGACAAGAGATTCCGCATGAATTGAAGGTAGAACAAATATGCTTAATGTAGTATGCAGATATTTTGCATTTTACTTGGAGTGGTCTCAAAATGAGTCAGACATTATTTTAATGTGGTGTTGCTGTGTTAATTCTGGAGAGTGCTACTTTCCAAAGCAGTACAGCCTGCAGAGCTGTAATACTGTGTTCTGTGAAGCAGCAGTTGGAACTGATAAAGCTACGATTGATATCAAATCCTCAGCAGCTTTTTCCTAGCATTTTTTGCACTGTTTCATTCTCTTTCTAAATAAGCCAGACTCTGGTAGTAGCCCAGAACAACACAGTTTGTATGGTTCAGTTTAGTTAGGTGTTAGCATCCCGTCTGTATGGCCATTGTGCCTAGTTCAGCTCCCACAAATAGTATTTATACTGATGGATTACACTTCCTTTTTCAAATCAGATGAGGTACTAAATACATTACTATCTCTTGAAACGTTTAGTTTATGCATATAATAGACTTTCATATTACATTAAAAGGTTATCTTTTGTCAGAGATTTAGCCCTGTGTATAGGCACAATTAAGTAAATATATCGTTTTTTAGTGCACCTACAAGAGGGTTTTTGTTGTTAACTTAGGAATTAAGGGGGGGATAAAACTTCTTCGAAAAAATGGTCTCCTGTTACAACTGACCTTCTTGATTATTAGGTAACTGTTGATTTCATAACTTCTTCAGTCACCTAATTTAAGAGATCTTTCAGGTGCACGTTTAAAGTGTATATGCTTAAATGCTTCACATCGTGAGGTCCAGCTGTAGAAGGACTCCTGAGGCAGAACTGGTATTTTTCCTTCTTGTTGATTACAGCTTGTTTTCAATTAAAACATGGAGTCTATTTTTTCCTGTACTTTTTGCCAGTTGCGTACTTTGAAATTTCTTTATAGTTGTCTTCCAAAAAAGGGTGTTGTCCTATAGATTATATAGGAAATTCCATTGCAGAATTACTTGTATGGTTCTAATTTCCATAATATACCTACTGACTTGCCAAAGTTAATGAAAATTGTATTAAACAATCCAGAAAAGTCACATGCATCTTGTACAGGTGGTCTTACGGCTCATTGTGTGCAGAAGCCTTGTGTTTCTCTCTCTGATTTTTTGAGGCCCTCTCCATCTTAAGTCCTACCAAGTTCACATACTCAAAGATGAGAGCTAAGTTTTGGGTTAAGTGGTTGAAAGTTGAGTAGGTTTACAGCTGTTTTAAGTAACACTATACCTTTTCAAGTGTCATAATATGATCCAAACAGTAATGCAGAGCTGTGGTGTAATATATACATGTAATATAAATAAAGTTTAGCAGATATCTTTAGAATTTTGTAATTTAGTAGCAGCCATTAGTTTTATTTTACAACTTGACACAAGGAGAAACATAGACGTGAGATGGAAATACCATCTTTTGGAGGGGGCCTGAGGAGGTATTGTATACCAGGGTTTTATAGAAATTTCACACCAAAAAAGACTGTCTTAAATTGCTTGGCATATTTCAGGGTTTTCAAGGATGATTCTATTCTTGACTAAACCTAATTATAAAAATACAGTGATGAACCTGTTTATACATAGTGAAATTTTGGGGGTTAGCTGCCTGGAAAAAAAAAAAAGGACAAAATTACAGCATAAGAACCTATGATCTTTTTAGCTCTTTGGGGATTTTTTGTCTCATGTACAAACCAAAACCTTTGCGTCTTTCCAGAGAGATGCATTTTCCCAGATATCTTTGCCTCACATATTTTCATGAGATTATATCTTTGCGATGTCTTTTCCAGATTCTAAGCAGAATCTGGAACTCAGAGCAACTGAGTTCGTTGAATAGTAACTGCTGAAGTTTGATAGCAGTCATTCTCCTTTATTTATGTAGTTGTAGCTTACATTTCTCAGTCCCTAAATATATTATTCCCAATTTAAAAAATTGTTTCCCTCTTTGTATGGCCATGCATAAAGATGTGATGCTAACTAAACTAGACCAGATAATCTGTTTTGTTCTGGGCTATTCCCAGAGTCTTACTTATTTAGAAAGAGAAGGAAACAGTGCAAAAATTGGAAAACTAGGAAAAAGCTGCTGAGGATTTAATATCAATCCTAGCTTTCAACTCTCACTGCATTCACAATAATCAACAGCAGCTTGATAAGCACGTGTGGTCATCGTGCCTGCTTCAGCCCTGTCCTACCTACAATTAGTATTTAGAGTGAGAGGCTACATTTTCTTTCTTCCTAGTAAAAGGAAGTTGAAACTTAGTCAATGGTTTTAGTTTTTTTGAAGGTATCTTTTCCATTGCTGTTCTGTTATTTCTGATAGGCATTTGTAGGGTCCTGTGCAACCTCTGCTGGCGTTTGCGTTATCTGTGGATTATGGACATATCTTTCAAAAACAATTCCAACAGTGTTCAGCCTTTCATGCAAAGATACCAGCAGTAAGCTGGTTGGTGGCCAGAGAAGGATCTTAATTGCTTCCTCTAGTGTTTAAAGCAGCTGCAGTCTGTATCATATTATCTTTAGCCAAATATACGTGAAGAAAAGAAATACCAGTATGTAGTGGACTGTTACAGAGCACACTATTTTCTGGCCATCACATGTTTCATTTTGAACCAATAATACCTGTAAGTGAATTTCCATACTGTCAGTAATGACTATTTTGTTAACAAAGTCCTTGAATGACATCTTATGCCTTAATATTGAAACAGGTATTCTTTAGTGAAACTTTATAATTGAATTATGTCAGGCTATGAAAGGAGCAGTTTTGAGTTTCAAATGCCATGTGAAATGACGTCTCTGCTTGAAGAAAATATTGTAGATTTTTTTTTTAATTAGGATTTTTAAACTGATTTCTTTAAAAGGTCAAATTCAATCTGTTTCTTAATGGGCCAGTTGGCTTGTTGTCTACTATGTGCTTCATTTGCTATGAATAAGATAAATGAATTCTATTAATAAAGAGACCAGCTGCTTCAGGAATATTGTCTTTACTACAATGGAAAATATGATGCTGTGGTCACTGAACTTGTACAGATCTCTTGGGTTTTTGTGGGCAGAAGTGCTACAGCAATTTGCAGTTTCCTGTAATAGTAAATAACTTCGCATTCATTCTCTGCAAAAAAAATACAGAGGACAATACAGTCCTTCTTTCTACTGAATAATAAGTAAGCCAGTGCTATATCTTTGCCTTTCTATTTTTCCTGTATTCTCAAAATTGTAATTATAAATAAATTTAGAATATAGGGGAATTTGGTATCATGGCTTTCCTTTATTAAATCCCATCTCTTGCTAGTATTACATAATGTGATCCCTACTTGTCAACCTCTATTTTAAAAACAATTTTTATTCTCACTATTTCTGCTAAAAGGCCGTTCTAAAACCTTGTTACTCTGAGAGCTGGGTAACTCATTAAAAATAAATTTAGTCTGGAAATTCAAACTTGTTTATGCTAATTTTCCTTTCACTCAACATTTCTGCACTGTTGTTTACTTGGATTTGCTTGGTGAATAATCACATCCTTTTGCTAGACTGAACAAGCTGTTCTCATCCTCTCTTCTAAAAGTTTCTCTGGTTTCTTGGTCATTTTAGTGGCTCTTTTCTAAGCCTTTTTGAATTCACTTTTCAAGAGCTTAGAAGTAAAAGTAGGGGAAACAAAACTAGCATAATATTCTTCATAAGTTTGATCTTTCCTCATTGTTTTCGGTGACAACATCAATCATTAAATCAATGGTTATGGTCCTCTTCTGACTGTGTGTTGCTATAGATTCCTCAAGTGTGTGATTAAAGGTGAAAAAGTCTAAGGATCTTATAAGCAGTAGCAATGAAGTATATATTAAACTGAAGAAAAATAACTTGACCTTCTTCCATATTAATATGGAATTGAAATACTTTTGAGCAGTAATCTAACCTCCCGTTGGCATCCTGTGAAGTGCAAATAACTTTCATTAGAAGGATTATTTCACAGCACATTATGAACTCCAGGCTGTGTTGCAGTATAGTTTTTAAGACTAGTTAGAACTTACTGATTTTAATCACTTCCCTCTCCTGAATTGTGCAAACTTGTATTTCACAGGACAGAAGAGCTTAAACATGTTGCTGCACTCTGGTGTTTTGCTTAATATAGTTCAGACATGGGAAAACAGTATGGAAATGCTGCATGTCTTAAGAAGTCTTATCTTCTTCTAGCTCAATATTCAAAGCAGGATATGAGGTGCTGCAATATGCTGCAATACCTTGATCATGTAGTTTGTTCTACTACTGATGTTACTTGATATTTTGCAGGTTGATTAAAGATTGTAGTGTCTGTTTACAAAGGTACTCTTGGTCTCTGAAAGATATTATGTAAATGAAAGTAGGCATCACTGATAGGTTTGCTTTTCTTCTGTAACAGCCAGTAAACATCAGCCAGTAAAGTCAAGTAAACATCATGAAAAATAAAGCAGGTCACAATGAGAAGAATCAATTTGTGATTTTGCCAAGAGCTTGGACCAGATGACTCTTGAGGTCCCTTTCAACCTGGTATCCTATGATTCTATGATTTGATCCTGTAGAACCATCTGTCTGACATGAGATCAGCTTCTTTCTGGTGTCTTCTCACAGAAGCCACCTGTGCAGCCCTCCCCCCCTCCACCAAAACCTTGCCATGTAAACCAAATAAAGGTCTTTTCCAAGTACTTTCAGTACTTCTGTCTTTGGAAGAGAAATGTTTTGGTTCCTCTTCTGACAAGCAGCTGCTGTCCAGGCACTTGGTGAGAATTGTTCTGTTGTTGTTGATGGGGCAGGTGAACTTCGGAATAGAACAGGGGAATAAATTATTTAAAAGCTGTGAAGGCTTTTAATACTTTTGTTAATTCTTTTACAGTAATTCTTAGATGAGGTGGGCCTTCAGCTGAGCTGTTTAGACTTCTGTTAAGGATATAGCTTTTTTGTGATGATCTCCTCCTGCTGCTTTCTGCAGAAAAATACCTGGGCAAGAACCTGGTTGCTTCTAGAAAATTATCAAATATAAAAATCTTCACTCATCTTCCCCAAGTCCTCACCCTTGCCGCTGTCTCACCACCATGCATAAAAAAGAGCACAAATCCTTGACAAAACAAGCAGTGGAGGGGGTGGGGCTTCATAGTAAAGACATTACTTTTTGAGTCAACTGAGTTGTTTTCTAATTGAAAGTGCACAAGAAGGGATAACTGGATGTATTTAAACTTCTTTTTTCCTGCTGTAATAGTTAGATTCACTTCAAGAAGTGGCCAAATGTCAGTGTAAATATGTGCACATCAGTTCTTAAAAGCTGCAGTTCTTAAAAGTGCAGGTCATATTTAAATGGAAGAACAGAGAGATTTACGATGTTGTGGTGGTGCGTGTTGATGTTCAAAAGCCTTTCTAGATTATCCATATTGTCAAGGCCTTCAGAACACTGGAACCATGCCACTCAGAAAGTTTACATTCCTCTGTAAGTTCATTCCTTCCATCTTCTCACCCTTTTCTGTCTTACCTTATTTGCCTTTAACGTTTGTTTACAAATGATGAGGAGGAATAGAGAGAGGTAGGAGTAAGGAGAGCACAAGAACTCATCTTCTGTGGAATTTACTATTTATATAAACTGTTCTTTTGAATCCATGAATATTGTAGATATTCCTTTCCTCTAAGGTTAAAATTACTTATAAGTTGCAGGAAGCATGCAGGAGAAACTTGCTGCTTTGAAAAAGATTGCTCTGAGCCTGAGGTTATCTGTTAAAAAAAATTGTTCCCTTCTTGAACCTTTTCATGTCTAGAACTACCACTCCCATTACAACAAGCTGAATACTGATCCCTTAAGGAAAAAAAAAATGAAATACCTTTCCTTGCTCCTCTTGTGGATTACTAGTTAGCCTACATACACAGGCAAGCTAGAGAGCTCTGGGAAATTTTGAAATAAGTAAGGCTTGAGCTTTACTGTAGGAGTGGTAAAATCCCCTTATTCTGGGGAAAAGCAGAAATTATGAGAACATTTGAGAGACTGATAGCGGTAAAATCAGCATGTATGTGTATAAATGCATGCATTCATTCATAAAGTATTGTTGAGTATTTTACCTTGTAGGGTAAATATGAAATGTTTATAAAATATTTTACCTCTAGGTTGGGTATTAGGAAAAGCTTTTTCACCCCAAGGGTGGTTGAGCACTGGAACAGCCTTGTCAGGGAAGTGATTATGGTACCAAGCCTGCAAGAGTTCAAGAAGCATTTGGACAACACTCTCAGGCACATGGTGTGACTCTTGGGCTTGTCCTCTGCATGGCCAGGAGCTGGGCATGATGACCCCTGTGGGTCTGTCCCTTCCAACTCAGGATATTCTATGAAGCTGTACTAACTTGCATACTTCTATGAAGAATCTGTTTTAGTACAGACAAAGAAAAATGAACTGAGCCATTTATTAATGGCTCCTTAATAAAAAAACTATAGTTAGCTTAAAAGGTTTTAACCTTTAGTTTACTCTACCTACTCAGAGATGCTTTTGTGAATCTCGTCTCATGGTATGTGTTATTCACATAAAAGCCGGTGCCCACAAGAGTTGGGCTTTGGTATTTCTCAGTACCTTATTGGTTGGTTTCCCTGAGTTGTGCTTTGAAGAGCCCAAGAGTAGGGACCAGGCAGAGGTCCAATAGTACAAAACAGACCTGAGGAAAAGAATTGCTGGTTTCAGGTGGTATCAGGTCTGGGTAAATGGGAGTTGGTTTAAGACACAACAAAGTAGGTGGGGTTAAAATAATCTTTGGGAATACTAATTTTTGATGACCCATGTGCACCTGCTGGTTAAAACTAGTGAAAAATAGTGCAGTTTGGTAAGCATCATGAATGCCTGATGAGATGGTTTTTGACTCAAAATCTTTGTCTAGGAATTACTGAGTGGTTATATTTGTACAGATTGAATATAAGAACATGTTACCTTAATCTGACCAATTTATTGATGTAAGTCAGTACAACTGAAGCAGCAAGGAAGTGAGTGCGCTATAGTTTCTCAACATATTTTCTCCTTGCCAACAGGCCAGTGCTTTGCTCTGGTTTTTAGAGGGAATTCTCTTGCTGCTTTTGGCTTTAAAAAGTATGGTGAGACTTCTTTGTTGGAAAACATGCTTTTCTTTTTTGAGAGTTGAATATTATTAGAATCGCAGCAAATCACTCTTTATTGTCCTTGCATAATCTGTTTGGGAACATTTTCAGCAAGTCAAGAAACAGCAAATGTGGCATGCCTACAGGGCACTTAACATTGACTATGGAAAGTAGTTGGCTGGTGGGGTAAAAAGGTGAGTGCGTTTAATGAGGTGAACATGGGCTTGCAGACTGACAGATGCCATGTCTTGCAGACTGACAGATGTATGATGTCTGCAAGTATAAGATGGAGGGGTTTATCGATACTTGTAGCATTTACGGGTGTTGAGTCTGGTCCTGCTGCTTGTTTTCAGGAGAATGCTGAAAAATTGTGAAGAGACAAAAAAGACCATTTGAACATTTGGAGAGCATATAAAAGTGCTTCAGCTTCTCGAAAACCACAAACACCATACAGCATATGTTTTTTGCCACTGCTTAATCTGAAGAGAAGGTTAAAGATTTATTTGTATGAAAGGAAAAAATCTTGATGGAAAGTTTCTCTAGGAGACCAAGTTGTATGAAGATCTAATTACTGGCAGAAGCTATACAAATTAAGATTATAAACCTGCAACTGCAGAGCTAGTAGGGTACTTCCTTGAGACTATAATGGACTGTTCATTGCTGGAAACTCTTAAATTGTTTGGATTTTTTTTCCCCTGATTTGCAGTCTTGTTCACTTATACCTGTTGGGCGTTGAAGTATTAAGTCCTGAAACTCTTGTTCAGAGTAGCAGGGCTTGTTGATTGCATTGTTTTTTTCCGTGCCTTAAAAAGAAATGTTTTCAGTCTACTTGCAAGTCTTGAAGTTACATTACTTGAATGTACATGTGTAAGTGAAACTTTGAAATCTGGGAAGAATACATCCTGAAGACATTTTATAATTAAATGTTTTTCATGTTTGAAATACTCTCAAGTGAAGCCTCAGATGGTTCCTTCTGGTATTCCTTACCTTGGTATCATCCTTGTGATTCAAAATGGAGGCGCTATGCTGTAATAACCGTCTTGGGGGGATGTTTTTGGTGTCTGGTTTTGTTGTTATGTTGGAGTTTTTTTCTTTTCCCTTTCGTAATTTTGAATATGAGATTGTATTACTTTAGTGTAAATACATACCTGTGCAAATACACGTTGAAACAAACCCAAATAGTTGATGATGGTAATACTACATTTCTTTTAATATGTACAGACACTAAATAAATATATTCGGGTCAAGTGACTGTGTTACAGGTATCGAAATATAGCAAACCTAACATTTTTGAAAGATTCTTAATGTCAGGAAGGTGGTGTTAATAGCTTGGCTTTGTTAGCCTGTTGAGATATGGATTGTCTGAAGTACTTCAAAAACCTTAAAATTCTCACAGTTCTTGAATATACAGTGTTTTGTCATTTACTACCATGACTGGTTTAATTGGAAAATAGATAACACTGACATAAGAACACAGCGGTGTGTCTAAGCAGATTCTTGTAGGCATAAATGTAAGCTTTGCAATAGACTTAGTGAAGTTTTCTCACAAATACAATCAGTATAGATGGCTTTTTGCTACGTGAGCTTAGAGCTGCTGCATCTTCATGCTGTTTGGGAGCCTAAGGTCTAATGAGAAATCCAAAATATTTCATTTTATGAAGAGGCGTTTAGGCACAGCAGTACATTTCCTGTTTACACAGCCAAATCTTCTTTGTGTGCTGAGAGATTTCCTGATACACTCTAACAGAATTTTTGAGTTTGCACTTTAAGCTGTAGCTTCTGTTGCTTAGTTGGTCAAAGATGCCATCATCTGCACCCTAGCCAGTATGACACAACCCATTTTCCTGGGAAGTGAGCTGACAGGATGTTGATCTTGCTACCTTTTGTTTATCTCCAGATTTCAGGATGGAAGATGAAAATGTTAAGGCCATGTTTAAGAAATTTGTTTAGCATTTCTTTGTTTAGGTTTAATTGAGAAGTGAAAAATTGCAAGTTTTCAAACAGGTACAGTTTTTTGCCATTTTTTTCCCTCTGTAATCCAAGAGACAGATTGGTCTTTGGTCTAAGTAAATTTAACCCACAAATTCACAGAATCTACTCACTTCCTTTGGTTCCGTATAACCTAAGAATTTTTGGGTTTTATATTCTTGTACAACATTGATAGCAGTACAAAATACTACTTCTTCTGTTCCGTGCCTTCTTTGTGGAGTTGAAATACAGCAGGTAAAAATGTGTTTATTCTTATTTTTTTTGCATTGCTACAGCAGAGCAACAATGTAATTATTTGGTTTGTTAATTCAGTTAGTTTTACTTTTGTGTCTTAATGCAGCATATCGCAAATCTCCCTGGGAGGGGTAATCATCTTAAATTTACTAAAATAACATTGCAGATCATGCATTTTTTTTCTCCACCAGCTTTCTGACAGCTTCCAAATCATTTGTCAGTGAAATATGCGTTATGCTGTCACAACTCGTCCTCACTGACACTCCAGAGCCTCTTTGATGTTCTCTGTGAGAAGCCAAAGTTGTCAATTCACCTTGAGATTTCAAGACTGTTTTACAATAAAAACTCACTTTCATGCTTACTTTTGTCACTTGTCTTGAGGAGTCATAATGAAGCACTGAGTACTGTGTTCCTGGGTCGAGCATCAATTTTGCAGTGTTTTCTTGAACGTTTACTCAGAGGAATTCATGATATTTTGACAAACAATTCTCTTGTCCCTTTTGTAAATCAAAATGGCACTTAAACAACAATGTGTTTGTACAGATGGAATGAAACATGAGACAGCGGTGTTACTCTTACTAGTGAACACTAATGTGTTTGGGGGGTGATGTTTTAGTGGCTTGATACTTTTTGGTTTGTTGGTTGGTTTGATTGTTCTTTTTAAAACATATTAGGTGATTTGAATCTTGATCTCCCTGTGCCTTTGTGGGGTATGCAGGGGTGGGCTGAGTGCAGTGAAGAGGGGCAGAGGCTGACGTTCTGCACCAGTGGGAGTTGGAGTTTCTGCATATCAAATCCCACGTCTGGATTCTTGGCAGATATCAAAGTTAAACTAGTTGTATGCCAAGTTCTTGCCTTTCTTCTCATCACAGTTGTCCCACAGTAAAATAAAACCTGTGCTTTGGGGGGATTTATCTTTAACTTGTACATCTTTCTCTCTATAACTAGTACTTTGCTTTTTGCTGTATATAAGCAGATGTTCAGTAATTTAAGTGTCTGTTAAGTATTATGGGCGATTTTGCTTCCATCTCAGTTTCTACATATGCCTTTAGTTTGAAATAAAAAAAAAAGTTATCTATATAAAAGCATGAAGTACCATTTTTAACATTTGAATTGCTATTTGAATTTGTTTGATTTGGGTACTTATAAAACAGACATTTTTTAGCGTAGGAGGGGGTTCTTAAAACAGTTGATCAGTATATTTTATTAAAATAGCGTAGGAGTTCAGCATTTTTTTCTGAAACTAAAGAGATTGTTCAGATAATCCTTACTAGCAGTGCAGGAGAACTTTTCATGCTGCTGTATGTTGTACTGTCCAGCAGAAATTTTGTCATACTGTTTTGTTAAACTTCATTAAAAGTACATTGGCCCTTTATGTATGAAGTCTGATACTCCTTTAAACTCCTTATTCGTTCCAGTGTAAGGATTGCATTTGTGCCTCTCAGAGAAATTTAGGAGGAGGGATTTATGGTGAGATCTAAATCTGTGACATGGTATGGTCTCTCAGAAGTCTACTTCTGCTTCTAAAAGGATGTCAAGTATATAGAAAGTTTGGTTGGTTTTTTTAAGGAAACAAAACCAAACCCCGTAAATTGAGAAGACACCTGATTGTTTCCCCATGGAACAAATCAGTATAGTCAGTAATTAAGTTCTGTTATTACTGAAATACAAGTTTCAGATTTTGTGAGGATACTTAGATTTAGAGTTGTGTCAGCATCTCTGCAGTCTCAGCAGAGCCGTACACTGTGTCTTCAGACCTCCAGAATGAAACTGAGCTGTCGGTGAGCCTTGCAGAAGTACTGAGCTTCTACAATAAGTCAAACAAGGAGAACCCCTAAATTGTATAGCCTTCTGCTAGTTTCCCCAAGTGTCTGCAAATAACCCCTTTTCAGAAACGGCTTTATCTTACCCGGGTTGGAATCCAGGTGTCCTGTTAGGCTCCACAGCAGTTTGTGACAGCGAGCGAGAAGTTTCATGATTTAAGTGGGCACTGCGGGGCAAAAGTGTTTCCTTTGTTGTATGCCTGCTGCTTGGTTATTTTATGTGACAATGGCAATTTTTATTCTCTGAGAAATAGTAACTATTGTCTGTATACATTGCCTGACCTGTTCTTCTGGGTTTGGAGTTTGGATTTGCTGCTTTTTTTTTTTTTCAAGATCTTTCTTTTCTTTCTTTGTTCTTGTAGGTTTCATTCCCCACCTGCTCTGGGATGTTCTGGTCTAGTTAGTTTCTGCTTTTAGGTTCGCAAATCTGTCCTCTGATTGTCCTTCTTTGATGCTTCTTCGTGGTAACTGTGCCCATTATGAGTTGGATTGCAAGGAACTTCATGGAATATTCAAGGCTTGAATGCATCAAATAATAATAATTCCTGCTTTTGGCATTCTTTCTCTAGTAGGCCTTAATATTTGTGACTGTTGCTGATTGTTGAGTTGATACTATAAAATAACTGCCTACAGTGATTCCAAGATCTTTAAAAGAGTATTAAAGCTAATGTAAATACTATCACTGTGTGGATATAATTTTTTTTTTCTATATGCATTAGCGTGTGCTTCCTAAATGTAATTTTCCTCTATCTCCTTACCTCCTTGACATTTAAGATTGTGACATCCTTCTGCTGCTTTTCAAGAAACGAAAAAATGAAAGCTGATAACAAATACATGTATCAGCAGCAAAATATGTTACTCAGTGTTAACATCCTTTTTCCAATCTGATCTCCAGAGTTTATGATAGCTCTGATAAATAGGAAGGCTCCTTTGAGATTCAGAAAGGAATTATTTGGCAGGAAAAAAAAGTGCTAATACAGAAAAATACTTAAGTTTGATTCCGTTACAAGAAGCTGCTGCAACTGAGTCAAGTACTTGTTGCTGTCTTCATGCCCTGGCGGTTGTGAAACTGGTTTGGTTGGTCTATCCTGTGATATTCCAGATCATTGAATATTTTACTGGCTTAAAGCCCACATCCTCTTGTGTTTCTTTCAAGATAAATACTTTACACAGCTGGAATATGCACTTTGCTGAGTTTAGTACTTAGCAAAACTGAAGCTAAGAGTCTTCTGCTACCTGCCTTACAGTTCTACTACTGCCCTCCCTTGATCTTTAAATGAAAAGATTTGTTTGGACTGTAAAATATTATGAGGATTATGTATGTTGCTAATGATATTTTCAGAAATATGAAAGAGCAAGAGCTAAAAGCTCTTGAATTCTCACTGGAATGTGATTTTTTCAGAAATACATATCTCTTCACTCAAAAAGCTGTTGTGCAAGCACCTCGAGATATTGCCTATCTATGGAGAGATGATAAAAAACAGAATAGGATTATTATGCACATCCAGAAACATGTTCTGTTTTTTCATTCAGTAGGACAAACCCATGAATTATAAAATTTTTTTTTAGATATATTTTGGGAACTGTATACCAACCAGTAAAGTTAGCAGCTGCATAATCTTTTAGCCAATTGGGTAATACAGTTCAAGGAGACTTCGTAAGCTGAAAACTTTAATAAAGTTATAAATTTTCTTGTTAAGGCTGAACTTTTGAGGGTTATTATAAGATTCTGCTTTTCTTTGAGGGAAGAGAAGTTTCATTTTTCGTATGAGGAGGAGGAAGGAATGGCACAAAAAAAAAATAGGCACCTTGAGTGTCATTACTGAAAAACTGGCACTGTAAGTCCTAGTTTTTGTTTGACTTAGTTGGTGTTCTATTTCTTAGTAACTGTGTGTATCTTGGTGACCTCCAAAACCAATAGGAAAATAATTCTCAGTAGGGCTATTTATGTCAAGTTTCATATTGGTTCTTTTATCCATATATATGATTACTGTTTCCCACACTAATTTTGAGAGCAGACTTAACTTGTCTTTACCCAGTTTATAATTAATATTCCACAGTGATATTTTTTTATTTTCTCTTTCAGTCATTATGGAAATTGACAACAGAATACACAAGATTAATTTATATGTTTATCTTGGGGGTATGATATCAAAGTTAAGCTTACTAGCTCTTTGGCTGCTAAGTAACGAGTGTGACCAGCTTGCATAGAGGTACTTCCGATTATATCAGTGTTCCGGGCTCTTGTCTGTGCAAATGGATCCTGGGAGTATTGTTCTGTATTGGAAGGTGCTTGTAAAAGGATTTAGCAAGTCTGTCTTTGTGAATAATTGGCGTGATAAGAGATGCTATGATACATTGCATGTTTAGGGAGCCAGAGGATCAGAATCCTTGATAGCTGTGCTGTTACAACAGTCAGCAGGAGTCATGATGATCTCTCTTAACAATGTCCTTAATTCAGAAACAATTAACAAAATAGAGTTGACTTCTCTAGAGAAACTATGTATTGCCCTGCATGTTAGACCCAAAGACATCTGTAAAACCATCTGCTTATTGGTTGCTGTAATTTTAAATAAAATAATTAAAAATAACAAACGCCATCCCCACCCCCTCCCCCAACTAGTTAGTGCCATGTTTCCTCCTCTTGCAGCCAGTATTTTAATGTGCTCTGTTTGCTTATGTGAAGGAAGCTAACATGAATGTTTTGGGAGGAAGGTGTTTTGCTTGGCTACTCAATGCAGTCTCTTGAGTAATTCAGAGACTGTTCACTGATTCATATTTATGTATGTGTTCAACTGCAGCTGAAAAAGGATTACGGTCAACAGACATGGAGCTCTGAAAGAGCCATCCACTGCAGTTAAGCATTTTAAATGCTCACAGAAAGAAAAAAAATACTGCATTTGAAAGGCAGTGTCCAAAATCCAGGCTACCATGTTTATCCTCTCTTTGTTTGCCTCGTCTTGCTCATTGTAAACAGCAAATGTTGTCTAGACTAACTGAACATTTTCACCCAGAATTCCAGTTCTGTTTGAAAAGGAATTGATGATTTCAGAGTTGGGTTCAGTTCAGAACTTTTTAGGTTTCAAACTAAGAATTCCCACGTTTTTTGAAAAGTATACTTTCATGGAAAAATTCCCGCTTGTATTAAGTATAGTGTAGGGAAGCCAGTATTTTAAGTGCTGCCAGGCACTTAAATGAAATCTACAACTGCTTTAAGCCACTTTTCATTGAGAAAAGAGAGAGGAGGAGGCTGTGATGGAATGGAAATCCAGCTAGCCAACAAACTGTGAGCCACGCGAAGCTGTTGCTCCAAGTGTGACTTCTTACAGCATACTTGGGGGAAAATTATGTTATGGTGAGGTCAGGGACATTCTGCAGTCAGTCTTTGGATAAAAATACAATCCTAAGGTTAAACAACAAATTTTGCATTATGAATAATATAAAGTAACTGGTTCAGGCTCAAAGTGCTTCTGTTTTTTTCCTTCATTCTCCCAGTGAAATATTGACTCATTGACTTATTATTGACTTTTCCATTGTGCGTGGAAACAAGATGGGTGGGTATTTTCCGAAAACTTTGTTATCAGCTATTTCAGTGTTGGTTTGTATCTTTAAAGAAGGATTTTTTTCCCTCATTTCTCTTGGTGAAAACCTGCCTAGGCTTCCTCTAAAACTTTTATGCAAAGAAGCACTTTATTTCCTGTCTCTTCAATATTCCCCTTGGATATTGATTCCAATCATCTCATCAAGACTTGAGATGGAGTCTTGATGAACTTAGATTTAAATCGTAGTTGGAATTGATCTTAGTCAGTGGAAATTTGTATGTTTTTTGAGAAAGAGATGTCCTGCAACATCTGAAAACTGATGGAAATGTGCAAAAATCCTGTATTAAAATTACTCAAATGTAAACTCTTCTTATTAAGAAACATCAGAGTTTAATTGTGCAAATACTTCTGTCCTGGTTTTGTTTCAGCTTTTTTTTTAAAGATGCTTGAATTAAAGTTTAGCAAATGACTGTTAAGCAAGCAAGCATGTTTGTGTGTCAGGTGTTCTTCATTTTTGTGGAAACTGAGTTGAAACAGAGAGCTCTTACTGCTGTAACTGGAGTAACCGGGCATTCTGTAGGGGTTGCATTTAGTGGATCAAAACAATGTTGTGCTGCAGCTTTTTTTTCCCTTCTATTATTTATTTTAATGAAATTAGGATTTTCTTCTCTCCTTTTAATAGAAAACTTTTTAAAAATTATGCTGCCTTGGAAGAAAGAAGTTGCAGATTTTGTGGTGACAGGGGAGTGTGAGAAACTGCATTGTTTGCAGCTCTGGTTATCATCTCCTGGTCTGACAGAATGACATCTTGAATAATGGGCAAGAAGTAGGGAACTACAAGGTCTGCCTAATCACCAGTTTGGGATGTGTGGCCTTAGGCAGTCTTACTTTCAGCATTTCCATCTGTAAATAGGGTAATGGTACTGGACATGACATAAAAATGTACCTTTTACTCTTTCTAGACTTGCCTTGCATGAAGACTGAGGTAATTCTGTGTTCATTACTGGACTTGGATGCTATGCAGTGAGCAATATTGGGAGGAGGAAAGCGCAATACTGAACTTTGAGGAAAAAAAAGAATCATGAATAGTTGTCTCGATAGTGACTTTCCTCATTCTAAGAGCTCAGTTAGGAAAAGTTTTGAAGGAGGAGGGTGAATATAATACACATGTGCAAGAAATAAAGCTTTATAATCAGTTTTCATTGAAGCCATTTGGACTTGGTAGTCCAAATAAAATTTTTGTCTGCTATTTATTTATTAATGCAGTTATTTTTACTGTTAAAAGTTATGCTTAGTTTACCTCATAGTGCAGATCACTAAACAAGTCCTTCCTAAAAAAATTACAGCCTTGTAACATAACTAAAGGTGTAATGGCCTACATCCTCTGACTTTGGATCATTTGAAGATAGTATTACTATTCACCCACATATCGTTGCTCATGGAGTGGTTCAGCTGAGGAGACAGAACATTTTCATGATCCTTAGTTTTTCAGTGTGAACTCAGCTCCTTCTCCTGTTGTTGCCTGTTGCTAAAACAGATGACCCTGGATAGGTGGCTAAAGAGGGATTACCCCTGGTGGTGTATCGGCTCATCCATGAGAGTGATAACCTCCTGTTAGCAGGTGGTAGTGATCAGCTCATGGTGTCTTGAGACATTCAAGCAATCGCAAAATATGTGTCCAAGTCTTCCCACAAAGAGCATAAGAACAACTGTGCAGGGTCTGACATGAAGCTTATCTGGTGTTACATCCTGTCTCTAGATATGAGTGAGTGCTGTGCTGTGAGTTCTGTTTTTCTCTCACGCACAGCACTGACTGTCTAGGGTAGAGAAAAACAGCAGGCAGAATGTTGTGATGCTTCCACTGCCTCCAGTGGTTTGGGGCTTGAAGATTTCCTGAGCAAGGGGCGTTAGTTATGTCTTTAATAGCTCTCAGTGGATTTTTCTTCTGTGAACTTGTCTAGTCCTTTTTTGAACCCACATAAATTTTGAATATTCAAAGTGTCCGGTGATAGTGAGATTCATTATTTAACTACAAATTTTAAGAAAAAGGATCTTCTTACGTAGTTTTGAGCTTGCTTCTTGCTCTGTTAGATAGCCTTTTGTTTTCACGTGGGAGACAGCCATAATTTCAGTACTGCTTGTGAATTTGTAGAACTCTTGTGTCTCCCCAGTCACTCCTTCCAGGCTGATGACTGTGTGTGCATTTCTTTAAACAAGGTATTCTTATCATTTGCTTACCGTTTACCTTCTTCTCAATTCTCTGTACCTTTGTTATCAAGGGTAAGTAAGTATCAAGGATTAAGACGAAATCTGTACATAGTATTTAAATGCGGGTCTCTCATGGCCCAGTGGAGTGGCATTAATGATGTTTCTGTTTCTTTATCCCTAGTTTCAAATAATTACTAGTATTTCATATGCTTCTTGACCATGCCTGAGTGTAGAGTAATAAAGTAACCTAGTTATTACATATCTGTTTTAATGACAAGGTCTCATTTGTTAGTGATAGTAGTTAGTTCAGAACTCATTACACATGCCATAATATAAACACTACTAGTACTAATGGATGGTAAGATTATTAATTAAAGGATATCACTCTGCCAGGAAGATAACAAGAGGATGTTTTCATATGTTCCTAAATCTTTTTGTGACAGGAAAGTAGAACAAAATTCCAGAAAACTAAAAGTTGAAAAAATCAGTAGAATAAATATGTAGAAGGCTAGTTGGTCCCTCTTACAAGTTAGTTGACTTAGAAAAACTAGGCAGACTTCAGCTGAAGGTCATTCAAGTTCCTTATTTTTGTCTGAGAAGTTAAGTAAAAGATCCAGCAAGGTGAATATGAGGGATATTTCTCTCTTTTTTTTTAATGCAAAGATCCTGTTCTTTGAAATAGCTTTATACATAGAAACATCATATGAATACTGTTTTTTACAGGGGTTATTTCTTTTTCTGTCTGGCTGAATGCAATAAATCTGGGAAGTAAGATGCAAAAACTATAATATAAGTGTTAAGGAAATAGTCACATGCAAATTGGAGTTAACTCCAAACTCCTTGGGAATGCTTAATTGTGAGCTGTACAAGCAGAAGCTCACTTGGTGAAACTGATTTGTAGTTGTGTGTTTCATTAGTTAATGAAGCATGTTTTATTTGGCTGATATTTTTTCCCCCATTATTAGAATGTAGGTATTTGGTAACAGTTTTTTGAGTTTACGATACTGCAAGTGATGTAATTTAAACCCTCAAAAATGTATCTTTAAGACTTTTAAGTGCTTTCATGGCTCTCATCTCTGCATTTTGTGATTTCCTTTCATATTTTAAAGGTAGAAGATGGTTTAACTAGCATGTTAAACTTGTTTGCCATATAAAACTGATGCGTTTAGTATCCATTCTCTCTAAGTAGTGAGAAGTAGCTAAGAAACCAGTAGTAGTGGACTGGCTCTATGATAGACCAAATGCAAAAAACCTGCCTTTAGGCCAAATTTGGTCAAGAAGTTTAGTGACATTTGATGTCACTGAATAAAATCCTGCTTGATTAGGGCTCTCAGTTCTGTCCTCCATGTGTGGAAGTGCATATCTGACTCTCTAAACGAATGTTATTTACATCTGTTTGTGTGTGTGTGTGTGTTAAAACTCTCTCACACACACACCCACCCCTTGTTATGTGCAGTACTGAAGTACATGTGACTGTGATATTAGTTGTCTGATCAAAGGAATCTAATCAAGCATTGTATTCCTGAGCTTTAAAAGCCTCAAAGAATTTCATATAGAAAGTGTTTCATTTCCTTTAAAGAAGAGTGGTAGTATTTTCTTCTTTTTTAAATAAGCTAAATATACACATTTTAATTTTTTTCCTGTCTCCTCCTCCTTCTGGTCTTACAACACATTTTACTTTGTTGCCCAAGCACAGAAACCTTTGCCAGGAAGAAGGGTGAGCAATGCTTCTGTTTCCCATGACCCTCAACTCTAATGTTGTTCCAAGAGCTCACTACTTACAAATGCCTTGATAACTGCTTTCATTCCTTTCATCCCTCCCCCGCCATCCAGCACAGGCCAGTGGGACCGATCCTCCTTTGAGCAGCTTTCTTACAGAACAGGAGAATTTACTTAATGTAAAAATCATGGCACTTAAAGCATTTAAAGATATACTGCTGAAATTTGTACAGCTGAAGACCTGCATAATAATTGCTGAGTGATTTATTCTTGGTTTTCCTAGAAGCGGCTCCTTAAAACTTCCTGTTCTTACCAGAAATAACCCTATTTTTTTTTTTCCTCTGGATATATATTTGGATGGGGTGGTAGTGGGGCAGTTGCATGTCATTCTACATGTGCACAGCACAGAACTGACAGAACTGATCTTGTTCAGATAGTCAGAACTGTGGCTCTCTATGAATGCAGCATAGCCTTTAATTATATTATGGTATTACGTTATCATATATTTCTTTGGTTTTCACTATTTGTAAATAGGCACATGTATTTTTAAAATTTCTCTGGGTGCCTTCTAAGATTAAGAACAACCAGAGAAAAACATCTTTTAAAGTACTACTAAAAGATCATCTGATGCACCAATACCTTACATTGTGCTAGAAATCTGGGAATTCCCATGTTTTTTCTGGCAACTCCCTAGTTGCCAGACAGGAAATCACTCTCTGCTTTTTCAACCTCTGGCAGCATCTGCTCTTAGTTTCTCTGTCCCTTTTTTCGTGGTGCCTCTCTGCCTTCTCAGTGTTATGGGGATGTGCCAGGAGGAGTGAGAAATGACGTAGCAAACCTGATAAACCATGTTTCATTGAAAGAGTCTGGGAGCAGGATATTGGACTGTGGACCCAACTCCCTGGAAAAGTCTGACACTGTTCTGGGAAATCAACATCCGTGGGGTGGGGGAAGAATGTGGAAGATCGTGAAAGAGCATTTAAAATCCCCAGAAGGAGCAAGAGAAAGTATGTTGAGGGTCAAAGCAAGTTTGCAGGGAAGAGAGTTTAGGAACCTTTGAGACCTTGTTGATAGAGAACTATGGAGTAGTTTTATCAACAGACAGGGAGAATACTGAGACTGCAGATGAGTTAGTAGATATTCAGTTATATGAAGATGGAAAAAAAGCAGGCAAATATGCTTGTTTTCTAAGATTTGTTTTTCTCCAAGACAGAAGAAATGTTGGAATATTTCAGTCCTTACAGTGGATCTTGGCCAAGAAGCTTACAGTATGAAAATAAGCATATCTGCAAAACTGTCATTGTATAGAAATGTTTCAGTTTAGTGTAGTTTAGAAAAATATAATATGCTAGAAATAGTACTAAGTTATACCCTACAGCCAATCTTTACAATTTCAGAAGTAAAATGAAACCAAATGCTTTCTGAAAATTCTAGCCATATTTGAGGAAAAATACTGTAAAAAAAATTACAGTGGTAGCAAAGGAAAGTTTTCTGTTCTGTCTTGTACCATATGATTAGTCACTTGTAAAGTGTAATTCTATGAATATGGTTTGATGATTGAAAGGTTTAGACCATGGTAATTCCCTGCATAATCAGTTTGTTTTCTAATCAAACACAGCAGTATTGTTAAACAGTCTTATAAACTAAAATATTGAGAAAGGATTTTGTAACAATGAGGTAATGAGAAATAAAATACAAGAATGTCGGAGTATCGAAACAAAATAAAATGACACTACTTGATATGGGAAAGAGCTATGAAGTTACAAATGTACTTTAACTTCAGAGAAACAGATGTGCAGGACATACTGTGTGGTGTCCTCCACATTAAGGGTTATAAGGCATACATTTTTAGTTGCATTTGTATGATTTCATGTATTTATAATTATGCAAAGTCAAAACAAGTTAGTCATTTTATAGACTTTGCAGCTTTTGCGTACTAAAGTAAATTTCATTTCTTTCTGTTCTGATTATGTGAATAAGGTTAAGTTTCCACATCTACACATGAAGTCTGTGGGGATATAAGGAGAGGAACAGTGAAAAGAGGGATGAAATATTATCAACATTGTCTTTTGTATGTATCATATTATTTGGTTCAACGGTTATTTTTCCTGGAAGTTTTAGTATGTTTTTATCAAGTAAGCATGCTAATGTGGTGTGAAAATCCCCCTCTCATTAAATATCAGTGTTCTATTCTTGCAGTGTCTTCAAGGCTGTATTAGCTTTAGTTCCTAATCATAGGGAAATACTGAATATATCCAAAGTACTACACAAGTGTCTAACATCAAGAAGCTGTGACTTAGCAATGTTAGTATGAATAGCTATGAAGTTTATAGAACATACAGACTTTTCAGTAGCTCTTGCATCATAGTGTTAAGAAAGCGGGGATTTTGTTGCATTTGTTCAAGGGGATTTCTCAGTAGTTACTGGAATGGGAAAGTAAATGGTGCATTTTTCTCATGGAAATATTCATGAGTAAGAAAACGACACTAAAAAATTTCAGTGCCTTATGTAACCCCAGAGGAATGCAGTAATGCATAAGGCTACATGTTGACATATTCTCCTGATGTCCTTTCCCTGGAGATTGTGAGAAGAAATTAGCTTCTCTGAAATTAAGAGCAAAACATAGAGGCTAAGGTGAAAAAGTAATGTGGGATTGTAGGGGTAGGGAGAGTTGGTAGGGAGTTGTTTGTTTTAGTTGCTTATTATTGTTCCATGAATAGCAAGTTGGCAAAGAATATGCACTGATGAAGCTGGCAAATAAAAGGTAAAAAGAGTTCATTGAGAGCAACAATGAGAGACTGTGTCAATACAGAGCAATGGCCCTTAGAGCTGCAAAATCTCTGGCACTGGGCACTGGATTCTGTATTCCCTTGTGATCTTTTCTTGTGGATTCTTTAAAAGGCATTGTGGCAAGTGGCCAGCACTAGCTCCATCAGTCCTTGCAGATAGTCTCCACTCTGTGCCAGCCTGCCTTGTGTTTTGCCAGATTAAATTCTTCTGCAGACGTTTAGATGTGGTCACTCAGAAGAAGAGAGGGGTTTTTTTCTTCTTTTTTGGTGCTTTTTTTTTTCTTATAACAATCAGAAAAGTTAATTTGATCCAGAATTAACTCAGCTGAAAAGTAAAGAATAACAAGCGTGTGTAAATAATTTCATCAAATAGACTTCTAAAAATAGAAGTGCCATGGAAAATACTCCATGCAAAGGAAGGGCTCCAGTATTGAAAGCCATGAAACTGAAGACGTCAGAAACTGTATCAGCTGACTATACAGATTTTTTTGTCAGTGTTTAAAAGGCATTTTATCATGCATTGTAAATTGCTGTCTAATTAGAGGTGACCTGGACTTGTAATGGTGGTGATGTTTTCTTAAATTGGGATTACCTGTTCTGGCAGCAAACCCCAGAATTCTTTTCATGTACAGTTGAAGGAATTAATTGCATTACTGGAATATATGCCAACATTTCCTTGCTCAGGATTGCTGCTTTGGGCTAATTGCAAGACCTTTTCAGGTCTTGTTATTTGTGCTGACCTGCTACCATATACATAATGAAATAGGAAGATTTCCTAAATGTGGTAATTATCTAAATCCATTGATATTCATTTATTTTTCATTTTAAATTAGTAGTGAGCAATGAAGAGTGGTAAGGCAAAAATTGTGAAGAAAATGCATTTTGGTGCTCTTTTCTGAATTAAGACCAACTACTGTGAAGCTGGGAGTTTTAATGAGAAAGCCCTTAAGCCAGAAGAAGAAATTTGAAATATAGTAGTGATAAACGCAGTCTTGTATGATCACTGCTTTTAACTGCTTAATCATTCATACTGCTTAAATATAATGGTACTGCTAGCTTCTGTGTTTACAGACTGTGGTGTGGAAAAAGGTATCCCACTGTGACATGTTCTACTTGCAATCAAATTGACTGTAGCAAACACAGAAGCTGTTGAAGTTCAGTGCTTCTCAGTGGGGTGTTCTTGTTCCTCCAGCTTATTTCTGGCTGTTGATATAGCTCACATCCTTGAAGCTCATTCTCTCATAAAATAACAAAGCCAAGGAAGTTCCCTGTTCATCTTTGCTGTAAAAGAGCATGTCATGAGCTAGTTAAGGAGACCTCTATCTCACAAGCATTTTTCTGAATAAATAGTGTTTTACAGATTTGTATTTGTAATGCTGAAAGTCCTTTTTTCACTTGTATGAATTTTTAAATGCTTTCTTGTTTCTGTCATTTGGTCTGGTAAGAACACTGCAAATCATGCTTGTAGCTGCTGTTTCACAATAATAATGTCTCTCATATAAAACTACTACTTCAAGTGTTTAGATAACTTAGCCAGAACAATTGTTTATAGAATGAGAGTTACTTATGAAATAAATCAAGAAAATAAATTTATTTGTAAAGCAATTTAAAAATAACCAAAATAACAACAACTCATTTTCAAGTACTGAGGAGTAGAAGTCCATGACTAAGATAAATGTTTCTCTGCATTTTAGCATACTGTTTTATCAAGTACTCTGGCAATATTGTTTGATTTCTGCTATGTTTTATTCACATATTACGATGCCTTCATGCTTAGTTTTGTTGAGTAGCTTGGGTTTTAATAAACCTGTATGTCAGTACATGACCAAATGAAATAGCTCACCAGGCATGGCACCACTATGCATCTAGTACTATCTGTTAGTGGAATCACACTGCCCAAAGGTTTGAAACACCAAAGGTGACTGTGCATGGTCTCCTTTCCAGTCTTCAGCTGTCCTGAAATTCAGCTGACTGAAGGAGTGCTTCTAATACCCTGCTAGCTCAATCATCACCACTTTGCTTCTGCTGTCTTTGAGGCCATGCAATAATAACTAGCTTTGTGTCAGATCACCAGATATGTTGCTGTTACTGTATTAGCCAGTGTCTGTTGTTTGAAGTCCCATTTACTGCATTCCAGCTGGTGCTCAGGAGTTCACTTAGGCATGTTTAATCTTCTCACTGGGTTTCAATGCTGTTTTTCTTTATTAACCCAGTGAGTGGTACCAAGCTTTTCCAAGATGATTGACATCAGTCAAGAAGAACTTTGGTTATTGGAACTCCATTTGCTAATGAAGTCATCTTTGTAAGCAAACAAGTGGAAAGACTTTGGCTTTGATGTGTTTGCTGAGAACACTTTCTTGCAGGCTGCTCCTAGGGTGGGGATATGAGTCCTTTGCAAGTGCATAAAGTTTCTGCTTTTGGAGATTGATTGATCCCTATCAAAAGTTTGGATTTTCTTCTCTTCTTCCAGACACCAGACTGGCAAAACCAAACAAATTAAAACCTTCCCAGCCCTGTAAAAAAATTCATTGTGCTTGCCAACTTCTGGAAATCTTGTCAAGTGTCCATATCCTTATCTGTAGGACTTGATCCTCCTTGTGCCAAAACATACACTTGTGGTTTTGTCCTTCGGGTAATAGCATCCCTCATTTCATCACATTGTTCCAATGTATTGTTCTCCTCTCCTCCTCAAGACTCTATATTAGAAATTATTTTATGATCATTTAACAAATCCAGGACAACAAAATTGAAGAACAATTGTAGTAATACAAAGGGTCTAGATAATAGTTTTATCATCCTATATTCAGTTGTAAGGCCCTGATGCCTAAAATAAGTTAATATATATCAGTTCAAATTACATACTTCTTTTTGGCAGTTTCAGAGAAAGTGAATCTTAAATAAACCTGCCTTCTAGAGTAATCCAGAGGGTTTTTTCCCATTTTTTTAAATTGAAAAAGATTTGTGTTGAGTAGATTAATCAAAAACGTAAAACTTCAGGAAGAAGTACAATAGAGCAGTGCATTTCCTGGTTCCTTGGTGACTTTCCTGAATGGATGATGACTTTTATTATTCTTTCATTAGCATTATGATACTGATGGCTGGTATTGTATGCATACATATGCAATACTGGTGTTGTATTACTTTGTTGTGGTTAAGCTTTGCTGTGGTTATCCTTTTATTATTTCCGGTGACAGTGTAGCAGCTTCTTTAGTACTTTCTCTGTCAGAGCTCCACAAAGAAAAAGCCTTGTTGGCCAGTTGATTTGCTGCAGCCCTTACTAAAATAGGCAACTCTGTCTCAGTTATCTCCTTGCACTTACAGTAAGCAATGTGTAGATGGCTACTCTTGACTCTGTGCCTCACTGCAAAACAGAATTGAATCTTTCTTTGGAATCTGTGGAAACAGGGAACAAAAGGGAGAGGTGAGTACTGTCAGAAGATACGTATTAACAGAACTGCTCCTCTGGCAAATGAGGGCTATCAGGTTGCATTTTCATTCTTTTGCTGGCACCCAGAGAGTTTTCTTTATTTGAGTGCCTGCAGAAGAGCAGGAATAACATTTAGGAGCTCATTGAGGCTTTTGAGCAGCTGTCCTTCCCAGGATGACAGACTTGTACTGCCAGTCCATAAAGCTGGTGAGGTTTTTACAGTAACTTAGAAAATCAGTTGTCTCTGCTTCAAAGAAAATTTCTGTCCTGAGCTGAGTGAATATCCTAGTTCATGTGGATTCAGTGAAAAGAGGGACATGACTTTACAATGTACATGGTAACAGCAACTCTTAATAATGCCACATAGTTTGCAGATGCTAAGAAGGTGATTTGTTTGGTGTGGTGATTACCTTCCCTCTGGAAGTAGCAGCAGCATGCTTTGAGGGCTCTCAGTGACATTAAGACTTTGGGATATAAGTGATAAATGACATCTTGTAGAACTCGGGAAGGTCTCTGCTCTCTCTCTGCTCTTTTCATTTTTTTGTCCATCATTTGCCTCTTCTTGATTGGAGACAATTGCTCTTAAATGTGTTTTAATTCAGTTTTGAATCTTGGTATCTTTTAAAGAAGATATGCTCATTGCACAGCTGCTCCTTTTTGTGACTAGGTGAATTTTATGCTCAATTAAAATGATGATGCTCCTAAGAAAATGATAAATAGAACCAATTAGCACCACTCGGTCCAATGTTGGTGATTCAACTGCGATGTCAAACTTTGAGTTCTTACAGAGTAACTTTTATTTCAGCCTCTAGGAAGCTGTCCAAGTAAGGTGGAATTTTCTGTAGAATAATATTTTTTTTTATTTTTTCAGGTTAAATTAACTTTGTACAGAACTTGTAAATTAGTGTTACAGGAAAAACCTGACCTTGGAACTTCATTTTATTCTTTGCTACATTGAACAGCTTTAATCTTATTATGATATCTTCTAATACTTCCAAGGTATTGAAAAAGGCCTCATATAGAGGGAGATATCTCCAAATGGTCTCTTGCTGTACGATTCTATCAAGTTATCGAATAAGCTCTGTAATTCTTCATACCCACTGCTTCTGAGTTAGGTTAAACATACCTCCTTCAGGTTCAAAATGTATAAAGTCTGTCGGATTTGCTGACACAGTGAAAGGAAGATTGGCATCCTGGATCACTAATCCAGGATATAAAATGGAGACTACACCTTGGATATTCTTAACATTTATTTTCCTTTACTTCGACATTTGTTCAACGGAACCCTGCATATGTGGAAGAATGGTAGGGGACACTTCATGCTCCTTCATTTCCTTTCACGTTCACAGGGATGTTGTTCATCATGGGCAGTTATTAGATTGTCCAGAGGAAATAAATCTGCATTCCTTTTGTGGCAGTTAATTTTTACAGTTCAATGTACTTGCAATACAGAATCTTTTATTCAATCACCTTAAGGCCGTGTAATTCCTTTTGGCATCAGTTGGTATATTTTGTAGAAGGGTTTAGGACTCAGTACAGTAACTTGGTAAAAGAATGAATAATAAAACTGTGTTTCTTCCCTTTAAACTCAAATCATCCTGCTGTGAACAAATTCAAGTTTAGGTCTTTCTAACAGCTGTAGAACAATCATTTACCTAGGTATCAAAGATGCTGTATTTGCATAAAAAGCAGTGCTTCATCTTATAAAGATTATTTTGTTTTCATCTATACGAACAGTAGGAAACACTTTGTGTTTAGCATCTGATTTGTTAATACATTTAATAATATAATCTTCATGTGCAGCACAGTAGGAAATGTAAGTATGGATGCAATAATTCTAAGTAGCATTCTTTCCTGTTTTCCATGCAATTTATCAAAAAGATACAGAATTTGTTTACCCAGTTCTTTACATCTTAGTTATTTATGAAATATACATACGGAATTTCTTAGTAATAGAAGAAAAAAATCTGTTCATGTCTGTATTGTCTGAAGAGTAATGGTTCTCTTTTTGGACTGATGTATTCCATAGCTGTCTATAAAAATATAAAAGAAACAGGCATTGAGTAAATTCTGGGGCAGTGCAAAATTCGGGTGGGGATTCTCTTGCTTGATAGTGATTACCTTTATTTGAAAAAAAGACCATTCATCTTACTTTGTGGATTCTTATTTGGAGGTGTTTGAAAATTTTTTCAACTCTTATTTCATTTAGGGTAGTGGAATGGTTCTTACTGTTGATCATTCAAATTTAAATGATGCTTTGGGTGGTGGGTGGGGGGTTGTTTGTGTCTTGATTTAGGACATTACACCAATTTGTATATTTATGTTAGATTTTATTCCTGCCTGGAAAAAGGTTAGCCCTCTAATTTTGTATCCAGCATTGAATGAGTGAGTATTTATGGCTTTATGATAACAGAGGGTTAAAGAAATGACAGAGTCACAAAATGACTGAGTTTGGAAGGGACCTGTGGATGTCATCTGGTCCAACTCTGGTCCAACTCCTCTACTCAAGCAGGGCCAATTGCCCAGGACCATGTCCAGATGGCTTTTGAGTATCCCCAAGGATGGAGGCAGATATGTAATGCTTTCAAAACAGAATTTATGACTTGGCTTTTATTCATAATTTGTCCTTATCATGAATTGTACTTAGATTTAGCAGGTGTCAGAATCTTAATTGTCAATTTTCCTAGCATCAGAATAGATACAGCATCCAGGACAAAGAATATTGTTGCTGGTTTTCTGTGCTCATCTGGACTGGTGGTGTGTTAATTCATTCATCTCTGCATTTGCCATTAGTATACCTAAAAAAGAAAAGAACAGATTTATGTGGTTGATATTCTGTATTTGTTTGTTGTGTACAATTACAATGAAATTTTGCGCTGTAAAGTTTGGATTGCTTTGTGAAATTCAGTGAAAATAGTGCTCATAATCCATGGACAACCTAGTTGATTGGCAAGCACTTGTGGTTTATTCTTTTTATCTTCAGCTTCTTTTTACAAAGCTTTTGCACTAAAACATTATACAGTGTGGAATATCAGAATAATTAGAATGCAATTATTTTGATAATGTTGATGAAAGCAACTGTTACGAACTGTCTTCTGCAAACTAATCTTGTAGTATTTAAACAGTGGTCTATTTACATATGCAATTTTTCACTAGACATTAATTTCTTATAGTAATTTCTTATTTTTCAAGAAGTATGACAATTCTTCAGTTGTCAATGTAATACCTGTATATTAATGTTTGAAGTCTGGCATCAGCATGTTTCATAGGCAGCTGGAATATCTGGGGTATTTTGACTTTGCAATGGTAATGGTGATTTTTCAATGAGGTTACTGTCCAAAAAAGATATTAGAAAGGAAACTTTGTAAACAGGAAAAATATTTAAAGCAGAAATGCATGATGCCTTGCTCCAGTGAAGTTCTAGTTGAGTAATTCTGATTTTTTTGTGTTTTTTTTTTTCTTTTTTTCTTGAATTCTAGATTTATCCATGGCAGTACAAAAATTTTCACAGTCTTTACAAGATTTTCAGTTTGAGTGTATTGGAGATGCTGAAACTGATGATGAAATTAATATTGGTAAGTACACTCTTTGCTCTTCTTGCAGTAACATTTTATATTTTCTTATATATATAGCATGAAAGAAGTTCTGTGTAATATTTTTTCTGTTATCAGAAATATAGTGGGGCGGTTCACAGTTGTTTTTTAATGGTTCATGGCACAAAAATAGAAAAATTTCAATAAATAGAAACCATGGAAGACTTTAAAAATACATGTCAAAACTGTCTTTATGGCATAGCTTGATTCGTTGTAGCGGAAAGTATTCAGCAGTACTTTGGTCAGCTGAGTCAGCTGTGAATCCTCTAAATTCTGCTGCCACTTTTATGTTTCAGCCAGTTTTCAATGGGTTACTAAAATGTACACAAGTTTTCTATGATGTAACATAAATCTGCAAAAAAACACCTAAGTGCCTAGTAAGACACAGGAAGTATTTAAAGGTCTAAAAAGAGGAATATGTTCTTTACAACTTGTGCATTCCTAAGTATATGGTTGTCTGAACTTCTGCCAGTAAAATTTACTAGCTGCTTAGTGTTCTGCCTCTGCACACACCCAGAAATTCTGCATTGGCAGAACTGAACAGCTCAACTTGTCTTGAATGCAAGCCTCTTCAGTGTCATCAAAATATTCTTCCCTCAGCCAACTGATCCTGGAAACGTTTCCAGGATTCAGAAATTCAGCCATTCTACTGCAAGGCATTGCTGCAGTTGTAGTGATGCTTTTACACAGTAGCACAGCAACTGGAGTGCTTTAACCCCCATTGGTAAGAAATTTGGATTCTAATCCATCTTCAGAATGGCTAAGTTCCGTATCATGAGTCTTACATACCACATGGCCCCCATGTGTCGCCCAAAACATCTGAGAGGAAGTAACATGGTTCTTAAAGAGAAGTGGTTTCTAAAAATAAATAATTTGGCAGTACAAGAGGGAACGTAGGACTTGTTAGTATTTTTTTAAAGAAGTTCTGTGTAATGCAGAGAGGAAATTCAGATTTAGTCTTTTCCAAGTGTATCTATTATTATAATCTATTTTCAACTCTCCTCTCCTTTCAATTTTGACTTTTCCTGATTGAGTCACTGGACAGAAGGTCTGAGCTGCTTGTTTTCACCTGCTAGGTTTGCCTTATTCTCACCCAACAACATTGTGATAGTCAGAAAACTGTCATCAAAGATGATTGGTGTTTGGTCACTGTCTGCCACTAACTTTTGGTAGGGGAGTGGTAGGGGAGGTTTAATTTTGCTGACAATTAAAAGTAGAGGAGTGAAATCACTGAGCTGCTGCTACTCAGGTGTAAAACCACATACATTCTTCAGGTGTATGAAGCTTGGAAAGAGACCAAAAAAAATGGTATGTATGTACCCTGGCATGCTACATATTATTGCATGGCTGTTAAAGTTATATTGTATATATTTTTAAACTAAAGCTGCAGTATCTCAGTTATATGTCTTAGATTTGGTCAATAACTTTTTTAAAGACAAGGTTTTGCATTTAAAATGAGGTGACTGAGAACAAAGACAACATTCATGTTACTTGTAAGCTAAACGTAGCAAAGAAAAGGCATTTTATTGTTTGGACATTAAACAGGCATTTAAAACTATTTAGGAAAAAAAAGTTCATGAAGCTTGACGGCTGATTTATTTCACTTGAAGCTTCAAAGAAGGGATTTCTAGCTTCTAAAGGACCAATTGCCTGATGGATTGTCATGTACATCAAAGCAGCTTGTAAGAGTAAAAGGTAAACTGACAGAAATCAAATTCAAGTCTAACAGAGCTTGAATGATACTGTGTGCTTTTATAGGGAATGGCTCGAGTTTTGATCTCTCTAGAGCAGTGACCTAGAATTTATCCATATCTTTTACATGCCCCAGCAAGATAGATGTTTGCTTATCATCAAAGACAGCTTTGTATAGATTAATCCTTCTCTGTAGCTCCTTCTGCCTTCACCTGCCTTTTTCTAAGAATGTCTACAACTGTGCAGGCCACTGAGAAGTTCTACTTCAGTCTGCAATGACGCTCTAACTTGATATGATTTGTAAAAAAACTACCATATACATAGGGGCTTATTATAAGGACTGCATTTCAATTTCAAGGCTTAGCATTGGAAGTCTACCCTAAGACATCTTAGCAATGGAAATTCACTCTCTGAACAAGACTTCTGCTGTGAGGATGTGATTATTTTTTTAAAAAAAAAAGTTTCAGCATTTTTCAGAATTAAAAATAAGTGATGTAAATGATTTTTTTTTTCTTTTTTTTCTTACCAGTAAAAAATATTTGGAATTGAGTTGATAGCTCCATTAACTTTTTTTGAGGCAATACTAGAGTTGAGAGCCTTTCTTTAATACCTAATGGTTTTTGCCTTTTTTTTCCCAGCCTGAGATTTAATAACAGCAGTTTTATTTGCATTTCCTGTAACCTGTGAATTTTTAGTTGCTCTCTTAACACCTTTTATCTATTCTGGTAAGCCCATTACATAACATGTGTAAGAAGTAGTTTTAGGTTAAGCTCCATGACACATCCCATATAAACAGAATTATGGTGGTGTTCTTCATACTTATTTTAATCCATCTGTTATTTAATCCAGTGATTTGTTTGGTTTTTTAATTCCTATCTTTGATTTCTAATTTTGATGATTTCTTACCTTTTATTTACAAGCATTTCATTCTTCCATAGAAGGGGTGTTCTGCTTTGACAAAAAAATCTAGCTGTGGCTGTATAATGCATTTTAGGTAGTTTTTTTGTGTTGCTGCGAGTTATCCGGGTTTATCTCCATAGCCACTTTGCTATACCATGCCTAATTGAGAGTCATTTTATGCATGACTTGTAAGGAAATTCTCTGACTTTCTTGGATAAGCAGACTGTCTTGTTCCTCAAATCATCTACAGCTTCTTTGTTTTGGTTTGGTTTGGTTTTTTAACTCTGAACATCAAAGGATTGATGCTAGAAAACTCTTCAGTTTTTAAGCTTTTTGCCAGAAAATTTGGTTTGGGAAACAGTGGTCCCCAGCTTTACTAGTTTTCTCATTAAAAAATGAAACAAGCTAGCAACAATTGCCAGTTTTGTAGCTTCCTCTGGTTTGGAGTGCTCATGGAAGCATGTGATCTGCAGCCATGCATGGGCTGTGCTATTTGATGGGAGAATGTGGTTATTAGCTCCAGTTGCATGTGATTCAGCCAAGCCATATGTTTTTACGCAACTGAAAAGTTTTGCAGGAAGTAGCATCTTCAAAGCAAAAATAACATGATGACTGAAAGAAAATCATTAATACTAAAAAGCCATAGTAATGAAGGTTTGATGTAACTTGCGTTTACTCTGAGAAGAGGGTGTTGCTTCCCTAATCTTAACAACTGTACTTTCCTCAGAAATCCCAACGCTTGATAACACTTTGCCATTTGCTTTTTTAGACACATCACCCTGTGCACAGTTACTCTCAGCCACCTTTGCAAATATTTTACACAAAAAATTAAATACTTAAGATTGACAGCGAAAGTAAAGGAGGTCAGTCATATCTCATGGCCAGTGGGAATTTTGTGTAAAATGGATGCATGATTTTTACATGTTTCAAACCTTATAGGTAACGTAGAATGTTACACAGATGGGATAGCTGCAAAAACTACGTTTTTAATCGTCATCCATCTTTTTCCTCAGTATATACTGCAGGCATAAATTTTGCAAGGAGAAGGTTTGCCCAGCTCCTCCTACTATGATCCAGCTTGTGTCACCTGGATACTTCCCCAGCAATCTCCCTGTTTTAATCCTCTTTTAATTCTGTTTTTATCATCTGGATTATGGCTGCTAGAGATGAAAACAATAAACATTATTAACTCAATAGAATTCTGTCTTGTGCCTTTAACAAGGTTGTATCTATTTTGTATTATGGCTAATTATATATCAGTGAGATCTAAAATCAGCAGAATAAGACGTTCCTCTTCAGAATTAACAGAAAAGAGAAATACATTCTGATATTTTGGCATTTTATTTTAGTATCTGTTTTTTCTTAGCATGTGCTCTTTAGGAAAAAGTACTGAAAGGCATGTGCGTTTCACTCTGTGAATGCTGGTTTTGAGTTGGTTTTTTTTTCCCCTGAAGAGAATTATATTATGACAGATGTTTCAGGTAGCATCAGACGCTTGATTTAAAAATGTAAAAGGATTATGATGATCTATGAAATGCCACAAAGCATAGGTCAGAAGTTCTAAAATGTGGTGTCTTTTCTTGTGGGAACTGAATTATTCTCTTGCTGCTAGCATTTGAGACTCGTGTGATCTTTGCTGACTCACACCTCATGTCATTCATGAGATTATAAAATTGCTGGCAACTAACCATCTACAGAACTGTTAGCTCATGCCTGGCAATTATGTTGTGTACAGCAGTTAGTTTCAAGTTGAACTTTGAAAAATCAACTAAAATATGCTGGAGAGAAAGAACTCAAAAACAGATAAACAAATGCAGAATGTTAATAGTAGTTGTTTGAGTCCACTGCTGTGTTCTGCTTTCTTGTTTTAGTTGAGTAGTGATTCCAGAAGTTCAGTCTGCTTTTTTTCTTGTCCTGAGCATCCACATGCACAGTGCTTTTCAGTTAGCATTTGCTCTGCCCTCTTGGAGAGCTTGTCAGAGGACAAGCATCCTGTAATTCAAAGCAGCAAATAGATCTGTACTGGGAAATTTGTATATAAAACTACACAAAGAAAAAAAAAATCAGAAAGTTTAATTTCCCCCATCTCTTGTAACAATGTGAAAGTTTGATTGACTTTAAGAGATGCCAGATTCCATTTTTAGTGGTACATACTGTGCATACAATGCTCTATTAAAATAAATGAATTAATTTGAACAACAACAACGTATAGGAGCTTTATGCATGCCTACGGTGTGTAGAGGCAAATCTCAACGATCAGTCTATGGACATGGCAGTCTCCAGGTTAGGACACTGTCTTTTGGAGGTTAATCAGGAACCTGAGAAGATAGATGTCAGGCTGCTCATGATTTCAAGCCACTGTTGCTTGTGGTGTGTGATGGCTTCTTGAATTTCCTTGGCTCTTCCTAAATTATTTATTAAATACCACTGAGCCACCTACAGTCTGAATCACGTGGATATCTTACAAGTTCATCTCCTTAATCAGTTGAGGTTAGCTTTCATGTTCAAGAAAGTTCTTTTTGGGGTTAATATTCAACCTACTTTGCACTGAATTCCCATTTGTAACCAGGCTTCTGAATGGAACTATCAAGTATGAAATAAGTCTAATATTAATTCCAGAATCTAAGGTCTACTACTGCCTTACCCAAAGTAAAGAAATAACAGGATCTTGCCACCACCTTGAGGGTAGAGCTCCAGGGCTGGATTTTTTTAGCATATGCATCATCTCAATAACTTTTCTAGCACTTGAGTTTGTTGATCTTGTGCAACATAATAGAGTCAAGTGTATTTACAAAAGGTGGTTTTATTTTAGATGGGTGGGGAAGGGTTGAGTCCTGAATTAGACTGGAAAGCTATTTACAATGGAGAGCGAATTTACATAGAAAGATTATATGCTGTTTTTCCACAGTAATTACCTGCTTAGATTTGCCTTTTCTTTTTCCTCCAGCTGGAAGAATGAATTAAGAAGATTAACCTTTTAGATTACTTTCAAAGCAGCCTCGCAGAAGCTACTTGTAAGATCACAGGACAGGGTTCTTTGGTACTCCTATTGGATTATTTTTATCTACGGAAGTTTTTTTATGGGAGGAACTCAGCACAATTGGGGTGCAAAATGCCTAACGTATTTGTTTCAAATCTGTTGATTCTGTTCCTGCCATTTTTTTTTTTATCCTTGTTGCATATTTGACAATTTAAACAAATGCCACCTGTTTCCGGAATGCTATTGTTTCTTGACTCCAAGAAATGAGTGATTTTGTGCTAGTACTGGGATCCCATCAAGGCTTCAAAACGTCTGCATCAGAAAGTGAAGGTTGGCATTCTGTTGGTCCAGCCCAAAGCTCTTATCCTTGCTTTGGAAGGTCAAATAAGGCTGACAAAGCAGGAAATAAAATAATGTTGCAGTGGATCTTTATCTGTTCAGGAGGAAAAGATAAAATAAGATCAACAACACAGTCCTTGTTGTTTATTTTTCTCTCGGATACCTATCAGAAGGATGTTAGAATTTGATTGGGGTGGCTGCTGCACTTACTGTCCATCCTACCCTTCTTCTGTGTCAGGACTAGCTGACAGACTCCCCCGAGTCGCTGCAATTTGCATCCTGGTGTGCTAAGGGGAGGCTAAAATTCATGTTAGTTCATTTTTATTGTATTGGACTGCAGACTGTGGTGTCTCAGATACCACTTGCCTTGGAGCTCATAGTGCTTACAGAGAGAGGTTGAGGCAGGCAATGGACAGCAATAACTTTGTTCTCCTGGTGCATTCTGCTAAGGAGTTAAGATAAGTCAACATTTGATCTCAACAGCTGAGTAGATGAAAGCACAAGTCCATGCCACTCACAGATCAAGATGAAGAAGCTTTTGTGTCTGTCACTAATATTTTGATCTTCTGGATTCTTGAAGGTGTATTCTACTTTATTGTCCTGGTTCCATGCCTTCAACACACCTTTTTTCTCCTCCTTTATCACTTAACTTCATTGTTTCTAGTATTGGGCATCCCAGTGGAAGTATGAATGCTTGTGGGGAGACAGTCTGAGGACTAGAGAGTTGCTTTACAGAGTTGTTTTGAAAATAACCAGCATGTACTGTTGCTGCGTATAATACATATCTAGTAAAAAGGTGTAACATTTTAGAGTTGTCAAGTTAGCATACCTCTTGAGCAATAGGAACTCATTTTCAAAAACAGATAGGGGTTTGATCAACTCAGCTTTGAAATATTCATTTTCAGGTTTGAGCAAGTAAGGTGAAGGATTTGTACTTTCTGAAATCAAAATGCTTAGTAGAGATTAGAGTTTTAAGCACAGGAAGTTTTTGATCCCTCTGTAGGCCTAAATTCAGTAAAGCAAGTATGGCAAACCTAACATCTGTTGAAGTATTTGGTGATATTTTTTCTAGTTAAACTGTTTCTCTATTGAAGCAATAAATGCACAAAATTTTACAAATCAGAAAAACAGTATTAATGATTCTCAGATGCATTCTGAATATAATGCTTTTGCTTTTACTTCCCCTATTTCAGCACCCATGAAGAGCCACACACAAATAAGGTTTGTACAGCAGGAAAGATTGAAATATCAGGGTTTTTTCCTTTGTTTAAAGTATGGATGTGCCTCTGAAGAATTGGGAATTGGCAAGCCTGAAATGTAGTCATAATTGCTTCTAACTCCTTTGTTTATGGAATGCTATGATTGAATATTACTTTTGCAGCTTAACATGTTGTACATTGCTCGGTGGTTGTTTCCTACATTGTCTTGTTATTCAGCCATTCAAAAAAACTTGAGCTTGAAGTAGCAATTCTTTTCTTAGAATGAAATATTTGTATTCATAGCCAATTTATATCACAATTCTTTCTAATGGGATGGGGGGGGTGGGAGGGAGAGCAAGAGAGGATTGTAATCTGATTAAATCAGAATCCATCTTTGAACTTAACTGTTTCTGAATATTCTGTGGTTTTTAGAGCTGTTCTTCCCCTGACATGTGATAGGATATCAGTCAATTCTGGCAAAGTCAGACATGTTCAAGTCAAAGGTTAATGGTCAATTTAGTTGAGGTAAAGATTAATTGGATTAAGGAAACTTCTGTGCTACAGCAAGTCTGGCTTGGTTTTCATAGGGGCCAGTTCAAGCTGCTGTTGTTTCCAGGTCTCCAGTGGCACTTTAAGATCACTTCTTATCTGTTAGGTGAAAGTTGGTGTATTGAATATTGTTCCCCACACTCTGCTGAGTTCTGCGGCTATGGAGCTCAGCCCCAGGACTGCTGTGCATGTGGCTCCATCAGGTGGAAAGAGAGCCTGATTTCTCTTTGACAGGTATGATAATGTCAAACCCCATTTTGTAGTGTGGCATAGAGATGCCGTATTTCTTAATGACCACTTTTCTAAACCCGTTACCTCTTTATTGTATGAGAACATTGCAGAAATGCTATGTTTGTTGTGACTTGTCCCAAAAGCCTCCACCCCTTCACAGAAGTGTAGAAGGAAGGGGAGAGACAAGGAAAGTGTCTGTGAGAGCATGTGACTGCTTGAGAGATCCTTCTCATGTTCCTAAGAAAATGGCAGAAATTATTTAAATGATTTGAAATGTTTCTGCTGGCACTCCAGGATGCCACATTTTGAGAGCGGTGCTGTAGACTAATAGAGTCTAGAATGGGCTTTTCCTACCACATCTCTGCCATGTTGAAGAATTCATGCTACAGAAGATAGGTAAATTTCCAAATTTAAAGATACATTTTCAAAATATGTACTGCTTTTATAAATAGAGTAGAACACTAACATGGTAGATGTGTTGCAGCTGTGTTTTTAATAAAGTGTTAAAAGTGTAGTGGTGGTAGTGGAATTATTCCTTGGTGCGGGTTTGGTTTTGTTTTGTTTTTACAAACATGCTGTGGGATAGACAGCCATTATGAACTTTAAAAATCTTTCAGGACTCACTGAAATGCTTTGACCTTGCTTGATCCATTTAGAATTTTCTACTTGTATTTGCTTTGTGAGGTTCTGCATGAGTACTGCATAGCAATTTACTGATATTAAGTCAAGTAATTGGATTTATTTAAAATGTGTAATATTGCATGTCTTCAGGTTATCTCTTCAAGTATTGTGTTCGACAAGTACTGACAGTAAATCTGGGAATTCTAGATAACCTGATTTTCTTGCAAATCTTGTTTGTATATAAACATGTAGCTTTCTGCATAGACTTCTGTTGAAAAAGTAGTGGAGTGGAAAGTGTAAATGTATTGGCTCAAAGAATTGTTTTAACTTTTGTACAAAGCTTGGATTTGTATGCTTAAATATTTGTGACATGATAGCTACTTTTTATAGCAAACAATTCTCGAATATGATACTGTTTGTAACTGGATTTAGATAGTTTCCCTGACGAAGGTTTGTTTCTGTAATTGGGAAAGGATTTTTACTTCTAATAGCGGCCCTGCATTTTATGCTTTACGTATGTTTAGAAAAAAAACTTCAGGAAATACCTTGCTATATTTCCTCATTAAGTTTTGCACAGTGAAAATACTTTTGTGTTAAAATTGCCTGATATGGTATGTACTTGTAATAATGGCCTTGCAAACACATCTTGCAGAGCTTTGGGCTTCGATTAAGCTCAAATCTTGATTTGCTGCCTTTTATGGTTCTCATTTGGGCTGCAGTATGAGGCACACGTGTGGAATCACTGGCCTCTTCTGCTAGTTTTTCTCACCTTTATAGTGTGACAAAACCCAAATGCTTGTGCCTGTTATATGGCCAGCAATTGAAGGGCTTTGAAATGTCAGTTCTTGGGGAACGCTGCCTGGAAACATAGAGGGATCAAATGCCATAAACCAGGGGAGGTCAAGGGGGGAGACTGTTACTGAATCTGTGATAGTTTCATTGTTGATTTTGTTTTCTTGGGGAATTTGGAGCACTTACTACCATCTCTCCCTAATACTGCAAAGAGCCAAAATGCTCTAAATTATGATGTAGAGGAAAAAAAACCTGAATTTACTCTTGAGTTTACAATGCCTTAAATGAAATAGGGAGAAGCCTTGGGGTTTGTTTAGTTTTAGTTACATGTATTTCAGTAGCTGTGTTCTGATAAAATTCTCTACTTGCCAGTATGTAGTGGAAGATGTGATCATAATTGGAGAACAATACATAGACCTTGAAGCATCAATTTTATATTTTTCCTTGCTTATTCATTTGTGTAATTTTTTTGTAGGAGCTTTAAACCAGGCATTCTTCATCTCTGTCTCTTTGCTGTTATAATATTTTTTCTTCCGGGTGTACAGTGAATTTGTTTGGCAAATTTGGATTTACTTTTCTAAGGTAGCACACTTATTTTCAATAATTGAAAAAATTTCGCAAACCACCTTTCCTCACAGTTCAAGGAGGGAATTGCCACAGGAAAGAAAATTGTATTGAAACTTGTGCTCCCTGGGAGGATGCTTCAAAATCTGAAAGATCATGGTACTATTTGATAAAAAAAGCTTTGGATTATGCCCTTGCAGAGTTTACTTACCAGATTAATTATGGAACAAATAGTAAGAATGTTCAGTTATTGAGTCTGAAATAGCTTCACACTGTCTGCTCTAAGAATGTCTTGATTCTCTCACAAGAACAGTACAGACCTGACAGGATTGTCTCTGCCTTTGTGTACCTTCCCATGATGGCAAGTCTTCAAGGCAATTTGTGATTATTTGGACTGTGAATTTAAACCACTGTCTTCTGGCAGAAATCATTGTCACTCTGAGAGTGTATTTCCATGTTGCGATATGTTGATGTAATTTTAAAACCTCTACACTTGAATCTTTGTTTCAGCCCATGTCTATTACTATGGGAAGTACATTTCATTGTGTTATAGGAAGTTATATAGCTTTTTTTACTGTTCTTGTGTAGGCTGTAGTAAATGTAAACACAGACAACAGGAATGCATAAGGTCCTTATTACAGATCTATAAAACCTGATACCCAGATTAGGGGAGTAAGAGAAACCAAATGGAGAGGATAAGGCAGCACATCCAGTATTAATTTTCCAAATTTAAAATGATATTGAAACCCCATGAAGAAATGAACCATTATCTTGATAATCTAACTTCTTTTTCCACAGTGGAATCTTCTAACATAATTTATCGCTTGACACCAATACTCAGCTTAAAGCATATCTGACATGCTGCAAGGTTACAAACTGGAATTTACGTAAATACCTAAGCAATATTACCTGAAACCTTAACAAAAAAAAGCAGTTGCTGCATTTCCTCTAATATCTTGAGAATGATACTCAGAAGGGGACAAAATAAGTAAGAAAAACATTGGTTTCAAATCCTACACTCCTCTCCTATTTTGGCTTCTCTTTGGCTTTCCCAGTAAATATTACTTATGATACTGAGCTCAGTCTTTCAAACTGAAGTTTCTCCAGAAATGTTGCCACTTGTCAAAGTGAGGGAAGATGACCTAGGGTAGAAGTAGCAGAAGAAATACCAGCAGCTAAAGAAAATTAACAACTTGAGCAATAACTGGGGAGATTTATCAGACTGACCTTCCTGCCAAAGTGTATTGGAAGCAATGTACAGCACAGTCCTGTCATTTCCTCAGTCAGATCAGGAAGATACAAGGAAATCTCTGACAGTCTTGCACATTTTTGCCTTTCATACAGCAAGGTGTCATAAGAACAAATGACATATTTCTGTATCTATTTTTTTTCCATGCTGGCATTCATGTGTCTGAAGATTGTGGTGGTACCTGCTCATAACGCTACAAAATGTTTCGTCCTCTTCAGAGTATTTAAAAATTGTCTATTCATTGTTTAAGGCTGCATGTATAAGTAGAAATTAAACCAACAGTCCTCTTCACAGAAAAGAACATTCAATTTTATTGTCTTCCATGGTAGCTTTCTATTTGTGTCTTGGGTTGAACATTACCTTCCAAACTCGGCTTTATGTCTTTGAGTTCGGTATTGGTCATGTAAAATTACTGTAAGTGTCATACACTTTATTTTCCTTTTCTCATTAAATGTCGATGATGTCATATCTATTGTGTGTGACATTTAGTAGTAGAGTGTGACACTGTACTCTTTAATATTAAGTTAATGGTTGATAGAGTACCTTCAGTAATTTCCACAGACATGCTCTTTTAAGGTGTTATATTCTGTCCACAAGTATATAGCAAAAACTTAATAAGATTTATTATGTACATTTTTTTCCTATGAACCACTGGGTTGATTTCAATGCAGTAAACCAGATTTCTAGAGAGTAAATGAGTCATCTCTTTAATAATGCATTCTATAAGTTCACATAAATGAATTGTTATCCTTTTTTACTTCTCCTTCATTCACTCAATTCTGCATCAAGCTTCAGTTCCCTTTTGATTATGTGAATGTAGTTGTTTGTAGAGCTGTACCATGTGTTTGAAATGATAGGGATTTGGGGTAAAAAAGGACATTATTGATCTACACCATTAAGGTCTAGGCTGTTGGTACTGTTAGTTTGCTTCTTTATGAAGCAAATTAATTTAAAGACTTTTCAATTAAAAATAAAGATAGTGAGGTTTGGGGTTTTTGTAAATAAAATAATAGGAGCCCTTTTTCCTGAACAAGGGAAATTTTGCAGCATATTGTTGTTGAGTTGGGAACTCTCCAGAGAGAGCAGCTGGCAACCTGTTGTGATTGTGATGAATGAGATCACAAGTGTACATCTGGGTACACATGCAATTGTTTCTGCTTGTTGGGCGTTGCTTTTCACAGGCATAACTTCCATCGTGATGCCAAGTGTATCTCACAAGGCCTTTTGAGTAGCCTTTAAATAAAAAGCAGACTGCAAAACTGTTGGCATTTTGTAAGTTAATATCGCCTAATGACTTAGAATACAGTATTGAATCAGCACTTTGTTTAAATGGCCCACTAATGACAATAATTCTTTCTGAAAATAATTAAAAATACCTTTATATGTAATATGTTAGGCTGGATATTGTACTCTATATTATTGGTGTGCTTTCAGAGTTTATTTCTTATCAGCACGTTCCCATGACATTTCCTCTTGTAAAATACTTGACTCTTCCTCCTCCCACCCCTTTTGTATTTACAAAGTTCACTTTAATTCTTTTGTGTCTATTCTGATTAAAAAGAAGGGAACAAAGAAAGATGTTGCAGCATTAGTAGGAAAAGATTGTGAGGGTGGTGTGTAATGCCTGGGCGTCCTGACAGACAGTGGGCTGCATCTGACACAAATGGGTCTGATTTTCTTAGTCTTCTGCTTTTTAACTACACAGAAGAACCTCAAATTATTATTGTTGAAATATTTGTTTGTGTCCTGTTGAAAGCTCTGAATCCAGAGTTAAGTGTGTGTACCCTGTGCCCAGGGTGCATGCTGAGATCCCGCTGAGGGGACCAGTTGTGAAAGGGAAGGACACCCCTTCTCCGAGGTGCCCAGTGCCATGTGGGTGAATTGCCCAGGAGGCCTCACCCCGCTTGGTAGCCTCTGCCCTCAGCATCCCTCCGTCTGCCCAGCCCCAAAGTGAGGTGAGGCAGAGCTGTTGCCTCTGCATCCAGAGGGCTCTGTGGAAAAGAGGAGAAAGAAGAAAAAAGAGTATGCTGGGAAAAGAGGAGCAAGAGCTCTCTTTCCTTCCCTTTCCCCCTCCCACTGGAGCTTCCAGCACAGCTGAAGTTCTCTAGGGACTGACCCTGGCTTTTAATGAGGCCACAGTGAGCAGGGGTTGTATGGGAAGAAGGGTGTAATAAAATGAAAGATTCAGAAGTACTAGAATACTCAAGGGTATTGTAGGAGAGCTGGCATGGGTAAAGCCTTTTTTGATGCATGTGATGGCATTGCAAGGACAGAAGAACCATTGGGGTCACGAGACATGTTCACGTTGCAGAATTCTGTGTACTGGGTGTGCATCCTTCCCTACAGTCTGAATTACACAATGCACATGTTCTCTCTGTGCACCTCCTGAGCTGGGGTAGGACATTCCACAGCTGGATACAGGGATGGATGTGGATGCTGGACAGCGAGCAGCAGAGATTAGTGAGTATTGATGTGAAGGTGTCTCTGCAATCTCTTAAGATCAGGGGCATGGTTCTTAGTGAAACTTGGACCTTTGTAATTCCCCCAAAGGTGAGCCAATGGGGCAGAGAAGATGGACACAGTTTCCCTGTCTTTAGCTGAGGCACTGTGTAGGTGACAAAGTAGTACATTTATATTAGTGTTAAATGTTGAGAAAAATCTGGATTCACACACTTACAGAATGTATTTTGTATGCCTTTTTTCTCTGGCTGACCTGAAGTTATTTAAATCCTAAGCAAAAGTTTTGTGTTTGAAACTCAAAAACTCTCTGGTTCTGCCTTGAAATTAGGAAGATGAATCAAAAGCTTCTCTTACTGGATATTTTAATTTTTTTTTAGCACCCTCGTCCTTCCTCCCCCCCCTTCCCCACTTCCTCATAGTTTAGCCATGTCTGTCTGGCTAATTGTTTATTTAGTTTTTAAGATTTCATATTGGATACTTAGATATTCTTGAGTGTAATGCTTTTCAAATTCCTAGTCAGGTATAACCAGTCAGTTCATCATCTTATTTCTTTACCTGTTGGGGTTTTTTTTTATGGGATATTATGAGCTGTCTAAGAGATTGAGTTAATTCAGTGAATATCAAACTAAAATTCTTGATACTGACATAACTGGCAAAATCTTCTGGTGTTTGTGTTCCCAGCAAAAAATATTAAATGAAAAAACTCAAGACCCAACTAGATGGACATTTAGCTTACTAGATGTATTTGGACTAAACCAAGAGCTCATAATGGGAAAAAAGGAACTTCTAAGCAAAGAATGACTTAGAGGTCAAGATATGCAAGTATAACATTATAGTTGCAAAAAATAGACTATGTAAGATCTTGCAGAAGAAATTGGAACAAACAGCAGAGTGTTCGTCAACTGTAAAAGTTAAAAGAGAGCAAGAAGAATGCAAGGGTGACCTCTGCAAGGTCCAGATGGTATAAAGAATAAAAATTATTTGAGAATGGTCCAAAAGTAGCAGTTTGTGAATATGCACAAGGCAGTTAAGGCAAGCCAGATACTGGTTCCGTTTTAAAGGATCTGCTGTGTTCCAGTACTTTCCAGAAAATGCGCATATTTCCTTAAATCTTTCAGGGAAGTTGAGAGGGGATCAAGCCTTCATGTTATTGAAGACTGACACATCTTGTAAAAACATTTAAGAAGATGGAAAAAAAGCTAAGAGGAGGAGTTCCATTAGCACACCCTCAGCACTGTATTTTGGTTAACTGTGAAAACATTTTCAAGCCTGTTCTTTGGAGAAAATCTATGAGTTTTCTTTCTGTGTTTGTTTTTTATATCTTTCAAAATATTCAGATTGCCTCAAGTTTATCATGACAAGCTGTAGTATTTATCAATCTGTATTCTGAGATCAGAGCTTTAAATCATGAAATTTAGCATCCTGTCATTAGTGGCAATTACTACTCATTGCATCAGGAGAAAGTAAAAAGACATACAAAAGACAGACATACATCACTCTCTTCATGTGATTCTTCTCTGGCATTGTTGTCTGTGGGACTGTTACGCTGAATCTGTGCCCTTGAGAAAGTAATACAGATGGAAAGAAAGATTCTTCTGGGCAGATTTGCACCACATGCTTACATGAGAATGAAGTCTTAAAAGTTTCAGAATGTTTTCCTCTTTCTTGCCCTCTTTTAGGGGTTAATTCTCGTATTATGTTTCCATTGACTATACTTCAGCCCTTTGACTTCTATTTTAAAACAGTTTTGAGCAAAGACTCTCTCACAGTTGTAACAGAATTCAAAGCTTATAAATCAATCATCTGTTTGGGTCACCTGAGACCTTGTCCTTATAAAACACAAAGCCAAAGAGCTGCTAACTATAACCAGTTGGCTTTTCTTCTAAAATGTTGACTTTCAAATATTTACCCAAATATTTTTCATAGTTCTTGCAAATGCTTGTTGCAGCACCTTAAGGGGAGAAACTCGATTCTTTTCTTTGCATTTTCTTTCTACTCTAGTACGCTAAAGTAAATTTTGTGGCTGATAGTAGAATTCTTTTGGTTTGAAATTGATCTTTCCATGTTTCAGGAAACTCAGTTTGCCATAGTCCATTAAAAAATTTATTTTTAAAATGCATGTGACTCTTAAGACTAAGGTTCTTTTTCTTTGCTCTTGACCTGCTTCTTGCTTCACTCTGTGCCTCATTTAATGGCTACTGATTACATTGAAGTACTATGTAAGAGCAGTGTTTTGTCACCGTAGCTTCAATCCAGATAACAGACTCACCTGGTCTTAAAGTCTAATTTTAAGCAAAACGTTGTTTTTCTTTGTTTTCCTTTCAGCCCAGTCATTGAAAGAGTTTGCTCGGCTCCTGATTGCGGTTGAAGAGGAGAGAAGACGACTGGTAAGTTTACTGGCAGTAATATGTTGCATTGGACCCCTTTTTGTGTAAAATAGTACACTTTTTTTTCTATTCACCCCAACTGATTTTTTTTTTCAATTTGTGTAGTAGATATTAAGTATTTAATAAGAACTATTTGGAATTCTGCAAAAGCAGAAGTGTACTAGCACAGACTATAGCAGTTTTTATAGCAGTTCAACCAAAGACCTTTGCATCGATGTAAAAATTGTTTTCTCTCAATTTTCTCCCTGCCTGCTCCCTGACCGAGAATAACCTTTGAATGTTGCTGCACCTTTCCCTTCCCACAAAGAGCTTCTGCTTGAGATGTAGATCAGTATTTATATTTAATGAAATACTCTGAGTGTTGTCCAGTGAATGTATGCTACTAATCCAAGAATATGATAAATAAGGGATAAGAAATCAGATTCATCACCCCAGAGAAATTCTTGTAGAAAACATTATGGATCAGACTTGTCAGAGTCATCCATTGATATGGTGTCCTTATTCCGTTTGAATCTACAGTCTGCTTTCATTTATATTTCCATTCAAATGTAGCTTTGTTAAAGAAATTTAAAGTGTATTTTTATGCAAGTATTTTAAAAAAAATCCAGATAAGCAGTGAAGCTATTTTTTTCCTTCCTTGGTAGTCAGTCATGAATAAAGGAGTAAGCGAAGAATTAACATCGGGGAGATTTTTAAATATTGTGAAAGTTTAACCAGCTCAAATCCATCCGATGACTGTCTGTCCTGGTTTTCCTTCCTCTTGTGGGTACTTAGGACATTGAGGTGAGGCTTTTATGATTCAGATTAGAACAAATTTACTAATCCAGGAAGAAGTTTATATAAAGTTGTCTTATCCTAGAAGTAAATAACCATAGAATTGGTCTCCCACTATTTCTGTTTAGAGAAATACTTTAAAGTGGCAAAGTCATTTATATGGTACAGTTGCATAGTTAATATCACCTAAATGTGTAAAAGTATAAAATGTTTTTCCTTCATGTTAAATATTTTTTCCTGGGTAGCTGGAAGAGTGAGGTGACTGTTCTGTACTTACCACCTTAAAAGTTGGTTAGTAGAACACTTATTAATACCTTAGTTAAACAATGTTTTTAAATGAATAGCTTTCCAGTTTAAGACTGTTATAAGCTAACTATTATAAAAAGAAAAAGCAATGAGTAGGTGAGGGTTTTATTTTTCAAACTTGTTAGTCTTTCATAATATGTATAAATAATTTCCTGTTACTTTACATCTCTTTTTTTTCCTCTCTTGCCCCACCCACCCCCGAGTAGTCACTACTTTTTTCACTTCTAGAACTTTATGGCCTCTCTTTGGTTTATAGTCTGATCTTTCCATGTAATGTTTTTGTAAAAGATGCAGGAAGGCCTTTAACATAAAATGCGGAAAAAACCATTAATATTATTAAATGAAAAAAGACCAGTCAGATAGAATGATACGTTTTGTTCTATATCAATATCATTTCAGTGGGAATGCATGGATTATATAGCTGAGTGTGGCTGATTGACCCCAGCTAGATGCCAGGTGCCCACCAAAGCTGCTGTGTTACTGCCCTACTCAGCTGGGCAAGGGAGAGAAAATATAAGGAAAGGCTCATGGGCTGAGATAAGGACAGGGCAAGATCACTCAGCAATTACTGTCATGAGCAAAACTGACTCGACTTGGGGAAATCGGTTTAATTTAATGACAATAAAATCAAAGTAGGGTAATAAGAAATAAAAAATCAAATCTTAAAAAACTTCCTCCCACCCCTCCCTTCTTTTGAGGCTTAACTTTAATCCCAGTTTTCTACCTCCTCCCTGCCAGTGACACAGGAGGACAGGGAATGGGGACTGCACCTCCTTCCTCTTCATAGAGTGGACTCCCCACACTCTTCCCTTGCTCCAGTGCTGGTCCCTCACTTGGGGGACAGTCCTCCGTGAACTTCTCCAACATGAGTCTTTCCCATGGGCTGCAGTTCTTCGTGAACTGCTCCAATGGGGGTCCTTTCTACAGGATTCAGTGCTTCAGGAACAGGCTTTTCCAGCGTGGGTACCCTGTGGGGTCTTCATGTATGGAGAAGCTGCTCTTGGGAGGAAATTGTTTGTAACCAGCTTTTTGCTCAGTTTGGAATAATCTCATTCTGTTGTTATTCAAACTGTATTTTCATGCTGAGAACATTGAGGACATACAGTTTTCATGGTAGCAATATTTGAATAAGAAAATTTATCAAACTTAAGAATTTCTCTGGTTTTAAAAAGTTTGAGCTTCCTGTTGGTGGAATTTGTTTAATTTTTATTGGAATTAAAGTATCACTTCTGTCAAAGATGTGGGTTTTTTTATTCTCCAGTCTCTTACTGCAGTTTTCTACATGTCTTCGTAGAATCCAGAGGTCCCTGTGAGGATTAGTGTGCCATGTTGTATGCTGAAGGTTGCTAATAATAAGTTTTCTGCTTGACAAACTTGTAATTTCACTGTGAAATCTTCAGAATACTTGCTTATTTCTAAGGAAGTTTGAGCATTATGCATACACTTCGATTTGTCTGTTGGAAGCACTTCAAGCCAGCCAATTTGCAGATCAGTGATGATTTTAGACAAAGGTCTCAGCTGATGGGAAAGTTTGAGACAGGGCATGTGGGTCTTTAAGAATTTGATTTTCTTCTGCATAAGAAGAGAAAACTTGCAAGAGTTGTAAAAAAAAGCTTGTTCTTTTTGATATTTGTAGGAGGCTTGCAGAAAAACAGCTAGGCAATGTTGTGGCTATTTATGGATACACTTCATCATACCACTTACAACTTTCTTTTAATTCTGATAGCATGTGACAGTAAAAGACACTACTGTATCAGGGAATGCAGGATGTATGAGAATATGGAATGACAGATATTAATATTGCATACCTAATGGCCTTGTTTCACTGCCTTGAGTTTTATTTCATTAAATTATGAGCATACATGTAAGTGTATTAATCAGATTTGAATATGGAAAGTATATATTCATGATGACCAATTTATTTCTCATCTGATGCCTGTAAAATTCTCCAAAAGTCAAATTATATTTTTGTCTTGGTGAACACAGTGCTGGAGTGCTTGTCCACTTAATGTGTTTCCAGTGGTCAAGGAAATAGTTTGAGAGGTGTTTAGCAGGTCTTCTGTCCTTCTTACATAAAGAACCAGAAGGAGCTAATTTTTTTTTTTTTTATTTAGAAGAAGGTAGTGAAACAAGATATTATGAACAGTATTACTGGGAAAAACACTGAAGTATAAAGTTAAATGAAACTCTGTATCACATAAATAAATATTGTGTTGTGTGAGGCTTTGTAGCCATTATTATTGGCAGCACTAATAATATGGTGATAGTTGCAAGTCAATTTCTTTTATCCTTGTCTTTCATTTCCTGGTGCCAGAAAATTGACTAGTAGTCAGAAAAACCAGAGGCCACTCATCACACATTCCCCCTTAAAAACAAAATAAAGGAAAGTGTAACTCATAAGATACCTTTTTGGGATATACAGCCTTAGGTTTGGTATCTGTCATTTCATGGTGGTGTTAATTTAATGATGCTGTTGGTAAATGGTGCACTAAAAAACCCCAAACCAAACAGCACTACTCTTGGGTTTTACATGTAGTGTAAATAGGATAAAAAGTCAGATTTATCCCTGCTGCATTTCTAATGACTTCAACAGCAAGCCACCAGGGAATGTAAAGTGATGACCTCTATTTCCCAGTGTTTATTAGGGAACAATAGAGATGCTATAATATAATCTCATGTAAATGTTTGAATCTTTATCAAGGGAACTTACTTAAAATAATTTCCTTCCTCTTTCACTGAATTTGCATTCTTTTTTGTTAAATAAGTGATATTTTATTTTAGAGATTCATGTTTTATTCATACTTTCTATTCATTTGATATTGTTAGTAAACTTTATAACAGACAGAAGTGTTCTGGGAGTGAAATAAAATGCTACTTCCTTTTCCTTTCCTAGGATTATTCTGTGTGACATAAGTATAGATTAGCTGGTTCATGCAACTGGTCCTAAAGATCCCTTATGAGTCTGAAGCATTGCATGAGTTCTCTTGAGTGTTAATGTTATTTTGCTGTAACTCCCTGATTATTTCTGAGAGTTTACTAAATCCCAAACTGAAACCGGCACTTAATTCTTACATTCCTGGCTATTTATGCAAGTTTTTTTTGGTTGCTGGCAAGTGATGAATGGTCCCAGAGCTTTTTCTCTCTGGCGTCATGAATCAGTGAGATTACTGACCAATATTAAATACTCCAAGGGAAAGTATGAAAATTCTGAAGTGGATAGTTTCGTACTATGCTCAATGAATATTTTTCTTTATAACATCTGCCTTTTCATATCTAATAATCTTCATGCTTCAGACAGTATCTCATTTTTGTGGACATTTTTTTGTATTAACTGGATGTTCTCATTGTGATTCTGTATTTGCCCTCACACAAGGGGTCTGGTGCTATCTGCTTCCAGGGAAAGCATCAAAATATTCAGTTTCAAAAGCTGCACTTCAAGAAAAATAAATGAACTGTTAAAACCAGCTATCCATGGAATGATACATAAAATCAGATACTGAAGGGCACAGCATGTTGTTGAGGAGAATTAACCTTTTCCCTGTAATGCAAAGTGGGTTACAGATTCCATCAGAAGAGGAGGCAGTCTCCTATCCACAGGTGCAGCTTATTACTCAGTTTATAAAGGGGAAAGATAACATTGCATATACTAGCACCCTGAGACTGCAGAACATACACCTGGCATTTTGTTTTGCATGGTGTCTCTCTCAAAATTACAAAAGTAGTGTATGACGGTGTTTTGATACACTTGGTAACTGATTTCAGTGTTCTTCACCTCTCATACAAGTTTTGGCATTTAAATTAATCTCCTTGCTAGGAATCTGCCACCAAGGACACTGAAAACATATTACTATAAGTGAAGGAAAAAACACCACAAATAAAACGGGTTTCTTTGAAATTGAGACTGGTTTTTTTTCTTTATTTTTGTGGTTCCCCCTCCCCCATCATGTTTGCTGTTTAAAATTAATTAAAAGCACCTCAAAGCTGGTTTTAATGGGTTTCATTATCTATTTATTTTTTCCCCTTTTCTTACTCCAACTCTACTCCAGATATAGTTGACTACGTATTTGCTATTAATTACGGAAAAAAATCCATGTATTTGGTAAGTGAAATTCTGCAAGATAGGAAAATACTGATTTGAATGGTTTTGTTAATTTTTTTTAAATTTTTTTTGTTAAACTATCAGCTTACTGTCCTCTGACAGTCAATCTAAGTTTTAGAAATCGTTGGGAAAATTACTGAAAACAAATCACATGCCTTTGTAAACCTTTTTGGGGAGGCCCCATTTTCAATACTTGCTGTGTGCATTTCTGTTCAGAAAGCTTTATGTAGACTACAAAAGATACAGAGATAGGCAACAAGGAAGGCTTGACACCTAAAAGCTGAGGATGAGAAGAGACTGCAAGGAGGACTCTGATTAGCTTTAGTTCAAATTAGATCAATGTTATTTGGAGGCCTGTGATTCATTAATTGAAATTACATGTCTCAGCACAATTGAAACTTTTTGGCAGACCAGACCTACTAGTTCTCAACAACAGGTTAACGCTTCAGCCCTTGAAATTAGATTTTTTAAATTTTTTTTCTTGTTGATACAATTGTCGGCCTTACTTCTTAAGAACAAACCAGAACAAGCATTGCAAAACTACTTGGAGAGTATTGCAGAAGCAGGAGAGGTACTCAGTAGCAGTGTATGGTTTTCTGCTGTGTTTTAGCTCTGGAATGACTGAAGGAAATGTGCTATGAGAATTTTATCGTATTAGCAGTTTTCAGAACCAGCTTTCTGCCCCAAATCTGAGTCAGCCTTGTGTTTCATCTGCTTTCACTGTTAAAATTGGGAGGTTACTCAAGAGGAGTTCAGCAACACCTAGAAGAATGTTTCTGTATTCATATTAATTGCATATTTGTAGAGTGTTTCTTGGACCTTCTGAGAAAATGTCTAGTCTTCCCTGTTGTGCTGGTACAAGTGTTTGTGTGACTGTGTGGTGAACATAATTGGAGAAGTGAACCACCTGGAAAAATAATTCCTTTGGCACTAACTTTCTATTACTTACTTCCAATCACTTCAGTGCTCACAAGGAAAATGAAGACCTTCTGGGCCAGAATTACTATCAAGAAGATAGTAATTTCTTTGATGTAATTGCTATCAAAAAGATATTTGAACTGTACCTTCATTGGCCTACAGATGTTAGCTGTGACCGTTATAGCTCATAACTGAAATGAAGAAGTGATAGGCATATTTCTCTCATGCAGACTTCCTGGAGAGCAGGTCTGCAACATGATCCTTTGGTGGGTTCTTGTTGAGGGGGAACTCAAAATGCAGCTTTCCCCCTTGCCGTGTCTTGGGCTAGAAGGAATCCTGTTTGCTATCTTTTTCTGCACCACTTAAGTATGAAAATACACGTGTTCAGTGAATGTTTCTTAGCATTTGTGCTCAGTCAAAAAAAAATAAAATACAGAGTAACAAAAGTAAACAGCTCATGTTCTGTTATCATTAATGTAGTTTAACGTGTAACATCTGTATCTATTTCTGAACTTTTCCCAGATAAAGAACACATACTAGGCCAGACATTTTGGAGGTAAAATTACACATGCTATTAGTACAGAGCATTAGCTGACTCTTCCAGATAACACTGCATCAGCTTCCTTAACTTTATCAAGTATAATATGTAGCAATGTATGTTGCTTTTAAGTTTTACACTTGGTACATTCCTAATTTGTTTAAAGATAGTTCTAATTTCTCCAATAATTTTCATTATTTAAAATAATTTCTTCTGTAGTTTTTGTGGAAATGAAGAAAAGACAAAGACATCCTGGGATATTTGATTATGACAATTTTTAAAAGATCAGACTGATCTCGGTAGAAACTAATTGCAACTAGTCCCTCTCACATCCCTGTAACTGCCACCCTGTGAGATTGAAAATACGGGTCCGTGTTTTCTTTAACTTTGCAAAAGGTGCATCTGGAAACTTCGTGCTATGACAGAGTAATGCTATTAATTCAGAATATGCTCAGAGTTTTATGATCATGAAGTCAACAGGGAATCTGCTGTTCAGGTTTTCCTTTGTATTTCTTAGCAGCTTTCTCCTTACTTTTTTCTTTCTTTTGAAAATGTGGATTGTTTCCTGTTGATATGAATGTCCAGAGTGCAGAACCATAGCTTATGCAGAGCCTTTTGCACCCTGTCCTGCTCAGCTTGGGCCTAGATCATGGCATTGCCTTTAAACCTACCAGCTGAGGAGAAAAGCAATTTGACTGGTTTTAGAGACAGTCTTTGCTGTTTTCCAAGCTAGTTGTCATAGAGTTGAATTGTGACACAGTTATTTTCTTGTAGTAAACAATTTTGTCAGAGGTGTGGACATGTAGATATGTTGATCTCTGCTGTTGTTTTGGCTGGTTAGCTGACATCAAACAGGGAGCACTTAGGTCTGTCTTGATGGGGCCAAGAGGCTGTGAGTAGGATGTGGAACAATAGTTCAAGGGGAAAGGGGAGCAGAGATAAGGGGATTCATGATATATATACGTGCCTTTAGCATGTTACACAAACAGTGTACCAAGACTTAATAAGAAGGCTTTGATAATTTAGTGTTCTTATAGTATTTACTCTTCAGTTTTCTGCAGAGAATGGAAATGAAGAAAATCCATTTGTTTTTAAAATACAGGAATATTTTAAACAGTAGTTGCAGGAGTACTACACTGTAGATTAATGTAATTGGTTAAGTATTAGAGTTTCTCCTGCTTTCTGTATTCAAGGTGCACGTATTTGTATTTGCCTCCGTATGGATATACAATTATAGAACTGTTTGGGTTGGAAGGCACCTTAAAGATCATCTAGTTTCAACCCTCCTGCCATGGGGAGGGATGCCACCCACTAGATCAGGTTGCTCAAAGCCCCATCCAACCTGGCCTTGAAGACTTTCAGGGATGGGGCATCCACAGCTTCTCAGGGCAACCTGTGCCAGGTTCTCACCACCCTCACAGTAAAGAATTTCTTCCTTATGTTTAATATAAACCTACACGCTTTCACTTTAAAGCCATTTCCCCTGTCACCACCCATCCTTGTAAAATGTGTCTCTCCAGCTTTACCTTGCAGCATTTTTCAGTGAGGAGAGAACACTGACAAAAAGAGTGCTTGCTGTTCCGAGTTTTGAAGAGTATCATGGAGAGAGAGATGAAATGCTCTCTTGTTGAAAGTACACATGAAGATTTAGTTGGAAAGTCTCTTGCTACTGGCTCATGTTATAAATCTAATTTGTCCTCAATTTCATATGTTCACTCCATGCATGCATTTCACTGCATGTAGTCTTGCATTACATGACAGCAGCTTCCCGGAGTTTTGAGAAGCATTCAGTGAGTAGTGTGGCTGGAAGGAGTTTGTTTTAATGACATTTTAATCTTCACAGAAATGCAGGTAGTTGCTATTTCAGTTTGTAGATGCTTTTGCTTTCAACATAGTTACTAGCCAAGTGTCTCTTCAGAGAACTGTTGACAGAGAAAAGAGAAAGATGTTTGCGCTTCTAAATGAGTCTTTTAAAGGAGCTCAAGTTCTGGATCAGCCAACCTTATAGATTTCAAGTTTTATGCATTTATCCTGTGACTACAGAGGGAGGGAATGGAGCTTGTTGTAGCAGAGGATATGTGCTGTACCCATTACTAGCCTGTAATAATGTCAGAATGTGCTATTACTTGACATTTTACCACTTTCTTAAATTTTTTAATGGATTCTGAATTTATCTGCCATTTCTCCCAGAAGTATGAGAAAAGGTGCTTCATTCCTACAAACTTATTTTTTAATTTTCTTTCTTTTAGTGTGATCTCCGGAATAGTTGAAACCCGTGTATTTGTTGTTCTTATTTAGTGTCCTGGGAAGTCTGATTAAAAACAGATAACAACACAAGCACTTTATGTACCAAAGGGTGTGTAGAAACAAATATGCCTTTATTTAAACCAAACACCAACAAAACTCCCACCTTTTCACAAGAAAGCAAAATATTCTCCCTTGCGCAACGTGTGTAATCTGCATGGGCTCATAGCTGTGTTACATTCAGAGTTGTTGTATTTAAGTATTCTCAGTTAGGATGTTGTGTTAATGTTTGCAGAACACTTAGGTTGCTTTTATTATACTTTTCAAATGTCTGTGGAAGCTCCAGTTATTGTTACTTTGACAAGCTTTCTTGGATGCATCTCCCGGAGCAAGTGCTTTTGCTTTGAACTAAGACTGAAACAGATTAACAGTTTTGTCTGGTTTTTTTGGCAGCCATGCCAGTTTATTATGTACCCACTTCAGAAAACTGACCTGGCTGAAAGCAAAACAAACAAAATATTTACTGGTTATTTTTCAACCATGTTGCGACAGACTGTTTCAGTGTCACAGCAAGAGAGGACAGAAGAAGATGTCAAAGACAGGATGAAGAAGCAATGCAAGATCAGCAAACTCTGCTTAAGCTAGCATGACCACCAAAACGAATGACTACAAATCTACCTCTTGATGCAATGTTTGTTGCAGCCCTGCCATTACAACTAGTTGTGGTTAGGGAAAGAGATTATTTTTCTAGTGTTAAAAGGAACTTATTGTGGAAATCTGGAAGCTGTGGTCACATGGTCCTGCAGAAAGTTTTGAAGGATGGGGCCACAGAGTCTGGTAGCCCTAAGGATTAAAATATGCTGAGAGCTGCTTCTTTGGATAGCTGTTCTTTAGTTAAAAGGCTGTTTTTCGAACAATATTGGCTTATGTTTCCTTTCTGGGTTAAGTGAAGGTGGCCTGTCCACCTTGGTCAAAACCAGTAAAATTTTGGCTCAGTTTGCTGTGATGTTACACGATCTCGTGGAGTTGATATGAAATACCCATTGAAGTCCAAGTGTCACAATCAGTCTGGAGTGGGCTACAGCCAACCATCACCTGCCCCATCGGGGTCTGGTATTGACATGCCCTGCCCCTATGATGCGCCCTACGCCCTGGGCTGGGGCCAACACGGAGCCCTGTGGTGGCAGCACACACAGGTCAGCCCAGGCCTGTCTGACTGGCGCTGCTGCTCTGGGGGTCCCGTAAGTCTTACAGCACTACCCCCAAGCTGCTGTCAGACTGTACCCGGCATTTCCATCCGTGGGTGAAGGACGTTTTTTCACCTGGGATACTGTTAGGGGAAGGTGAAGCTGCTTGGTAGGGGGAGAGCATCCGTAATTCCCACAATGGGGCAGAGGTTGACTCAGTTAGCCTGACAGGCATCTGGCAGGACCTCGGGGAGGTGTGACCTCTGCAGCTGAGCCCACTTAACAACACACAATCCCATCTTAATAGAGTCATAGTTTAAAGAAGCCATGTTAGCCCTTTCTCTCCCCTAAGCTGCCTCTTACACTATATTGAAACCTTGGTACAAGCTGAATGAGAACTTTCTAAATTGACTTATTTTGCTAGTCATATTTGTATGAGAGCAGAAGAAAAGGCTAAGAAATCTGTATCTGATACTGTTTCAGACCTTTTGCTCTAAGTATCTTGTCATGGCGCATGTCATCCCATGTCCTGTGTCACTTACTTTTGTGTGCTGTTCCCAATATACTCATCTTGAATTTTCACCACTGACAACTGTCAGAACCTTCTAATTTATAGTTATTCAATATTTGAGCCTTAAATAATCTCTGAACATTCTTCAGTGTATCGGCTACGAGTACAACTTTGTATGTCAATAGCATGGAGAAACTGAAAGGTTTTCTATGAATCCTGTACCTATAAAAGTTTCCTTACCTCTGAGTAGTTCACATCTGTGGCTAACCTACGTTTCTTCAGAAAATATCTTAAATGTTCATACACGTGCTTTTGTTTCCTGAACGGATACATACTTCCAGTTTCAGCATTAACAGTTCCTGGGCATAGTACCATTACAAACAGCTCAGCTGATTTTGGCTTTATGCCTGGATGTGTCCATTCATGAAGTAGTTGTTAAAGCAAAATACAACTTCTAATGACATTAATCTCTTTGAATAGCTAGTTTCCTCAGCACCAACTTTTTCTTGTTTTGGTTTTTTTTTTTTAACAATGATTTTTGGGGTTTGGTTTTGTTGGTACTGGAAAGATAACAAATAGTAGATAGTTTGGATACTGCCGTGGTTCTTCTGTCAAGAACAAGACGTGTCACAGAAGCAAAGCATTGAACTGTCAGACTGCCTTTCTCAGTGTTTTATTTCACAGCAGCTGTGCAGTATAATGCAAAGTGATTCCTAATAGTAACAGATAGTAGAGCTATTAACCCCACTTTTGCTGTTACTGACATTGACCTGTGCAGACCTACAGTGTCTGTGAAGGTGAAAATTAATTTTCATACTGGAAAGCAGCACACGATGGTCACAAACAGTGCAGGGCCAGCTGTGCTGTCAGCACAACTGCCTGGCTGTTTCAATTCTCAGCTTCACTAAGAGCAGCAGACAGATGTTATGTGACTAGTTACACAGTTGCATAGTCCCCATAGCCACCACTTAGCCACAGATAAGGCAACTTTTTCTCACACAGAAGTGATTGCATGGACTGCTAAAAGAGTAAGTAGGTAGATCAGTACTTAAAAAACCTTTCAGTTTGAACTGTTCACCTTCTCAAGCTATCACTCTGATTTGAAACTTTGTTTCTTTGTCTCAAAAGTGTGAATGCTGCTTACATCATCTAGCCAAGAAGAGACAATCATCTGACAGGAAGAATTTGGGAGAGAATTTAGTATGAATGTCAGGAAATCTTCCTCATGAGGAGCTGCATTCTGAAATACTTTGCCAAAGAAAATAGTCTTTGTCAAGGAAAATGTCTAAGGCACAAACTGAGATGAAGCCAAGTGTTGGAAAATGTAATGTAGAAACAGAATGAGTATTTTGTCTTGCTCAGTGACCATGCATCCTTCTTGGCCTGGAGCATGCCTAATTAGGTTGTCATTTAGTATCATTCAGTAAGTTATTTCAAAGGTGCCTGTCATGGTAATGGGCTAAGAATATGCTGTATTTCTCAAGAATACTTCCACACTCTTTTTCCGGGTAGGGATTATGGGGACAACAGGAAACAGGCAGAAGTTGGACAACCTCTGACAAATACTGTTTTTCCAGTTGAGTTTAGGAGTAATGTCATTAGTCATGACATTTTTCCCAAGAGCATTTTGTGTGAGGCTCTAAATAGATTGATTTCAGTATTTAAGAGCCTAAATTTCTATGGAGAGTTCTGTAGCTGGCCATTTTTATTGTTTGTTTATTTGAAGAAAATCAGACAAAGAAGCCACTATGTCAAATATAACCATTTCTGCCAATTTGAAAAATTTGAATCAAAATCCTAGCTCTAGTAAACATTTCTGCCAACATCTAGGCTTCCTTGTTGGGTTAGCCATTTGCTTATTTTTATCCCTCACTGTTAAACTTTCATTTTGTTTATTTGTTTGTTTCAGTTTAAATTTTGAAGTGTTTTTTCTTACGTTGGACTCAGAAGTTGTTGCTTATGACATCCGGGCGCTCAAACTCTTGATCTCTTAAGAAGTCTGTCACTAAAGAACAGCTTGTCCTTCTGCCTTAATGTCTCCAGCTTCGCTCTAGGAAGAAGGAACCCACACTCTGACTTTCTGTTTTTTTTAAGGAACCCGCACTCTGACTTTCTGTTTTTGTAAGGAAAGCATATTTAAAGCCAGTTTCGGGAATTCTGACAAATGAAGCTTTTCAAAATAAATGTTGTGATGAGTCTGACAGCTCAACATCCCTTAAGGAATAATCTGTGCTAATTAAATAACATTGGTTTTACTTGTCATGGTAAGTTAGAAAGTTCTTACTTTGATTAGTTAAATGTTTATTTATTCTTTTATTGATTTCCAACTTTCCCTTCACATCCTAATGGACCTCACAAGGAGGCCTGTTCAGGGTACATTCACTCCACTCTGGAGAGGTTTTGTTGACATCTGCACAGTGAGGGAAAGATGCCTGGCTGCAAAATTTACAGATCAGGGTTTGAAAAAGCAAGGAGACAAAGTAGTAAACATACGGAATTGATTTGGGGTGACTCTAAGTAGGTCTAACAGCCAGATTGAAAATGTCTTGGAAGGTTTAAAATTGGATCTTTGTAGAGCAAAGCTTGTTGCTTGTTTGCTAGGATTTATCTCAATCAGATAATTTCTGTAACTGTTAATGCATTGAACTAAAAAAAAAGTTAAATGAAAAAAGCCACACATCTCTCCACAAAAGCAGAGATTCCTTCACTTCTCCACTGCTTGAATTGAAGATTTCCCCCTAGTAGAAGAGAATTTGGTTCTGTTTTGTTTACTTGTTCTTCATGGAAAAAAATACATTTCATGTGATAAGTGTTTAAAAAGTGAAGTATACTTGTAATATACTAAAATATCTACATTTACCAGAGTACTCAATGGGATAGTGTACTATTAAAAATGTTGTGAAGTGTGGGTGTACTTGAATTCTGGATCAGTTTTTTTCTTAATTAATTGTGTGCTCCAATTATGCTGTTTCCTGTGTTTATGTAGCCATTTCCCAGTTGATAATACGTAATGTAAACATTCAAGCTGAGAAATGTTTTGGTTTGTTTGGAAAGCCATAAAGGGAGGTAAAACCAGAAAACTTTTCTTCTGCTGGCTGCTTGAAACTACATTCTCAAGCTCTCCTTTGCTTTCGTTACGATTTGAACTCTCAACCTGGTCGAGAGACAGGCACTGTTTGTATTAATGGTAGTGATAAAAAGATAAATATCCAAACTTGTAAGTACACAACTGAACTGTTTTTCCTTCAGTGTGGTTGTGTTTGTTGTTGTTTTATCTTTTACAGTTTTCACTGAGTTACAGTCCATAGAGTAAGCTGTAAAAAGGAATGATATCTCTTATTGAATGACTAGCTACCTACCATGACCATATCCATTGCTGATTTATGTCTTCTAAATATTTTCGGGGGTGTGCTAAAATAAAAAGGGGAAACCCCCAAACTGTTGTTTTGTGTTGGTTTTTGGTTGGTTTTTTTTGGTCTTTGTTTGTGTGTTGGTTTAGTTTTATTGTTGTTGCTGTTTGTTTGCTGTTTGTTGTTGTTGTTTTTGTTTTTCTTCTAATTTAAGACCAGGCAGATATTTTTCCTCCAATAGGAGGAAAAGGGTGTAGCTCTTTTAGTTATGAAACCTCCAGCTTCAGTCACCTTTGTGATTGTGCACAGATCAGAGAAAGTTGAATGCATTCTTTAGCACTTTATAAAATGTTCCCATCTTTGTAGAAAATAATTTTGCTGACACGACCAAACAGCAAGTGTAAGAGGCAGGAGAGCCTAAGAGAGGGAGGAGGCAGAAGAGAGACACAACAGCTTCCAGCTCATGTTTTTAGTGACAATAGTGATAAAAACCCCACTGAGCTCTTGCCCACTGAAGGGAAAACAGGAACACGGGGCACAGAGAAATCAGGTCTTTGAAGTGTGTCCTTGTGCAATGAAAGAGTAGATGGCATGCATGTTCATTGTTATGTGAAAGGATTTTGAGGGAAAATAAAGCACTAGCATATCCTCAAAAGAAATGAAAGCACAGGAGGAGATACAGAAGTGGAGCCTAGGTGCAGCAAATTTGTCTCAGTGTATTATCCTCTAGTAGGCTTTTAAAATAAATCAAAAGTTATAAAAATTAGTTGGGTCTTTCCCCTTTACTTTTTAACTTATTGGCCATTGTTTTCTCTTACTCCATTTAAAACTGCTGTAGGAGTAAGTTGTGAGTACTTTTCACATAAATGAAAAGCACTGGAAGACACACCTTGATATACAGTGCTTTCTGCATTTGAATTTTACTTGACAAAGATCAGTGCCTGTAGTGTGTGGGTACTCATAAGCACCCAGGTTCTTTGTCGTGTCTACTCACTGCTCTTGCTCTTTCTGGACATCACTGGGTGTAAGTGTGCTTGGTGCCTGCTCAGGAAAATGTGTTTGGTAATGGCTAACATTGCATTAGAGTAAGTCAGTCTGTTTAAACCCACGCATCAAGGAAGTGAGTGAAGAAGAATCAGTTCATGCCTTTTGGCTTCTAATTTCTGAGCACACTGAAGATGAGACACTTCACTGCTTCTTAGGGCTTTTTCTTATAACAATTTTTATTATCAGTACCTAGAACAGGAAATTTTAAAAATATATTCATGTGAGAGTTTTCTAGTGGATCGAAACATCCACTAGAAAAGTGAGTCTGATCTCAAAGATGTATTTTACCTTCCAGTTGGCCAAGGAGTGTTTTCAAGTGATCTCTTTCTTCTGTGTATCGTATGTAACCATATGGGAGTCTCTCCTCCCAACTGATCAGATTTAAACATCTTGCCCTTCAAGTTTTTGACACTCACCCTTTGTAGCTGAGCTGAAGGAGTGATTGTAAGTCCCTCAGTAGGCACTGCTGAGGCACATTTGGTATTTTCATAATGAGTTCAGGTGTCCGAGTTTTGGTATTATTTTTGAATGCTAGGAATCTTGAATTCTGCTTTTTACCTTTAGCACATAGCATAGGAGCTATGTTATTTACAGGAAGGGTAGTCCGTGCTGTATGAAACCTCCACCTGCTAAAGATTACTAACTCATGGAGCCAGCTTTGTAGCTTGTCGTATTTGTACAAAACTCAGTGTTTAGAACTGTGCTATAATGAAAATTTCTTAAAATTGATCTAGGCATCCTATTTTAGATGTGCGGTGGCCTGAGAAGATGAATTAAAGATTGCGTAATAAAGGTGGTGTTACAGTAATTTAGTTTACAATTCTGTTGATCCATAAGTTGCTTGAAGTAGATATGACATTCTTTGTTTTCAGATTGGATCAGTGGTGCTGTCAGTAGTAAAACATAAATATTTTATGCTGTCACTAAGGTAGTAGTCCTCTCAGTACCAGCACAGTTTTCTAAGTAACCCTGAATAATTCTTAGATACTTTCCTGCACATAATCACTACATTCAAGAATCACCAACACCTTAAATTTTGCTCAGAGGCTAACAGGAAGGAGGTAAAAAGGGTTTGAGCATTAATGTTCATTGCATAATTCTATCAGCATTCACATACTATCTCCCAGAGCACATTGTAGAGCCTCGCTTGGAATTGAAAGGTATGAACAGGCACTGTGAGCTCCACAGTTGCTAGAGAAGGATGATGTCCTAAGCTTCACTATCAGTACATGGATGTTACGGGTTTATTCCTCTGTTGCTGTGGAAGAACCTGGGAGCAGCAGCTGACACAGTAGGACCAGCAGGCTGGGACTGGCTTGTGCAGACACTGTTAGTAATTCAGCAAAGTACTTCTCCTTGCGTGCACTTCAGCAAAGCAAATTTCAAGCAGCACTTCCACCCTCTAAACTTTTATTGCTAATGAGGACCCTTTATTCAAATCCATTTCTTGGCAAGGCACATTGTGAGAGGAATGAAGTCAATTTTGTTAAAAGTTACTGTGGGAGGGCAGGAGCAGCATCGTTAAACCCGTGTCTGGACAATTCCCTTGGTACCATTCTTTGCATCTTAATTTCCCTATGAAGCCTAATTTGCAACATGCCAGTGTTTACATCTTCATTCAGTACTTGTAATACTTGATACAGAGTTTGACATTTGGAATAGAGACTTGACACATGAGAAGAGCTGTGGAATTACTTTTATTATTTTTTTCAGGCTTCCAAAGGGAAGGGGAGAAATTAAATTTTAAGATTAATCATTTTTGTATTATATTAATCTTTGAATTATTACTCTTACCACTTGAACTACATTGTAAAGAATAATTTGCCTCAATTTGTTTGGGCCAGTTTTGTACACAGATGTTTCTTCTGGGGAGTATCCAATGTTTCAACAAACATAGGACTCCTTTGCCAGTTTGTATGCTGTGAGTGGGAGAGGACAGAGAAATTACGTGCTTGTTCTGAATGCTGTAAAATCTAAGATCTGATTTCCTTCAATTTAATGCATGCAACTAGTGTGTGTTTATTAATGGTCATAAAACTAGCCATGCCCTCTAATAATTCAGCTGAACTTTTTTGTCTTGATACTGACCTCTGGCATTCAATTTCTCAAGACTATTATGTATTACTAGCTCAGTCTCCTTTTTATTTCTCAGAATTCTTATCAACTACTGTTTTTTATTTCTCCATTTCCATGTTTGTCTTGTAAAATATTTTGTGCTCCTTTTCCTGAGGGCTGTTTGCATTTGCATTTGTATTATTTGCAGATCATAACATCTAAAAGTATACATTTTGTTATGTAATCTCATATTTTAAAAGATACTGTAAGTGTAAATTTTTGGTGTGATAATTTTATAATAGAGTGAATAGATGGTCAAAACTTAAAGACATTTTTGAAGGTTACCTATTGTAATCTAAGTTTATAAAATTCTGTTGAATATGGTGGCAGTAGGAAAAGTTACAGCTTGGTCTTATTTGGGTCAAATAATTGAGGTATTTAACTTGTCCCTTCATTCACCTACCTAAAGAGAATTAAATCTAGCAGTCTTTTGAGATTTGCAGTAAAATAAAGAATTATGAGAAAATAAGAGAATATCTGACTTTTTACATACACATGTGCATATATGTGGAACATGACTGTTTTCAGTAATCCATTTTTTTCTTAAGCCTTTGTTTTGTGCATTTTGAAGATTTAAACCAGAATTAACAAAAAAGTGTTTGTAGCAATTTCACTTCAGCAGTTCACAATGCTTGAAAGGCGTCTAATATTCCTCCTAGAACAAATCTGCTTTCTGTAGCCAGATGGCATTGTATTATATGGTGTAAATAATTTTTAAGGCTGTTCATAAAATGTATTAGACATCTCATTGCCACTACATGTTACCAGAGGCAGTTTTTTCACTGGGCACGTGGCAGGTTTGTAGCTTCTGACTTTACTGCTACTTGGAGTGATTAATAATATGGTTCTGCTGCACTTTCTTAACTCAGCAGGACAATTTGAGCATGAGCTTTTAAAATGTAAAGTAAATTTGGTTTGCCAAACCAGACTGTTAAGTGGAGGATGATTATAAATGCAGTTTCTGTTCTACATACAAATGCTAGGAATGGATTAGCTTCTTCTTGGTGCTGTTTAAAGTTGTGCTTGAAGTATTAGTGATCCAACAATGCCCAAGAATCTTGTGTTTATGACCAAAAGAGATTAGCATACAAACATTAAAACTTAACTGCTGTAAAATAACAACAGTTCTGGGAGTTTAAATATAATGACATTTTCTCTTCACAAGGCAACAAAGATGTATTAAGCTTACTGCAAATTCTCAAATGTGGAATTTAAAACAGATGGAATGAATATTTAGCTTTTCCCTCCAGAGACATCTCAGGCAACGAATGCATTGAGTGAACAAGCTAATTAAAAGGAAATAGCATTAAAAAGAAGTATTAAATGAATGTGTTGATAATATACTTTATCTAAACATGCCAAACACCATTTTTGCATCTTTAAAAACTTTTAATATATGGAAATCTTGCTGCTAACTTTACTTTCTTTTGCCTGCAATGGTAAGTTCAGTCATAAATAACCTACTTTATTATGCAAAACAAGAACTACCGAGATGCATTTGAAACTTGCTGCTGTAAATTCATAGTGCAAGTATTCTCATCTAAGTTCCTTTTCACCTTTCCTTACGTGTCTTGTCACTCACTGAGCAACGTCTATGGAGTCCAGTCTTGCAGCCATTGAGAATTGTTTCTTATGCTTGCAGTTCATGAAGATATGAACAAATGACTAAGAAAAATAATTGTAAGATGCTTGAAGTTGTTTGTAAGACGTGCTGCATCTTGTATAGTTCTGTTAAATACTTGTTCCTTTGGGAATTTCTCATGTGCTTCTATAAGACATTGCCTTTGGGTAACATAAGATGTTTCTGGAACAGCATTGAGTGAATAGAGTCAGATGGTGGGAACCTCTGGTTTCTGCAAATCCATTTTTTTCTGTTGGTTTCCATGCTCTGCGTCAGTGAGCTCCCTGTATGAGCCCTGTCTCTGTCAGTCTCTGTTAACTTCCGTGTTCCAGAGTCAATTGGTGAAGCTGGTGTCTTAATACCCATGAATGACGGAAAGTGTCATGGAGGCAGCATGCTGCCAGGGAATGGAGAGCAGAATGCTTATTTCTGAGGCTGAATGAAGTCCCATCTCAAAGAGAAGTGATATGCAATGACAGATATGGATTTTGACAGACAAAATAGCCTACATCAGATGGGCAGTTTTGATTATGTACTTGTTTCAGCACTCCACACGTAATCAGTTGCTGATAACTGTAATAAATATGCTAGAAATTAATTAGCAAAAGGAAATTAGGAGGTATAAAAATATTATTTCATGTTGGGATTAGACTAAGCCGTATTTTGTATGACCTAATATAATAAAATCTAATTTATATGATCCTTATTTAGTGTGACAATAGAGTTAAAATTTGACCTTTTTTCTTTAGATTCTGAAGCAAGTCATTTGTTACACTATTTCATTGGTTGCAGTGCTTTGTTAATTTATTCTTCATCAATTTGGGTGTATAACTGCACTTGTAGTTCATCTGTTAAGTTACGTATTAGAAGTGCCATATACTTTTGTGAGTGTAACTTTGGATTGTGGAGTTAACGTGACAGTAACCTTTACTAAATCCTGTAATGTCTATAATGTTTGTCATGTCTCTGTTGAATCCAGTTGCTTTCTGCTGAATGAAGAGCGGTTCTGTTTGCCCAGTCCCAGATTTCTTTGGCTTATCACATAAAACTTTAAATGGGTTTGCAATATCCCTGAGGGAGTGCGAACTTCAAGCCCAGTGGCCCAGACATTCATTTGCTTTCTTTTAGAAACATCTAAATACTGTTGTATTTAGCCTTTATACATCTACTCAGAATTACCTTCATGTAAGCAAGTTAGCAGACTTGAGTTTGATTGCAGACAACCTGGCAATTTCACGATGTAATGCATCTTGTCTAAATGGATCACAGGAATCCTTAGCTTATTTCTCCCCATTGATTGGGAAGGGAAGCTTATGTGGCTGTATCAAGTCCAGAGACCGTGGATATCTAATGTTGAGTGATTGAGTTAATTGCCCGGTAAGTCCTTGAGACTCTTTGTGTTGTTGTTGTTACTGAGATGAGAATGTTGTCTGTCAGATCTTGCTGTTGGCAGTGCATGAACAGATTCATTAGGGGACACCTGAAGTTCTAAGATTTTGTGAGGCAGCTGTTATTTGAACTCAAAAATACTTTTTTTAAATTTCTCTATTCTCTTAATGCCAGTCCTTAGAGTTAATACTTCTCTGTTGTTCCTTGGTCCGAAAGCAAGTTAACCAGAGTTAGTATGGCATGATTTCAGAGGTTCAGGCTTTCAGGGTCATTCATAAGGCTTGGCATCTAGGAGGAAGAGAGGCGCTTTTGCTCCACAATCGTTGCAGACACGAAGAATATTGGTGCCTCCTTCCAAGAGAATCAAGTTACTGTTTTCATGAAAGGTTGTACTGGACCTTGGAATCTTTGAGTGTTAAAGTACCATGAATATTGTCATTTGCCATAAAGATTGAGCTATCACAAAAAAGGCAAGATGCTTGAGGGTGGTTGGGCAGGCACTTGCTGTGTTGTACCGTCATCTACAATAGCAGAGGTCATCATCACCTTGTTTAGGAGCATGTGGAAACAGCTCAGGAAGCCTCAACTTTGAGACTGCTGGGGTGTAAAATTAATGAAATGTGGTTTATATAAACACTTTATTAATTATTTGTGTGCGGATGTAATGAAAGTATTTTAAACTTAACTATTTTTAATTACACATTATGTTTAATAGGCTAGTGGGTAGTTTAAAAATAGGAAAAAAAAGAAGATAGTATGATGGAGTATTTCTAAAGTGATGTGTACTCTCTCGTTCCTGCCAGTGAGCTCCCAGAATGTATTGACTGCAAACTATAACCACTTTCTTACTTGGTTGATACTTGGGAGGAGCAAAGGAAACTACCAAATGGGACAAAGACCCTGAGAGGACCTCCTGGTATTCGATATTCTCCCCAACTTATGGGACAAAGTTGCATCTGGTTAGTGATCACAAAGATACACTCTGCAAGGTTTACTTGTTTTTGTAGTGTGCTTAGCAGTCTTCTTAGCTTGAGGGGGACTGTTCTTTGATTTTATTTATTTATTTTCTTTATTTTTATTTCTTTTTCCCCTTCAAACGCAGTTCTGGGAGTAATTCTTGAATTGGCTTCCCTCAGTGAAGTTCTTTGTTTTTCTTTGGACCATTAGTACACAAAAGGGTACAAGTACAATCCTGATGCTAAACATGCTTTCAAGAGTGGTGAAATGTTTCTTTTCCCTCTCAGCCCGAGAATGTAATTTCTATTAGTACTAGTCTCAGTTACAGTTGGTGTGATGCTCTCTACATAACTTGCCCTGTAGCTTACCTGCTCTGGAGACTGGTGGAGGAACAAGCAGAGTTCAAGTTAACATTGGTAGGATGTTAGCTTTGTGAAGGGTCTTATTCACTCTGGAAGAGGAGAGTGAAAAAGCTATGAAAACATGTGGATCTATTTGTGTGAAAGATGCGCTGTCTTGTGGTATGTACAGTAATACAAACTTCTGCAACAGCTTGCTTGAATGGAAGGGTTTAACAGAACTGAATTTCTGATTTAAAAAATAGCTTTCAGATATTTTTCCGCTTCTCCTTCAGTTTCTAGTTCAACCGCATATGCCTCTTGGAATTTTTTTTTTCTTTTTCCTTTTAAATTCCTGGAGTGTGACCACTGTTAAGCATCAAGTCACGGGAAGGACAGAGGGTCAGATTAAATGCTTGGCTAATTGTTGTGGGATATGAATATATTAGGGAAATAAACTTTAGAGTTGGAAGTCTTTTGCTACTATGGAATTCACAGTATCCTGAAGAAGGAAAGCTTCATGGGCAGAGGGGAAGAACAAAGTACGGGAGTGGTGAGCCAGTGTCTCCAGCAAAGGAGTCCTGGAGTCCTGCATGAGTGGATTTAAGGCAAAAATGTCTGTGGAAGTGAGGAGCTCTGGCAGTGATAGGATCACTCTCTCCTCCAGTCCCTGCTTTAAGTTTTCTGTGCCAGGAAGTTTTGTGCTCCACTGGAAAATTTGGAGTTCATCAGGGTATGGGATTGTCAGTATTCCATCAAAAAGTATCCTGAACTATCTCAGATCTTCAGGTCTTACCAGCAATCTACTTTCCAAGATTAAATTTAGTTCTCCACAAATTGGGTTGTGTGCTTTCTAGTAGATCTTCCTTCTGTTCAAGGGTTGTTCAGCCTGGAGAAGAGAACACTTTGAGGGGATCTTCTAAGCCTTCCAGTAGTGGCAGGACAGGGGGAATGGTTTTAAACTGAAAGAGGAGATTTAGATTACATATTAGAAGGAAATTCTTTACTGTGAGGGTGGTGAGACACTGGCATAGGTTGCCCAGAGAAGCTGTGGATGCCCCATCCCTGGAAGTGTTCAAGGCCAGGCTGGATGAGGCTCTGAGCAACCTAGTCTAGTGGAAGGTGTCCCTGCCCATGGCAGGGGTGTTGGAATGAGATGATCTTTAAGGTTTGTCTTCCAACTCAAACCACTCTGTGATTCTGTCATTAAAAAAACTGGGTATGAAACCATTTCTTTTTCAGATGAACCTTAAAGGATATAATTTTCCAGATGAAGGGAAAGTTCAGGATCTTCTCCTGGTTCATAGAAGTGGATACAGCATCTGTACTTTTCTGACTTTGTCAATTTTCCATGGCCTGGAAATAGAATGAAGCATTGATGGGAGCAGGCTGGGAGATGATTTCCAAGCATTAGAGGACATGGAGATTAAAAGCTTGACCCTTATTTCTCTGAGACATTTGTCTATTAAATATAGGTGCTTCAAATGAAACTCCTGTCTTACTTCATCTCTCTGTACGTTAGTATTTCTGGAATAGTAAATACTTCTGAAAATGAAGAAAAAACCCACGAAAACAAACAGAAAGCCAGGACAGAGTAGAAAATACTTGGAAAGATAAAGCTTTCAAATCTAGTTTGTCCACAATTAGATATTCTGATGGAAAAATGTATTAGGAAGCCTTCATTTACCAAGACCTGTACCAAGTAACTGCAAAGTCAGGATACTGAAGACACTGAAACAAGATCCTGAAGTTTGTCTGTCGCTTAGAGCCTGATGCTGATACCGCCAAAGTTGTGGGTTCAGTCCCTGGATGTGCCATTGTCTTAAGGATTGGACTTGATGATCCTCGTGGGTTCCTTCTAACTCAGAATATCCTGTGATCTGAAATTATGTTTGCAATGTTAATTTTAAAATATGATGGGTACGTATTGTATTTTGTGTGTGTGTGTGTGTATATATACACCTCATATCAATGTGTACTTTCTACAATATAAATGTTATGTTTAAAAAGTCGGTGGTAGAATCTGAGTCAGATTCTTCACAAAGACTGACTTTATTGAAGGTTGGCTGCTTTTTCATCTGCTTGCTCTTTAATTATTAAAAAAGAGTTCCTTAAGGAGGCCTAACATCTGAAAATCTTCAACTGTTCTTCAGACGAGTTCTGTTCTTCCTCTAATGTTTTGTGAGTACTCCATAAGGACTCTGGCCTTTTTGTGCTAAAGGCAGTCTTTGTGCATATTGCGTCATTTTTTAATATTTTAAGAAACACTTCAGGTTTGACACAGTAGTAACTTACTTTTGAACATGAACTATGCAATATAGAAAATCGAAGTTCACTTGAAAAAACCTAGGAAAAAAGCTGGTCTAGTGGAAGGCATTGCTGCCCATGGCAGGGGTTGGAACTTGGTGATCTTTAAGGTCCCTTCCAGCCCAAACCATTCTTTGATTCATATATATAACTGCTTCCAGCCTTGACTAGCATGGGATTTATAAGCATCCCCTTGTGGCAATGTATTAATACCACTTGATACAGCTTTAGATTTTGCTAAGAAGCTGAATATCGCATTACACGTTGTACTTGGAAGTGTCCAACCTATGTTATTAATAGTCTGTAGTTAAAACTTTGTAGTCTTCTGAATCTGCTTTAACATCAACTTTACTTTAAATAAATGGCACTGGTAGTGGTATTTCTGGGAAATTAAGACAAGCTTGGATATTGTTTGTTGTCATCTTTTTTTTTTTTTTAAAAAGGTGAGAGGGATTAAGAAAAACTTCAAGTATATTAATTTTTTTTTGTTTTCTAAATATGTGATTTGTCTGTGTAGAGTTTTCTGTACAAAGCTGTAAAAATATTTGTCATGCTAAAGTCAAGTAGTTACAGGCACTGACATTTACAATATTAACTTTGTGTAATATTTATGTTTTTTAACTTCTAAAACAGAAACTGTGGACTTAAATAAGGGACTAGTGTTTTATCATGGCATGTTTATATTCTTTGTAGCATGCAATTTGATACATAAGTTACATAAATGCCTGGTTGTCTGTATTTGGTCTCAGCTGTTGTATTTGAAGTTGTATTGATTACGAGCTGTTGATACAGGCCTCAGACTGAAGGAAGTGGGTTTTTGATCAGGTGTTACGAATTTTTAAGAACTGGGGGAAAGATTCAAAATTAAATGATGTCGTTTTGTCTAGTACAGCAATATTTTTCTAAATTAGAAATGCATTACTATGAATATATTGGCTATGAGATTTGTTGCCTTCTTTGAATGAATTTGTGTTTTGTAGAAGCCTTATACTGACATGAAGCAAGTTAGTATTTGTCAGCATTCAGAATTCACGAGTCATTCAGTATTTCAGGGAAATGAGTTTTATTTCCCATGTGCAAGTGTGGTCATTCTGTGTGGCCATGAAAAGTAGTTGTAGCGGACTGGAACAAAAAATGTATTTCCAAGATACACTATATAAACCTAAAAGTTTTTCATAGTTAAAGTGTTTTGCTGTCATTCAGATAAGTTTAATTCCTAATTCTATCACTGCAAATGTGCCTCGCTTGAAGTTGTTGCTGTCTTCTTCTGGCAGTTGGTAAATCTGTTACTTCTTTCTGTGACCTACCTATTCCTTATCTCTACAAATGAAAATACAAAACTCAAAAGGTATTGACTGTTCTTGTTACTGCAATTCAGCATTGTAGGTACTAAGGTGAAGCTAAAAGCCTGTAAAACAATTCAGGGTTTCAAATTTCTGTGTCTATGTTGTTAGTATTTAAAAATGAATTAGCAGCTGCATCGATGTTTTTAGATAATTTTTTGTTTATATCCACTAATTCTACAGAAGTGGAATCATAGAATTATAAATTGTTTTGGGTTGGAAGTGACCTTAAAGATCACCCAACTCCAACTCCCTGCCATGGGCAGGGACACCTTCCACTAGACCAGGTTGCTCAGAGCCCCATCCAACCTGGCTTGAAGACTTACAGGGATGGGACATCCACAGCTTCTCTGGGCAGCCTATTCCAGTGCCTCACTACCGTCACAGTAAAGAATTTCCTTCTCATATGTAATCTAAATCTACTCTTTCCATGTAAATCTTTATCTACCTTCTTTCAGTTTAATTAAAAGAAGAAGGCTGCAATGTACAGGCTGTGTATCATTCACTATCCCAAACTGAGAAAAATTAGAAAACTAATTAGAAAACTCATTCAAAAAATGAATATTGACTTGAATTTAAGAAAATCTAGAGATGGAAATATTCAGATATGCTTGCAATATATTTATTCTTCCCTTTCTAACATAGTATAAAATTATGGTTCTCATAATATTCTTCATTCTACTGATTGAAAGTTTCAGTAAAAAAAGAAAAGTTTAAAAAATTGGTAGCCCAAAATGTCTCCAAGTATAGATGTGGAGTTTCTCTGTGATGTATGAAAACCACAGTTTAATCTCAGTATTGGTGCATCAATTCAATTTCACAACTAACTTCTGGAGGGAAGGAGGGTGAGTTGGAAAAGTGGATGATCATGAATCAGAAAAGACAACTTAAGCGGCTTCACCATACTGTCTCAAAGGCTGTCAGAGTGTATTGAAGTGTTGCAGTTATGCAAACAGCAACCGACCTCATAGGTTGTCCAAACTGCCTTAGAAAAAGTATTTTCAATTTTTAAATGTTTCTTTTTCAAGTGTATTTTATTTACAAGTTCTGGGTGATTTTAATGGTACTCACTTCAATGGTGGTTTTATCAATAAGTAAAGTTAACTATAACTAAGTGGAATTATATATACCAAAGGTAAAAATCTGTTTAAGTTCTTTAGTTTAGAAAAATGTGTTTCTCTATTACTGTACCTAATATAGCTCTCTCAATTGTCAAAGTAATATTCTTGTATTATGTCTGCTAATACTTGTCTAGCATCTTAATTAAAGAAAAGACTGATGAACTGTCACTAAGTTAAAATTGTGTTATTCTTTTTTTTTTTTCTGAAGAGAGACTACTGCTTTGCTAAAGAGAAACAAATCACATAATTTGATTGACTGCCACATATTAGCCATGCTGGGCACTGGAACTCTGTATTGTATTCTTGTATGGAATTCAGTAATTATTGGATCAAGAAGGTGTAATTTCTCTAAGGGTGTTACTAATCTGAATAAGTTTGGAAGGATAAGATCCATATTTTAAACACAACGTGGATTTCTGAAGTTGCTATTTACAGAAGCTCTTACAGTCTTTTTGACTGTTTGCCTGTTCCAAGTGTCCCTGATTTCAACCTAACAAAATAACTGAGTAGGAGAGGGATTATCATCTTGGCAGGAAGAAAGTTACTCTATTAGGACCACACAGTGAAAATTTCAGATTATCTAAAGCAGTCAGATTTCTGTAGAAATGGTTGTGGGAGTATTAGATTCCTACTTTGAAGGGGAAGCAGAGAGCGTGTGTGTGGGGGTGTTGTATGCCAATTTGTAACACTTAAGAAGGAAACTGCGAAGTAGCTGCAGTAATAGTAATCAACAAAGTAAGGAAATTCATAAGTGAATATGTAAAGCAACATTTCTTCTTTGCTACAATTTTCATTTTCCAAAAGCTAGGCACAGCCTGGTGGAAACTGATGGAAGTCTTTACACAGTGGAGCATTCTGCATCTTGCAATCCAGCTGTTGAAATGCATCTGCTTGAATTTTCTCTGGTCCTTTGCTGCCACAATCACCCACCCCAAAACCAAAGCCTATTACTTGCCTAGTTCCTAATCTTGCTGGGAGATGAATTGTCATGCCAGGGCTCTTGTCAGTAGGAGCTTTCAGCCCAGGGATGAGCTTGCAGTGTGTTCTGTTGATGTGGCTCAGTAGATCTATTCAGAGGCACAGGCCTCATCTAGATGAAAGCCTGGCGATGCCTGCTGCCCATTCCCAGTTCATGGGTAACTGTGGAAGTAATAGCACTGTGTTTCAGCCCAGCAAAGCCACTTACTTCTCAGATGACTCCTCTTAGTGCCATTTTCTTCCTATGCATATGTTCTTCTGTAGTGTTTGAAGCAGGATTCTTTTTTTCCAACATACTTCATTTGCTTTGCAGCAGCTTTGAGTGATGGATAGGAGCAATGTTTCGGTCACTTTAACACTGCCAGGAAGGCAATATATGCAGTGAGGTCTCCTGGTGTTGCATGGAGGCTGCATGACCATGGTAGCATTGAGTGAAGGGAAGGGCCATTCAACTGCACATGGGGTTAGTTTGACCAGCAGTGATTAGCAAGAGGACTAGTGATTTCATCGCAGCAGTAATAACTACTTAATGGTATGCATATGTTTTCCTTAATTGATCTGTGAGATATGTGGCAATGAATCTAAAAGGCAGAGAAACAACTTAGTTTTGTATGTGAAAAAAAAATTGCATCCACATTTCTATACCAGTAAGCAATTCTGTACTCCAGCAACCACTTGCGGTTTGTGTGTGTGTGTGTTGCTGAAAACCATGTACTTACTCTGTAAGCTACCAGAACTTGCAGCAGCTGCTTCCAGGCATATGCACTGGAATTTTGCTTTGTTGTGGGCAAGTCATTTAAGTTTTGCACTGCTGTTAGTCTGGTTTAGTGATGGTTGGGATTGAAATGATCTTTTGTTAAGTGCATGCACTCTGCCTTGTAAAAAATGCTGAATCCCAGTTAGATTGCTGGATGATGCCTAAAAATCTATATATTATTGGGAAGCGTCCACTTGGAGAATAGTGTAGCTTTGTAGTATGATCCAGTGGAACTGATGGAGGGTGTTGAATGCAGTGAAAACAGTCCTCCTCATCCTCTTTGCCTGATTTTTGTTTTTAAATGTAGCACATTTCGATCATGGTATCATTGAGCATTCCAATGTTGCTGTTGCTGTATTGGACTTTGCTTTGTAAGGGTGTCAAAGAGAGTCTCAACTTCTCCTCAAACTTTGCCCTGCTAAGAGATGTGGTGATTCTGTGGTCTTTCAAATTGTAATGTTAGGTTTGGGAAGAAAGAAAATGTGTTTGGATTTCAATGGGTTTATTCTGTATGGTTTTTATTACAGCCTTTTGGGAAGTTTTTGTGCTCAACTGACAGTGTAACTTATCAATTATTGTTATGGAAGAACCACAAGAACTGTATTCATTCACATTTGGCTTAGGTACATGTTAGCTTTGCCCAGAACTCCAAATCTGCCAAAGTCCAAATAATGAGTATTGGTAAAGACTAGACTGGTGAGAAGAAAAAAAGCTGTTTGTGCAGAAAACCCAGAGTTTTGCATTAGTCAGTATAATATAGTATTGTAATGTGTTTTGTTGTGCTTTATTTCAGTTTTTAGTATCTTCTGATTTTTCATCAGTAAAGTGAATTTAGTTGGTTATTTTTCCTGTCCCTAAAAGGCATGTGGTGGAATTGTGCTACCTTTCTGTGGTGAGTGGCGTGATGGCTTGGCTGCTGTTTGTATTCTCCTGCATGTGTGTTTCCAGACCAAATGACTAGGGACTGCTTTGGGTGGTCGCTGCTGGGAATGGGTTTCGGAGAGGGGTTCCCAGGATTGGATTTACACTAAATAAACAGAGTCCATAAGGGGAAAACTGTGTTTCATTAAGAACTCTGGTTTAGGTTAAAGAGATAAAAATAGCTGCAGGACATCTCAAATTAGTTAAAAACCCAGAAAGTGAGGGAAACCAATCTAGAGTATTTTTTAAATTATCCTCTTATCTTTTTAGAGTTCTCTGCCTCACTCTCTTCTGTTCAGTGTAACTAGGTATATAATCCAAAGAGATAGCCAAAAAGATTCAGCTGTCAAAGTTTCAGATTCTGTAAACACAGACTTTTTTAGTCAGTGCTGTCAGTACTAGTATGTTTGTCTTCTTTGTTCTGCCAAAACATATTCCTGAAAGTTTTCATTTTTTATTCTGGTTTTAGGCAAGATGAAAGAAATAGAAGTAAAGTACCAGACAATCCTTCTACATATTGGAGATAAAATTACTGCATCATTCTTTACAATTGCTTTGGTTATTCATAGAAACCTTCCATATTAGACTGGTGTACATGTGTGTTGTATGTTTTCTGTAAAGAAAACATAATTATTTGCCTTCTACACAATATGCTCTTACCAGAATGTTTTGGACATGCATTTTTCAGTCTTGCACATTGGCAGAGTTACAATGACTCCACTTTCTGCAAATACTCTGTATTAAAAAGATATGCCTTATGTTTAATTTTACAGATCCAGAACGCTAATGATGTGCTAATAGCACCGCTGGAGAAGTTTCGTAAAGAGCAAATAGGAGCAGCAAAAGTAAGTGGCTGGGGTTGTTTTTCATTTTGTGTTTATTTGAGTTTATCAGTGTGTTTTGAAGGCTGGACTGAAAACAGGCATTTTGTATTGAAACAGACTTGATGCCATCCTCATTAGTATGTTAGTAAATTATACTAAATTCTTTGCTTCAGAGGAGGAGACAATTTAGAAATGGAGCTTAAAGACTGATAGTATGCATGGGGCACAGCTCTTGCTACTGTTGCACATTCTTACCATCTGGCATTGTGTTCATCTTCTGATGTCTGCATTTACGTTATGGTGCGTCTTGGGTTAACCCAGAGGCACAGAGCGGATTCAGACAGCTGCTGTGAGTCCCTCAAGTGGCCATTGTATAAAGACAGAAGTCAGTTTAGGCATCATCTCTGCGTCTGCTTTCCCTCTCCTCTTTACATAGCTGATGCAGTGCACTGATTCATGTTCATTTTGCCGGAGTATTCATATTCTCCAGAGATTTCCCCATCGTGGAAGTGCTCCATTTGGTAGTTTTATCCAGTTCTTTGGTCTTAAGTGTTATATCTGTGTACGGGAAACAGTGTAGGTTGTCTGTAGCAGGGTTTGGTAGTCAGCTCAGAAAGTCATGTATATTGGGGAAAAATACATTGGAATGAGTTGTTAGTCTAGAAGAGCTGTTTTCAGTGTAATCCTGGATTCTTAAGTGGCTATCAGTGACTGCTTTGATTGCGGTCTCTGAGATATGCATAAAGGTTGTGTTGGTCAATTAGAGGTACGGTTAGTAACAGTTCCTTCTGTCTGCATAAATATGCTGGTTCTGAAGCATTTTGCATCTTATATTAGTGCTCATAAAAATTTCTGGGAAACCTTCCATTTGTAAGTTTAAATGAGTACAGAAAAAAGCTCTCTGATGTTGCAGGTGAGGTTGTGCTTGTGCTGTACTCAAACGAGCTCAGAAGAACAGAGCTATGGGAAAGAGACACCAAAGGTTTATGCTTGTACTGCTATTGTGAATGTGTAGCAAACACATGGGACTGCTTCCGCACAGGAACTAAATAGATGTTTGTGAAGAATTTTTACTGTGAACTTGAGGTCAGATTTCTCTGAAATGGATGTTCTTTACCCTTTCACTTGATATGTTTTTGTGTACAACTACATTCTTGTCCCCACCCCTGTGCTGCTGTGAGATGCAGGGCTGGGAGTTTATTTACTGTGCTGCACAAATGAGAATTTAATCACAGCACAAGGTTATTTTTAGTTTTCAGTAGGTTTTAGTAGTGTCATTCACTTCTTTGTAATACTGTTTCATTTCATATTCTCATAGTTTAAGGGATATCATTCTTCTCTTTAGGACACCCTGTTGGAAAGCTTAACCCACTAGACATAGGTACATGACAGAGACAATCCATAGGCAGTTCACAGGGCTCTCTACAGAACTCTATAAGACACACAGATTTCCTTTGCATATATCACTCAGTAGATGTCAACACACACATAATGATGTAACTGAAGATGACTCCTTTGTTTTTTGTATCATCAAGAGCATTAAAGGCAGAGCGTTACAGGACGAGTTGAGGTTGAGTCCTCTCTGTTATATCAGAGTGGCTGGTTCCTTTTCCATATTACTTCCATGTAAAATATGGACATTTGCCCCTCTTACAGTTGTTGTTTTGACTTGTCTGTGGTCACACTACAGTGTACAGAATAAGTTCAGGAGGGAGCCTGGCTCAGCTAACTCTTACTCCAGTGTCTAATACACTTTATTATGCAGTGCTATGTGTTTTGGGCAGTCCAGGATACTTGGCTTGACACATGGATACCCTATAGAGAGTTCTGCTAGGTCATTGTTTTATAAAATGTCAAACAAACTCGTATTTTCTAGCAGATGGAGTTCAACTGCCAAACTCAGAAATGAGAGATTCAGAACGCTATCATAACTGAGTGTGATACAAACATTTGCCTTTGAATTGATTTTTATCAGTGGAAGCAATTACAGTTGGCTTTTAACTAAATGGTATCAACACAAAGAAGTCAGAGCTTAATTACATTCAATATTGTTTTCTAGTAATTACAAAATAGCAATGAGTGATCTAGGAATAATGAGACCTGTATGAAATAGAGTAGAAATTTGGGCTTTGTAAAAACTCATTGTTGGTAAAGTGGAGAACATGGTCAGATCGCTTACCCCCACTTTGGTTCGCTGGGATCAACCCTTGAGCATTTATGAATGCTTATAAATATAGGATGAGTTGAGCTTACTAGTTATTTATCTGCAGGTTTGCACAGAGATTTGTCTCTTTGAATTCCTCTGGGGTGATCTGTGCTGGTAGTCAAACAAGAAATATAGATATTTTCTTGTTGTTTGGATTTCAGCAGCAAGTTTCACAGAACACTGAGAATGCCACTTTTGATTTGCCGTCTTTTCTAAACACATAAGCTGAGCGGACCTTACCAGGTGTGAGCTGTTTTTTTCCCTGTAGTGTTAACCTACAACAGTGTGTAGAACTGTATTCATATCAAATGCAGACTTGCTTTTGCTTCTCTGTCATCCCTCTCCCCTCCCAAATGCCAAAACATTTCTATGTACATGTTGCTCTCTGAAGAGAAGTCAGGGGTGTCCCAGCTGAGTGGAAGCTGGCGAAAGTTGTCCCAGTTTTCAAGAGGGGCAAGAAGGAGGACCCCGGAAACTACAGGCCTGTTAGTCTCACTTCAGTGCCTGGTAGAGTTATGGAGATTATTCTGGCTGGTGTTGAAAAACCCCTGAAAGACAACGCAGTCATTAGTCACAGCAGCATGGCTTCATGAGAGGAAAGTCCTGCTTATCAAACCTGATTTCCTTTTATGACAAGGTAACCACCTAGTTGGTCAAGGGAAGCCAGTTGATGTAATCTTTCTATACTGTCTGTCACAGTACCCTTCTGGACAAAATGTCCAGCATTCAGCTGAATAAACACGTCATGCTGTGGATGGGAATTGTCTCATGGGTCGGGCACAAAGGGTTATAGTGAATGGAGTGACGTCAGACTGGCGACCTGTCACTGGTGGGGTTCCACAGGGCTCCATCCTCAGCCCTGTGTTCTTCAACATCTTCGTAAATTACTTGGATGCAGGACTGGAAAGGATACTAAGCAAGTTTGCAGATGATAAAAAATTGGGAGGAGTTGTTGACTCCCTCGGAGACAGGAAGGACCTGCAGAGAGACCTTGACAAATCAGAGGACTCTGCAGTCAACAACCATATGAAGTTCAACAAGGGAAAATACTGGATTCTGCACCTGGGATGGGCAGCCCTGGATGTATGGAGAGACTGGGGAATGAGACACTGGAGACCAGTGCTGCAGACAGGGACCTGGGGATTCCTGGAGGTCCTGGTTGATGGCAAATTGAACATGAGTCAGCAGTGCCCTTGCAGCCAGGAGGGCCAAGTGTGTCCTGGGGTGCATCAGGCACTGCATCGCCGGCTGGGCAAGGGAGGGGATTGTCCTGCTCTGCTCTGCACTGGGATGGCCTCACCTCCAGTGCTGAGGGCGGTTTTGAGTGCCAAAATATAAGAAAGATACAAAGCTGTTAAAGAGTGTCCAAAGGAGGGCTACAAAGGTGAATGTTCTAGACAGGAAGCCATACAAGGAGACACTGAGGTCACTTGGTCTGTTCAGCTTGGAGAAGAGGAGACTGAGGGGAGGCCTCATTGCAGTCTGCAGTTTCCTCACGAGGGGAAGCAGAAGGACAGACACCGATATCTTCTCTGTGCCCACCAATAACAGGGAATGGCCTGAAGTTGTGTGAGGGGTGATTTAGGTTGGATGTCAGAGGTTCTTCACCCAGAAGGTGGTTGGGCCCTGGAACAGGCTCTCCAGGGAAGTGGTCACAGCACCAGCCTGACAGAGTTCAAGAAGCATTTGGACAACACTCTCAGGCACATGGTGTGATTCTTGGGGATGGTCCTGTGCAGAGCCAGGCGTTGGACTTAATGCTCCTTGTGGGTCCCTTCCAACTCAGCATATTCTGTGGTTCTGTGAATGGTGCAAACTCCACAGGAAAGCTGATAGTTATGTCATATTATATATTTCTAGAGCTGTCACTTTACAGTTAATTTGCATCATAACATCATATGGACAAACATTTAAAGAGATTAGGTATGGAATCACGAGATTAGTTGTACATGCCTTTAGCATTGGCAACATTAGCGGTAGCTGGAGATGCAAGCAGCTGTTGGGTGTTGGACTCTCTCTTCTAATCAGACTTTGAAATTATAAATTTTGGTACCCTGTTAAGCTGGGTTTCCAAATTTTGTGGAGGAAAAAAGTTATTAGATAGTTGTGTTACCAATATACATAACAGGAAATTATAGTAGGTACTACTGTCAGATTTTGCTTGGGGAAAGATTATGTAAGAGAGCATTTAAAAAGGCTTCCTGGGCTTTTTTCTTTCTTTTATAAAACACCAGGTAAAATTCAGCTGCAGATAAAAACAAGCAAACCCCACCCCCCTACCAGGGGGAAAAAGGAGAAAATGCGACAAGTTCTTAGAATCAGCATTTTATTTTAATAATAAGTAACTTCACAAGATTTTTGATACCATGATGAAATACATAGGACTATCCTATAGTTGTGTTTAATGTACAGAATGAGAATATTTCATTTTTTCTTCAGAACTATAGCAGGTTTAGGCAAAAATGTGATCACAAAAATCAAAGAGAATATGTAGGATAAAATATATCCTGTTGATGTTACAAAGCTATATTTTAAATATAAGGACAATATAAACTCAGAGTGCAAAGTTCAAGGGTTTTTGGAACATCACAAGAATAACATTAAAGACCAATTCTTCACATGCACTTCAAAAACCTAAAGCTACCCAACAAATCTGAGAAACATTCCACATAAAACATTACTGTTTGTAATCTAACCAGCAATATACAAATCTCCATCAGTTGCTCATCTTGATTTATACTACTCGCTTTTCTGTTTTTATTGCACATATTTCAGTTATTCCTTTTCTGTACACACTCAGTTTAAATAAAGCTGAGTTCTCTCCAGAGACTACACAAACCCAGCTTTGCATTGGATAGCCTGTTGATTTACTCCATCTGAGTTTAAAAAAATGACCTCTTCAATTATTGTAGCAAGGCGAGCAGAAGCCGGGTGAGGTAACTGGGAAAGGATTCCAGGCACGAAGCCTTTTGCCTTATTTGGTCAATGTGGTTTGCGAGGCCCCAGCTGGTAACTTTGGTGAGCTCATTGTGTGATGTGTTATGGACAATAAAGCCAAACTTTCCTCTTTCTTTTTATCCATTGAGTACAGTATTTAGCAATATCTGTCCAACGTTCATTGACCTTTAATACAATTTAAATCAGATCAAAGACAACAGAAGCAATTTTGGTTTTAAGACTTAAAAGGAGAGTTTTGTTTCCTCCTTACAATTCCATCTGTTTGTTTCATAGAATAATTTATTTTGGCCAGGAAGATTATTTTTTATCATTATTTAATTTCGTTCATTCATTCAAAGCTGTGAATTCCTTTCTACTTGGGAAAAAAATCCATATTCACTGCTGGGATTAATTTTGCTGCACCTTTGCTCACATCTGTCCTTGCATGCGGGAGGTGGCACGTTTGTTTTTAATTTGGATTGTCTGGAAATTGAGGAGCATAAAACAAACAAACCCGTTTTTTAAGGTCTGTCAGAAAGCAATCAAAGCAGAGTTTTAGACAGGTATCTAAGATGGTTAGAAATATCAGAATTCCCATTTTGTGAGCTGGTTTCCTTGGTATCTGATCAAATTATAGCACTTGTCCTTTAACTGAGAAAAATGAGTGACCTTGCTGTAGTAGGTATGGCAGGAGGTGTTTCATTACAAGCAGTGTCTGTTAGTCAAGGTTTGGTACTTGTGCCCACTGTATTTGGTGTATTTTAATGTCAGTCTGAACCATGGAGGGAGGGGGCCAGGGGAAGAGAGGCCAGGCCAGGATAATTGATGGCCAAATGTTTTGAGTTAAATGCAACACAATTTCTCAAAAGTGGTTACTACCAGAGTTAGCTGATATCTTTTTTGATAACTTATTTTGTAGGCAAGGAAATGCAGGGGATCAAACCTATTTCTATTTCAGCCAGGCTTTTACAGCACTCTACATGAGCCATTATAATGTAGTTTAGATGCGGCTTAGCATGAGAAACCCAGTCTGTCAGAGGAACTGGCTCATGGGAAAAGGGCAGTGAGTTTTGTTTATGGGACAGACTGTCTGGTTAGAGAGAAGTCACCACTAGAAGATGGGGCAATTTGAGATCGGTCTGGTTTTTTGTTTTTGGTAATGACCAAGTAAAAAAAATCTGGTGGTATTGCCGTAGATTGCTGAGGTAGAGGAGGAGGACTGGAGGATTGGGAATAAAGTCTAAGATGAAATAACTGAGCATGAGAAGCTGAGGAAATTTATGGAAATACAAAGCAGTAAAAGACCTGCATCAATTTGGTAATCTCTTTTTTGCCAAGTACAAAATAATTGTAATGCCACAATATGATTAGCCAATGCTTCTTTTACACTTCTGTATGTGAAATATTTAGGAAGTTTCAAAAATAGTGGTGAAGAGCCCAGATGCACACAGTTCATCTTTTCAAGAAGTCTTACTTTCTCCTGTGCAGAGCCAAACTATTAAACTGGGAGATATCACTGGCTGAGCACCTGGACCCAGAGGTTTTTTTTAAGTGACTGGTCTACTTAGGACAGTTCTTGTCATTATGCAAATGCAGCAAAATTATTTTCTCATTGCAATTTACTTCAGTTCAATTACTGTTTCATTCAAAGTGGATCAATTTTTAGGAAGTTAACAGAAAAAAAACCACAAAACCAAAACCAAAGAGAACAATCCTAAAAGCTTGTTTCACTTGTAGTGTATTCTCTTATAAAATGAGAGTGAAAACTCAAATCTCATAGCTAAAAGATTATGGACACAGTGATTAAAAACTGTTGGTTAACTACAGGTGTTTGTGAGGAAAACAATGTTATGTGCATAATCAATTTTAATAAATTCTGTTAAAGGCAGTCTTTCTGTTATAAGTTAGTGTGATTAACTGGCTCGTTGACTAAAACCAGTTTCTGAAGCTGTGTTTTTTCTGCAGTTTAATAAAATTCTAATTTGCATTGTAAAGAAAGCAGATATAAATTAAGGATAAATAAATTAGTCCCCTGTAGTAAATTGGAAAATAATTTACTATTCTGCCATAACATTTGAGAATTAAGGCTTAGAATAAATGTGTTGATTGGTGGAATTGCTTAAGTGAGCATGCAGTATACCTTTCTTGGTAAAAAGAACCATTTATTTTTTAAAAATCTACAGTTAGGAAAACAAAAAAGTTAAAAACTTGTGTATTAAGTATCAGCTCTTTTACTGAAAAACAACAAAAAGAACATAAAAATGCAAGAAAACTTGAACATTTTCTAATTAAATTAAGGCTTATTTTCTTGCTAATCTGCTGCATCGTATTGTAATGTGTGTCACGGGAAGGACTCAGGAAGGTTGCATCCTGACCCTGCACAGCTGCTATAATCCTGCTGGATTCCTGAGCTGTGATCAAAAGTATGAACCTGGACATTGACCTTCAAACTTAATTTCCGATTCATGGGGGAGCTAAACTTCTAAGTGAGTTTCGGGGCATGAAGGATTTGGCAAATAGGTTGCAGTAGCTCTACTCATCTGTTATGTCCTTTCTAGCCTTCCTCTCAGCCACAGTATGGACAGGAGCATGTTCCGCACCTGAAGAACAGGTCTCAAGGTTGTTGATGAGACTTTAGGAGTCTCAAGAAGGATTTAAGAGAAATATAGGAAGTGGCCAATTGCCCAGGCAAAGAACAGGACAGGGCTTGAAGAAGCAGAGAGTTTAGTATTCTGCTCTCTGCTCAAGGTGTCCGTCTTCATTCATCAGCTCAAAGGCACCTAGTCCCCTGCTCTTCATCCCCTTGTTCAAAATAAAATTCCATCCTGAGTTTTAGCATCCTTTATCAAACCAAATTCATCACGTTTTGACAAAGGCAGCTGCATTCTCTTACCCTACAGGGATTACTTCAGAATTGTGCTTGTGGGTGTTGTGTAGTGCCACAGCTGTACCAAACACTTAACACTTAAATCATGAGGCTTTTACACGTGGGTATAAGTTCATCTGGTAATCATATTCTGTTACATGTTGGAGTGTAGATAGGTACATGTGTCTTGGTGTAGAGATGGGAGCATCAAGAGATCCATCTTTCCACCAAATGAAGTAGTTTTGTTATTTCAGGATCTGTCAGGTTATCGTAGCTACCACAGAAGGATTTGTTCCTGTGGAGTTTGCCGAGAAGGGGTGGTCTCAGATTGTTGTCTTGATGAGATCAACACCCCACCCCCAAGAAGTAATGTGAGAGCACTGGGTGAGTTCAACAAGGCCACTGGGGAAGCATAACTTTTCACCCCAAAGTGACAGTTTGTATTACTTTATCAGTGTTGTAAAAGTGACTCTGAAAATAGATGCTTTCAAAACAAAATCACTTCTGACATTGACCCCAGACTGTTTCCTTTTTCTTTTTTCCAAATATCTGTAAACAGCACAGTTTCCAGTTGTGTGCATTAATCTAAAAAATTTTTCATAACACGCCTCAAGTTCTTCCTCAGGTCAGCATTGCAGTCCCGTTGCGGTGACGTCGGAGTTGCCCTGGGACCATGAGCTGTGCTGAATGTGCTGCTGACACACTGAGATCAGTTACATTGGCTGATTGGTTGGCATAGATGGGAGATTCCCAAAGAATGTTTAAAAAAAGAAATTACTAGTTAAGAAAGAGATATTTTTATCTTCAGCTTTTAAAATAAAGCAGTATGTGAAGTTACAAGCTAGTCTGTTGGAATTGCTTTATTTTGAAGGACATTGTGTTCTTTGCAGCTTTTTTCTTTATCTTTGCATTAAGTGCACAAAGCTAAGATGTTGCTAATTATGCAGATGAAATGGCGTCTTCATAAATTCCTAAAGAGCATGGCTAACTTTCTTTTTGAAATAATTTAAAGTCACAAGCTTTTGTACAGGAACAAAACTCTTCCTGTTAGGATAAAATATTTTCGACATCAGAAAGCTATCCTAAAGCTGATGCAGAGAAGAGTTTTAAAAGTCGGTTTCTGCTGTTCTAGGGAGCTTCTCTGTGTTATTTAAGCAGTAACATGATAATATCCTAAGTAAGCTATTCCAGCAAAAATACTTCATATTTAGTAGACAGTAAAGCAGTAAAATTTGAATACGTGTATAGACTTACCAGTCCTGCTGTTTGGGCAGGGATTTAGCAGATTCCCAGACATCGAGCAGCTACTCCTGGAATCGGCAAATGCCAAATAAACTCAAGACAGCTCTGGAGCTGAATAACAGGGAGTCTAACGTGTCCTGCTTTGTGACCTGCCAGTACTGGCAGGTTTGCATGGCTTTTCACAGCAGTGCTGGCAACTTCTAATACTTTGTTTTCCATTTCAAGAGCGAATTTTTTGGAAAGAAACAAATGACATCTTACAAACACATTTGCTTGTTTAATAGCATTTGCTTTTTAATTTGAAAACATCTGATGGAATTACATAGGGAATTATTAGGAAATGGCTATAGGATTCTCCTCTTCCAGGATACACTTTCGAAAGTACCTGATACTTGGATCTCCAAAGACATTAGAGAGTGAAAAGAAAATTTTCTTCAGAAGTTTATGAACCTGAAAGTAAATTATCTCTTACAAGGTTATTCAGTATTTTACACAGATGTGAACTCCAGTGAAACTTAAATTAGTTTAGGGTTATTTCAAGTATATTTCAGTTTTATGTATTCCTTACCTGATTTTAATTGAGGTTATTTTTTAAACTGCCAGTTTCTAATATCTGTCTTCATAGCTTTAATGCTGCTAAACACTCTTGTATTCCCAGTTTATTGCCTTGTTATACTTCATAGTTGCAATATGTTCTTTTTATTATAATTATTTGTGTCTTATACTATATTGTTTTCTGGATCATCATGGTTTGCATATGGTTTTTCTCTTTTAGTAAAGAATTGGTTTTAAGATGTATAGTTGTTTGGACATTTAATTTTCTACATGATGCATTCAGCTTCAATTTAAAAGTGTTTTCACTAGCACTTATGAGGAACATAATACATAATTTATGACTATATTAACCCTATTTTATGTCGATCAACAATAATTTCTTTATGAACTATGATACAATTTTGTTCCACTTCATATTTTTTTTGCTAATGATACATAAATCATGTCCTTTAACCTTGTAGCTTTCTCGTGGACTTGGGGAAGCTCTATAGCCTCACAACACATGAAATTTTGTTTCGGAGGAAGAGGAGGAGAGAAGGAGTTTTATATTACCTTTTCACTTTTTCTTCTGGAAAAAAGGCTTATGGCTTCTTTTGGCCTTATCTTGGACCTTGAATGTTCACATAGCAAATCAAAATTTCTACCAAAAAGAAATTTTTCCCATCCAGACATCCATCAAAACACAGCCTATGTTCTCAGATGGCAATGATAATTTCCATTTTATTAAAACCAAACAAAAACCAGCAACCTACCGACTACCTCCATGAGAATTCTCAACAAAACCTCAGGCAACATAAAATGGAAGGGGAATTTTTTTTTTTCTCCTCTAAAGAGAAGTTGTGAGACTCCAAGATTTCACATTTTCCAAGAAATCCATAGGATCTGAGCTCAAATCAGTCTTTCCAAGATTAAGTTTTGTTTATTTTCTAGTCTACAGTTCTACTTTTGTTTGTCCTGCTACTTAGTAAGAGGTGGTCCCCAAACTTACAACTCCAAAAAAAATCCCGCTAACTTTGTAGAAATACAATTTGAATTTTTGTTCAGAAGGTAATGAAAAAGGTGTTGCAAAAATTGACATTTTTGCAGTTGTTGTCAAAGAGGAAGAAAAAGGATGTGGCTTTATTGATCTCCACAGACTTCACCGTCGCTTTCAGGTTCAACTGACAAATGTGTCTGAATTGATCTATATTTGAGTCTTTCTGTGCCAGTTTCTACAGTTCTGCACCTTGGCTTGAGTTGGTGAGAAAAATATGTACTAATTCTGGGTGAGGGGAAGAAAGAAATCATCACAGCCATGTTTCACAATGTTCACTTACTTTCTAACTAAGGTATTCTCATCTTTTCAAGGTAAAGTCTTGAAAAGACTTCTTTTCTCCAGATAGTTTCTTTGCAGTGATTTCTGGTTTAATTTCCTTTCTTGATCCTTTTAAAGTCATCTCTTGCAAAACATGTTTATTTTATGGTTTCACAACGATAATGTTTTGGTGGGGTTTTTTAAGGATTAACATGTTAAAGTTGAAAATATTAATTTTGGGACAGACAAAGAGTTAGAAAATTTCTTTATGGACAGATGCAAGATGTAGCTAAGATCTGCTACTAGATAAGTATAGCACCAAAAGTTATTGCAACTAGAAAAAAAAGGGAAATAAATGACAATGGTGGCAGAGGCTGGTTTTGGAAAAATAAAGAGGAATAATTTATGTCATAATTCTGAAGATACATGTAACAATTTTGACATTAAATTCTGCACACAAAGTAGTGGTAGACCATTAAAAAATACCAGATTTTTTGATGTTCCCTCTGGAAGACAGCTTCAAAATATACCAACTATTTCTGCTTTATATCTAAAAGTACAGCTAGCGGGTAATATTTGTAGGAATGATGCTAGTGATTTGTAGCATGTGTATGATTAGTTAAAGCATGGAACCAAAATCTTTCCAAACAGGAGAAAAATCATCTGACTCCATTGAGTCAACTTTTTAATAATCTCCTTAATAATTGATGTCTGGCCTTTTCACGGCCATAAATATTTGTAGAACCAGAGAGACAGAAGAACATCTTTTGAGTTAAACTTCTAACTGGCATGCCTATAATTAGTAGTATCTTAAGCAAAATTTGTTTCTGAAAAGATAATTTTCTCTTTCTGGAGATTGTCTAATCGGTTTTGAAATAAAACTATACAGGAAATCTGAGCAGAGGGAATAAAACCAGGAATTAAACCTGGATCCGGTATTATGTGACTTGAGTCTCTCAAGAGGGTACTGGAAGTTAGTAAGGTTCCATTAAATGTTGGAAGCTGAGTGTGTGGTTAAGGGCTTTCCTAATGGGGTTCCTAGAAATTTGAAGCATTTAAAACTGTAAATATTTTTGAGCTGATTTAGGGCTTGATGCAACTGAGGATGGTTAAACAACTATAGAGAGACATTTGCAGTGTTTAGAGTCGGTGGGACTTGGTCTAGACAAAAGGTGTTGATGACTTATTTGTCAGTGTAAAACACACCAAGGATTAGTATTATGTAATTTATCTTTTTCTATGTTTAGATTTTTATATTGCAGCCTCCTAATTTTCTCACATGGGTTTTGGGTGGGGAGTTTTTCATATGTTCTAGCTGATGTTTTGAAAGAAATGGTTGATACTTTTCTGGGGCAAAGAGAAAGGATGAGGCTGACTTGCAGGAAAGACGTGCAAGGATGAAAGAAAGCTGGAGTCTGAAGGGAATAAGAGATAGTACAGAGGTCAGGAATTAGCGTCTTCCTGCTGGCCACGTACCTTAAGCTTTGTGTCATGGCAGGCACCATCTGTTCTGGTAACAGTACAGCACGAGCTTTCTTATCCAGCCACATCTCCTGGGGGTTTGATCCAATGTGGAATCGAAGCAAAAGCAATCATCTGTCTCCTAAGCTTTGAGGAGACAGTTTTTCATGGAAATTTTCTTTGAAAACCTCCTAGCATGTGGAAAAGCAGAATTCTCAGTCTATGGCGCAGATTGCTGGGACGAGGATTCCGATTATTCATTTGGGCAGTGGCTGTGTGTAAGAGTCTCTTGAGGGTTGCAGAAGAACAAGCTAAAGCTGGAATAAGCTGAGTCTGTGACTCCACTTAGGATGCGCCTGTGTGCTGTGAGTCACCGACTGAGTGTGCGAGATGAGAGTTATTTTGGCATAAACTGAAGTGTTTCTTCTCATCCAGAAAATGAATCACCTGCTTCTGAGTGTATCTTTTTTTTCTGTTAATTTTTATTAAGTAAACAGACTTAAGAGGCTTCAATACATTCAAATATGTGGGTTTTACTGGCACAGTGGAGGACCTTCCAAGCAAAGGAAACTCGCTCACCTGTTGGGGCCAGTATTTTTTGTATTTTTCCCAGAAACATGGCTGAGTAATCAGAGCAATGCCAGAAACACCATCCTGCTGGTACTGCAAACTTATTCCCAGGCATAATCACCGAGTAAAGACACTAATGCAGTCAAAACTGTCAAGTGATCTTTATTCTCAGTTTGCTTCTGTTTATTCTTCTTAGTTTGTCCGCTTCTACCTTTGAAAGGAGAAGTTCTTGTTAGGTTATAATTTGGAAAAGAAGGAAGAAGTTGATCAGATGTGCTGTCTCTGAAAACACTGCACTTGCACCAGAATTTGTCCTAGTAAAAAGGAAGCTTCAGTTCATAGTTTTCTCTTTAACTTAACCGATATAAAAACTATGAAGGTAGTGGTTGAACAGATCTGTGACAGCATAGAGGTACAGTCTGGGAGAGGGCTGGCAGAAGACCAAGAGGGCCTTCAAATTCCATGTTTCCTTGTGTATGGTGCCATGGAGATGTTCATGAAGCTTCGCATGACATCCAATATGCCTTAAAACCACAATTAGTTTATTTGAACTTGTTTTATCCTTGTTCTTGGCATGGGGGCGGGGGAGGGAGCGATTATCTGTTTAGATGTGATCATTTACTTTTTGTGTTTTCTTTTTTACATATAAAGGCAATAGATAATGTGCTATGTAAATCACAGTTTTTGTTGTAGATGATAGCAGAAACTGTAAGTGATTGGAGTTGGTGCATTGGGAGCCACTTTAGATGTGTAAATGGACCCCTCTTGGCATTGACATGCATTTTACATGCTTTATGTAGGTATTTCAGATGGCGAACACCTTTTTTCAGGTGTTTTCATCCCTTTTTCTTTGACTCTCACCAAGGAGCTTAGACTTCAGACTCTTTTCCAGCTCTTGTTGGTAAAGGTTATGTTAATGTCAACAAGAGCTCCAGTGGCTGACCAGACTTAGGGTCATTCATTATGTATTTTTCAGCTTGATTCTGAGACAAATAGTTCACAAGGCAAGATGAATACCTACTGTTCATATCATAAATCTATTAGGGAAGGAAGAAAGGCAGGAAGGACAGAAGAACTGGCTGGGCTGGGTGACCCCAGTCTGAAACAGGTAATCTGCAGGAGCTTTGCCCTTGGCTCGTTCCTTTGGTCTGACCTCTGAGGCAGCAGAAGCAAGCACAACATCAAGTCCAACTTTGCAGTATGTGTTGTCTGCACCCAGGCCTCCCTTGTCAAGGGCTGTGTCAAGTTGCTTTCTGACATAGGTGGCCTAATGGACAGGGTATCCACCACTGAACTGCTGTAGCTTGTGACCAAAGGCTTAAATATTGTGATCAGGCAGACTCTTCTCCCCAACTTCCAGTGACATAGGGAAAAAAACCCCAAAAAAGTAATTCTATTAGCATTTTTCATTGCATCAAGTTTGCCCTTAACTTGAGAATTTCCTCAAGATGGTGACTTTGATGCCTCTGTCACTTGGATTTTAAAATAATCAGGTTCATATTTCTAGTCCAGCACTTAAAATCATTGTCTCAGAAGATAAGATAGTATGTAACTAACTGCGTCTTTTACTCAAAAGGTACATATTTGTTGTCTGTGATGAACTGAACTGAATTTCTGTTTGTCACCAAAGGTGATGTTGAGATACTCAGGTTGCTCTTGCTTCATCATATTGAAGCACTTGGATATTCTCCAATAAAACTGTGGCTATGATTTCAGTCCCACAAAAGTTGATTTTTTGACTTATCAGTCATTCGGCAGCTCTTGCTTTCTGCCTTCTCTCTTTCTTTTGAGAATGTGTTTGGGAAAGATTTTGCAAGATAATTCTTATAGCTTCTTTTCACTTGTTAAGCAAAATACAATCTTTTATTTTTTCCTTTTTTTACCTTTTTCTCCTCATATCTTCATATCTGTAATTAAACGTAGAAGGCATTAGGAATTATTCTATATAGTTATTTAAACTTTGTTGGGTCAAGTGCCTTCTTTTTCTTATCGTGTTGTTTGAAGATATTTCTGTCGTGAAGTTGTGAGAACATTAAATTGCGCATATTTTTCATACTAAATATATTTGAACTTTTTGCAGTATAGAAAGTACATGATGTGTTTTACAATCTAGTATAATTACCATTGTGAGCTTTAGTCACTGGAGCTAATCAGTAAATGGTTTGTTGTTATAGCTGGTTGATAAGTTTTAATTAATGTCATTAAATTCTTCCTCCTATTTCTAATTTCTCTGACTGACCTGACTTTCCCATGATATGACTAAGGAAAACAGGGTGCTGCTCCAATGCAAGCTAGTTATTTGTTTTTGTATCTAACAATTTCTAGGGAGAAAGGGGTCAGGGAGAGAATCAGTACAGTTCTTAAAATGACCTGATGTTACTGCATGATGTCCAGTAATTAGTTTTTCTATCATTAATAGCTTTTGCACATGTGTAAGTAGAACTGTTTGTCTTGAGGCTTTTTTCGTTTTCTCAAAATATTCAACTTGTTAATCATTAGGAATTAACTAAGATTGTAAATATCACTGGCAGAGAGATGCTCTTATTTAGAGGATTTATAATTTTATAATTAAAACTTATATTTTTATCATTAATAATACTCTGATGGGATATTGACCTCAATATCTTCTTGAAAGATGGAAAAGCATTTGAGAAAGCTATCTTTTTCCTAAATTTCAGATTTGAATTCAGAATAGCAGATTTAAAAGTTTTGAGGTGTGAATTCTGAATTTGATTGCAGAAAATGTCTTTATTTACTCAAAGTAGTATCTTTCTTTTGTATTATGTATTAAAATAGTCTTACAGTAGAAATGTGAGGATTGGCTGCACATGATGGGAAAAACAAAGAGGAGTGGGAAGGGAAAAGGGCAGGATAACTTTTAAATGAGACAAGCTTAAATATTCAGACACATCGAAATATTATTGGAAACAGACTTTTGGACCAATTTCCTTTTGCAACCACACATATGCTTTTCCATCATCCTCATATTTTAAGAGTGTGGGTGGAAAATAAGCATGTTAGTCCTAAATGCACAGGATAGGCCTATATCTTTATCACATTTTTTATACTCACCTACCTCCTCCATAGTGTTGGGGGTTTTTGTTGTTTTGGTGTTGGTTTTTTTTTTTTTGTAAAGACAGTGTGGCAGTTAGGTACACTTAAAAAACTTGCGGAAGATTATTTTGAATTAAGTGTCTGCTTAGAAAGATACCATCTACATAAAATCTCATGTATATTTATTATGGGAAACCATGCGAGTCTGTTATATGGGTTTATTTTTTATGGGAAAAGTCCTGCTTAATATTGCAATTTTAATAATTGAAGTAGTTCTACTAATATCTTCAGGTCCAATTCAGAATTAAACCCTAAAAATATTGGAACCAAGAAAAGTGGTTTTATAACCAGGCATATTTTGGCATCTGTTATTTCCTATAAGTTAAGTAAGTTAAGTTAGCTCTGATATTTAGTGAAATTCTTTACTTGGGAATGTTTTGTTTTTCAGGATGGGAAGAAGAAGTTTGACAAGGAAAGTGAGAAATATTATTCCATCTTAGAGAAGCACTTAAATTTATCAGCGAAGAAGAAAGAATCTCATTTGCAAGACGTAAGCACTGAACATAGTCTTACCTAGTTTCACATTTGCATAGAAATCATGATAACAAGCTAGTTCTCTTCAAGGCATGCTCTGTTTTATTAATGTGAAATTGTGGTGATTTCTAGTAGTCATGCTTGTTGTGAATATAAATTCTTGACTGGGATTAATATGACCCAGATAGGAGTTACATATTTTAACAAAGCAATATTCTACATGTGCAACTTTGTGCATTTCAAGTACAGCTAATGTTTATTGGTTGCAACAATGGAATTATATTAATACAATAAAAGTCTGAGTTTTATGAGCTCTCTGTGGAATGTTTGAAAGTCATTTAATTAATTGCTTTTGGTTTTACTATTTAATGTATTAATTGATGAAATTATGCTTCTATTTCACATAAATTTTAATCTGAAAAACTGAACTGAGATCACTTCAATTATGATCTTTTCTGCTTCTTTTTTCCTCTTTTTCGTCTTATTCTGAGACTGCAGCATCGTGCCCTGAAATTGTATCCACAACTTCAGCTTTGAAGAGTCTGTATGGCTAATCCTTTTCTGTTAAAAAAAACAAACCGTGAAGACTTCTAGTTTAACAAGAGAATCCAGGGCTTTTCAGTATACTGGTAGAAATGAATATGACTTGTCTTTGAAGCAAATTACAATAAACCCAGCAATACGATATCAATGACACTTTGGGAATTGGGCCAAAAGTAGTTAAAAATTATTTTGATGGGACTACTGGTGTCATGGTGGCTCTTAAATCATGAGGATTAGTTTGCAGATGGAATTTTCACCAAAGGTGTGACCATCACTCAAGCACATGTTGTAGGATTTTTTTTCATGTTTACCAATAATATTATTATGGTTTAGCAATTAAATAAGGCTTAGCAATTCAAAATTCATAATATTGTCTATATGCCTGAATTGCTGTTGCCATCTATATAATAATCAGTCTAGATAAAACATCAGTTATGTAGGATTGGTTAATTGTTCCACTTGTATGTCAGAGCTTTCACTTTTCCCAAATATCCTGTGTTTTGATGAAGAAGCAGTTCTGTTAGAGGCTAAGCCCCAGCTGGAAAAAAACTGAAATTCTTACTAAAATGTGGAAAAGTGAACTTAAGCACCAATTTGCTCTAGAGTAGAAACAAAATAAAATAAATAAAATATTTTACTCTTGAGATGTGAGAATAATTACAGTCTAAAAGCAGCAACTGAACTGAAAAGTAACCACTGTGAATCTAATAAACTATGGTAGAATAACAATGGATTTGGCTCACATCTATAAACTAATGGAAAACCAGAATAATTTTTTCCACTGTGTCCTTAAGTGACATATCTAGATTTAAAATCTTGTAACTGAGGCTGAGGTTTTCTGCTTTTCTAGATGCCTCCCTTGTAAAGGATGAAGGGCATAACTCGTCATTGCTGTCTTCCCCAGTTTTCTGCAGCTATAGATGTGCAGAATCAGTAACATAGACCCACCATAAGTAGAAGGTACAATAGAAAATCAGTACCAATAGTATTAACCAAGGAGACTTTTGGCCTGTGTCTGTATAATAAGTAAAAGGAGGCGAAGCACCAATTCCTGACCTGAAATCCAAGATAGCTGTTGATTTGCATCCAGAGTGGTTTGGGTGAGTCCTGTTTATAGCCTGTATGTCCAGGATGGAGTTCTTTGGAGCAGCCCACAGCAGAGTCAGGGCACGAGCAAAGAAGCAAGTGGTGCTGGCAGCTGGGGCTTTGGTGCGCAGTGTAGGAGAATGGGAGTCCATGCCTCAAGCCAACGTTATTCAGTGACATGGGAGTACCAGTTTTTGACTGCTGCAATCACATGGGAAAAATACATTATGTGGGGTTAAAGAGGACTGGGATTAGCAAGAGTCTTGTACTGTGTTGGGATCATCGACATATCTCACTTGGGTGCAATTGAGAGCACCTTAATTAGGCATCTGAAGTTTGATTGTTGGAACATATTCTGTAGAGAGTAGTTTGCATATATTCACTTAACTGAAATGTGTTGGATATTTTAAGAGCCTGCAAGACTGCTTGCGCAGTTTACACAGATGATTGGCTTTTTTCCTTTAGCATCACAAAGAGACTTCATAGTAATGTCTTTTCACTGCCTACGGAAGCCCACAGTGGTGCAGAAAATGGGCAGAATTGAGTGATGTGAGAAAGTTAATAAATTTCCGATTTTATTTCTCTGAAATCTTTCCCAGAATCAGTCCCCAAGCTTGTGTGAAGTTCTAGTGTGTATATCCTGTAGTAATAGCCTACATCAATGAAAATATTACTCACTGTAACTAGATATCATACAGGTAGAGACTCAAAATCATATCCATCAAATCTCTTTATTTTTTGCATGCAGTTTGAAGTCACAGAAAAACGTGTAAAAATCCTTTCAGCTTTTGAAATTTTAAAATCACTTTCAAAGTGATTCTTACAAATCTGGATCCTTTGGTGTTCACACAAATTCATAAGCTTCTACAGAATATATATTTGGGAAATTCTGATTTAGTCCCTGTTCACTGGTGGTGATTATGGCCTTAATCCATATTTGAGATGGCACTTGATTGTTGTATCATTACAACTACAACCTGCTTAAATGCTGTTCAGAATAGAGATGGATTTAATTAGGTGTTTAAATACTTTTTCTAAGTCAAAGCCTGAAAGAGACAATTTCTAAAACTAGATTTTATTATTTACTTACAATTAAATGAGAGAGCTGAGATCTGTCTCAAGTGCTTATTGATGGCATTTGTGTGAGCAAGAGATTGCTGGATCGTGTCCCAAAGTGGTGGCAACTGCTTCTGGTCAGCTATATAGCACTGTCTTTGTGACAGACTTTTTTGTGAAATAAAACTATTAACAGAGTATAACAGTAGCCAAACACACTATATGAATGGCAAATGACAGAGTTAATTTTGAGGTAGAGCGGTTCATTATTGGAATTTTGACTGCTTGATTTCAGCTTCATAATATTAGTTTACTGATTTTTTTTTTCTTTTTTTTTAATAGACATGGGAAGGAAATGCTGGTACTGAATAATTTGAAATGTATCCTTGAGGCCCATGCATTGAAGTACTGTTAGAACACTGGGCTGGGCAGGTGGATCAATACTGTTAAGAGACTGTGCAGTCAAATCACAATAGTAGCACGTCCTTGAGTACAAAAGCAATCTTAATTATATATGGTGCTATTGATAGCCAAGTCCTGCCTGAAGGAAAACACTGACTTTTTGCTTTTGTACTGTTAAAAGTACTAAATCTGTTTTATGATGTGTTTGCTGGTTTAAAGTTTATTGTCAAGGGAAGACAACATCAGTTTTTCCAATTTTCCCACATTTGTTACTTTTAATGCCAGAATTGAACTAGAGATTATCCCAAAGTATCCTTCTATGTTTATCTGGCATACATCAAAAATAGGTGGTCTTACTCATGCTGTCAATCCATGATAAAATTTTGACCAAAGACCAAATCTAACTAATCCAGCCCAAAAGGGATTTGCTTGAGAAAATGATTTGTTATGAAGAAGGGTGACTTCAAATGGAATCTGCATCTCTTCTTTAAACATTATCTACATACTACACTGCCTATCTGTTAGTTCTCTCTCCTGTGGCTTCTTTAAATTGAGGATAAAAGCCTATTACTCTTTACCAGCTGATAAGAGTTAATTCTTTAGCTATTTAGGCAGAAGACACTATTCTGGTACTGGATCTCCATGTTGGGTGGTATTAGACAGGCACTTCTGACAAGTATTGCCTTGTAGTTCTGTCACTTAAAAATTAAAGCTTGATATATATTTGATTAATGAGGTTAGGGACTTAAATATGTTTACATTACAAGAGCACTTGACTCATACTATAAAATAATAAGTTTCAAGATGTCAGTGTTGAAGACAGCCTATTTAAGAAAGAAAATACCTTCTTGGAAGGTATTTGAAGCTGAGAAATAGATACTATTTCAGTGCATATAATATTTAAACATTTCAGTAGAAATAATTATCTTTTTATCTCTCCTTGATTCCTGTGCTACTCATTTCTATTTCTTTTTCTAAACTTGCATATGCTAAGTACCTGTTGCCACCTTTCTTTCCCTCCAGGCTCTCCTAAAAACTAGAATATTAAAGTGCAAAAAGGAAGAAAAAAACAAAAAAGAGAGGGCAAAAGGCATAGGCTGAAATGTGTAATGTTAGCTTCTTAAACTTGCATTTAGTTTTTTTAAGTAGGTATTCTAATTTTCAGAAAGAAAACTGAACTCTATGAAACTTGTAAGGTAATCCTACAGAAGGTCTGTCTATTAATGACATAACCTGTTTTTAAAGCAGTCACGAGACTAAACTAATGTTGTCCGTATTTCATTTTGTCTTTTAGGCAGATACACAGATTGACAGAGAACATCAGAACTTTTATGAAGCATCATTAGAATACGTTTTTAAAATTCAAGAAGTACAAGAGAAAAAGAAATTTGAATTTGTAGAACCTGTAAGTTTTATGTTTTATTTTCTTTAGAATGCATGCATTTGAAGCTGAAAATTGAATTTGAAATATCGAACTTTTTGCTCTGTTTTTAAGTTGTGAGTGCAGGTTGTTTGTATATAGACAGACATTAAGATCTTGGCTTGGGCACTTTCCATGTTTATTAAAGGATTATGTAAGAGTTTAGTATCTGCTGTGAAGTGAAATGTCGGATGACTCGAAGTGTGTATAACATTTTAATAGGACATCATGCAATATTGTGTCCGTGCTACACATAATCAATGTTTCCTAATACCATGATTTAATGGCTTAAATTTTGAGCCAGTTTTTAAATTTAAATATTTCATGTAGGCAGTGTACACAGACATTTTTCTGAGTTACTCGTGAAGTAAAGCGAAAAATCAATTTTTCTGTAGGATAGGTAAGTTTATTTTTTTGTTGGTGGAATCGTTTGTCTTTAGTGTACTTTACACATAAAAGAAAGCATATATTGACATGTCATTAAAGAGTAAGTTAAAGTCATGTTTCAGTGTCCATATTTAGATCTGGAATTTTCTTCTGGACTGTGTTTCTGTCCCCCACCCCATAACTATCTTCTGGCTTGGTCAGTATTAAAAGCGGCTTCTGTATGATGTCTTAGTGTATTTCTGTGGCCTGTTAGGAGTATTTCCACTGTTCATGTCATACAGACAGGACTAGCTTGCCAGTTGCCTGATTTAGCTAGTACCTATAGCCTTTGACAGAGAGCTTCCAGTGTCATGTGTCCCTTCCCATTAAGCACACTGAGCAAGCAGAGCATCGGTTGTGAAAGAGGAAAATGACACGTATAACTTTTTCTCTCTCTCCACACCATCTTCCAGCTGCCTTGTAACTACTGAAGCAGCACTCTTGACTGTGAAATGAGTTGAATTACATCTCTAACACCCAGTGTCACCCAGTGTCATCTCCTCAGATGCCTTCTTTCCATGAGATGAGAATGTATTGTATAGTGAATGTTTGACATTGATGCAAACTAATGAACCTGGATTCAGCAAGCAGTACTTAGAGAAATCCTATCTTTATGGCATACAGCTGCCAAATCTTAGAGACTAAAACTTTGCTCGGATTCCTAAATAAGAACATTTTTCTACCTGTCACAGATTAATCCAGAGTGTGTCTCTCTGTCTCCTTCTGCAAAACTCTCACATCCTGGAAAAATCTAGTGGTCTTGACCTAGCTCTGACTCTAGTATAGAAGACTTTATGCTGCTTTAATGTAATAGAGACATTCTGTATTGAAAAGACCTTGTACATTGAAAAATATTGTGCAATTGCACATAGTTAAAATAGGCAAAATTTCCTTTTGAGTGGATCAGTTTCCATCCTGTCTCAGATCAGTAGGCACTTCAGCCCAGTGTGACATACTTGAGGAGGTACAGGAAATACTCTGGTGACTGGGTAGTGATAGCCCTTGCAGGCAGTTCTGACTCTGGGTGTGAATTTATCTATAATCAATATGAATATAAATGGAGCTTAAATTATAACATCTGTTAGAAAATTTTGAACCTTCAAAATTCTTAATTTTTTGTTTGTAGTCTGTTGCATACAACATGCTGGAATAAAAGCATTTGCTAAAACCCATAAATATTTACTTGGCAAAATATACCAAGTAAATTATAATACAAATCAGCAATACCATGAGATTAAAAAACCCGAAACCCAACCAACCAGACAAAAACGTCAAAGACTTCAAAGTAGGCTTTCTAAAAATTCACATTTATGTAAGTGATGCTCCTAGATGCTAGGTCTAGATAAAGACAAAGCCTAACACTTTTCAATCACATATCAAAAGAATTGTCATATTGTTAATTTTCCTCTGTGTGCTCTGTGGATGTTCAGATGGGGTAGAAGATGCCTAGTGGTGTGTCTATATAGACATTCCTCCTCAGGAGCTCTGATGGCTGTGGGTCATTCTAGTGTATGTGCTGCTTATGTCTCTGATTTATCAGTACAGTGTCACTTCTCTGTATAATTCTTGGTCTGACATGTTGCTAACAGACTCTCTGAAGGAGAGTGTAACAAAATTATTCTGTTAGAGCACGAGTGGAGGAGGAAACTGTGATGCCCATGTGAAAGAAGCATAAGTTCGTGACATGGGAGTAGAACTTGAAAAGCAAATGATCTGCTGAACATCCTTTCAAGACCTTCAGTTTTTCTATGCCAAAGGATAAAGACAATCTGAGAACCAGAGTGGGAGAAGTAACCTAGCAAAAATTGCCGGGTGGGTTACAGCTAGGACAGTGGAAGTGGGTAAGAGTGGAGTATGTTCTTTCCTGGAGGAGAGTGGGTAAAAACATTAAGGTGCAGATGCTAATGACTCATGCACTGAATAGAAGATTATAATATTTAGAGTAGACTTGCAGCTGCTTCTCAGGCCCTGGGTTTCTCTTTCTTTCTGCATCTTGATTGAAGGGGTTGCTAATGTGTACTAGTGTGAGTAACTGACATATTCCTATTTGTGATCTTCCTAGATCTTGATTTTTTCCAAGAAATAAAAACAACTCAGGTTTTCATACAGATCATGGATTTAAACTTTTTCTGAAGGACAAATTAGTGTTCAAATTTACTTTACAGCAAGTTAAGCAATAAAGCAAAATAAGTGACAATAATCTCTCTTGCTATCTTTTCTCGTGATCCCAAAGAAACTAGTCCAAACCACCAGTGCTTTCTGAGGATGTTGCGCTTGTTAAAAAAATACAAACACCTTCCTAGAGTTCTGCTTTGTCCTTTGGTGATGCCAGGAGTTCCTTGTCCTGTCCTGTAGAAATCAGGGCACAGAGTTCATAAGCAGTAAACTATCTGAAATGTGAGGGGTGGTCTGTTAAATGTTTATTTAAAGAGAAGAAAAAAAGAACAGCCAACCAAAAACCACTGCCTATAATTGCATGCATTTCTGTGAGACTTCGCAATGGATATTAAATCTGAATTTCCCTTTCTTGAATTTTCTGCTGTATTAACTATGTTCACTTTAATCTGAAGAATAAGCTTTATCTGCTTATAAATAAAATGAAAACAGAGAGACAGGGACTTCTGGCTGATGTGCTGCAGGCCAAAGGTTAAATTCCTCCCCTATCCGAAACCTAAGTACAGTCTTCTTCCTGTGAGAATGAAACGACCAGGCAGTCTTGAGGTCACCAGCTCTACATAAAAATAAATAAAGTCTCAAGAAGTAGTTGGATTTTTTTGGGGGTTCTGTGTTGAAATCCTCATGGCTGTGGGGTGGTGGGTAGTTATATCATGGAGTTCAGACTTTGCTCTTTTCTGACGTGACTGATTAGATACTCAGAATGAGGTAACTATAAGGCACTTGTTAAAATGAAAAATTGTTTATATGAAAGCGTCAAGCATTGTTTGTGGTGTTTGATGAAACAAATTACCCTCTATGTGTGAAGACCACCTCGAAATATATTCTGAAAATCTTCTTTGAAAGGAAAAAGGGCTGATTTTCTATTCTTTTAATATTATCTTTTATTATATTTAATATGAATTTCTTTAAAATTATGAGCCTGCCTGTAGTAGCAGTGCTACTTCTAATGCTAGCAACAAGAAAACCCCACTATGAGCGTAAGCCTAGGGCAAGAGACCTTGGCCTTTAAATCTCTTCCGTACAATGCTATGGCTGTACCTGTCCTGAGGGAAGTGATTATGGAGAGGCCTTAACAGCACAGGCCCATTGGGTGCAGGGCGTTTTCTGATCCCTGTTTTTCCTCTGCTAGAGACACGTACTTTGAAGCAAATGCCATCCTCAGTGTCACGTTTCAGCACAGAACTTGAATAAGCTGATCTAGGACTTGCATAATGCTTTTATTCCTATTTTTCTAAATGCTCAGAGAGTGTTTAACCAGGAAAACCTCAAGGCCAGATCGTCTCCAATGCACAACTGCCAGAATACCTAAGAGGTGCTTTAACTAAAATGAATTCAGATTTTTCTCAGGGTTTTTTTGTTGGTGGTTTTTTTTGGTTTTGTTTTTTTTTTTGCTGCTGCATTTTTGCTTTCTGATAAATTCAGCTTTGCTGCCATCTGGTGTTAAATATTTTCCTTGGTATTTCTCAGTGTACTCTGTAAAAGTGTTTTGTGTGGTGGAAAACGTGGTTTTTTTCAAGTGTTGAAGCTGAAATTTATACAGTTTATTCTCCTGAAATGCTCTTTAAACTGGCCTTGAAAATTCAGGCATAAGGTGACATAGTGAAACTTTCTCCCACTAGTTCTTTATTGTAATTTTGGTGTGCTCTTGTGTGGTGATCTGGCTGCTGTTCTGCGAAGTGCTCACATTACTCCTGCAGTGCCTCTTTAGCTGGAAGGGGTGGGTTTAGCAGCAGGCTTCTGCTTACAGGTTTTGTTAATCCACACATCCTTTTGACTGAACTAAGTCAGAGTAAGCACAGGAGTAGTTGTGCTGCTGCATCTGAAGGAGTTGTAGTTGGGGACACTGATGAGTAACTGAATCTGAGACTGTGAGCATGGGTTTCACATAACTGGAGCCAAAGCAGAGCCTTAGTTATAATTTGCTTGTTTTATACTTTACTCTTAAAAAAGGAAGATTAATTTTCTTTCTTTTCTTTTATGTAGTTCTTTCCAGAATTACAAAACTTTAGAATTACAGTCTAGAATTATGGAAAATTGTAGAACTCTTTCTATCTATTTGCACAATTGGAGGTTTTTAAGATAAACTGTTGTATTTGGACCTTCCTCAGAACCACTTGTATAACCAGTAAGAGATTTCAGGGTCCGTCCTTAGCTGAGATAATGATTTCAGGTGGACAGATGAATCATGTTAAGCTGAGACAATTTACACATGTTGTGGAGACTTGAGGCAGCATTTTCTTCATTGTTTGATGGTGGAATATGGTTCAGGAATTCACATCCACTGTAGAGGCCCCCACAAAAACTTGCTTTTATGTCCAAGGATCTTCTCTGTTCTTCAGGCTCTGTGACTGGCTTACTGGGCAGCCATGGGCTTACACCATCTGTGCCTGAGGCCAGGTTTTCATCTGATCCTGCAATACCAGTAAAGCCAAGGGCAAACTCCTTCTCCCAGCCGTGTTTGTGCCATCACTGATGGTCTGTTAACCTCGAAGTGCTTTAACTTACTAATGCAGCAAAAGAGCAGGCAGATAAGCACGCTCTCAGCAGTCTCAGAGAAAGTAATAGGGGAGAGGAGGCAGAACAATTTAGCTACAATTCTTCAAGTAGGGCTGAGTGTAAATTTATAGAAAATATAAGTACAGTAAAAACTAGCATCTTTACGCTGTTCCACTTACAATAATCTATGGTACTGGTAACACAAAGCAAAGTGCATTAAATATGAACGATGACATTTTTGTTGCCTGAGTCTAGACTACTTCAATAGTCAATGAAGAGAGATAAATGTTACCATTGGATTATTCATCCCATCCTGAGAGAAAAGTCTGAAAAAGGGAAAAGATTTATGGTCTTGAATACCTGTGGTTCTTTACTGAGTGAGGAGACAGCCTGGACAGCCAGTTACTTAGCCCAGACGATTAGCTTTTCACTGGTGTACTACGCTATGGCAAATCTTCTTGTTGTTAGAGCTTTTCTTGTTGTAAATCCAGATTAATTTCTCTTTTGTTGTTGTTGTTTTCCTTGCTTGTTTTTTTTGTAAGCTAAATTATATATACAAAGAAAGAAGTCCATGAAATTAAATGCTTGTTATTTAATAGCAGGTAAGATGACTTACAGCAATGTCAAAACAGTTTTAAAATTTAAAGCAGAATAAGTTAGAAGGCTTTTAAAACTAAGACATGACAGGAATGCATCCATTCAAGAGCTAAAATCCAGTTACACCTTTTACTTCTTGAACATTGTTTTAAAGAAGACTTTAAAAAGACTTTTCAGCTGGATATATACAGACTTCAGTGGTTCTGTTGGAGACAATCACAGACATACCAGATAGAGTTTGCATTTTGTTCAGAGCAGGAAGAAATAGTCTGGGTTTCTTGTGTTGTGCTAAGGTATCCAAAACATACTTTCTAGAGTCTCATTTGTGGAAAATAGGTCATAACCCAAGTAATTACTATGAAGAAAGTGAAAAAATATTTTGAAGAAAAAAACTTGAACTCTGAAAGTTTAAACTTGGGAAATGCACACCAGCAAAGACTCTAGCTGAAGTACTCGATAAAATTACTAGGACAGCGAATTAAATTATTATGGAATTTACAACTTCATGATGCAAAAGCCTGTTTAACATTTCTCTTTCTTAAGGTCTGACCATGGATTCCTTCTCAGCAAAACTTTGCTTTTGAGCATAAAAGCACAGAGTGTTCCAGGAGTTAAAAATGTATAATGCTTCTCAATTTTACCTTTTCAGCTCTTGGCCTTTCTTCAAGGATTATTTACATTTTACCATGAAGGATATGAACTGGCTCAGGAGTTTGCACCATACAAGCAGCAACTGCAGTTCAATTTGCAGAATGTAAGGGTGATTTGTGTTTACATAATTTAAGTTTTTAATTTGCTAATTTAATTTCAGGATATTAAAGTAGACTCATAGCACTTTATTGAAACCCTAAATCTTGCAATGTTCTAGTAAGCGGAAATGAAATGCATATATTCAAATAGGTAAAATTTATTTTTGTAAGGTTAATGTAATTAAGATTCCTGACAACAAATAACGTTGGAAAAATTAATCTTTAGTTAGTTAATTTGTGATTTCCAGACCAAAATTTTGTGAAAATAACAAGAGAAACAGGACAGCGGCCAAGTTTTTATTAGAAAACACAGTAGTCCAGATAGATTTAAACTTGGATAAAAGCTTTCTTGAGAGTTAGGCCTATCTTCTGGACTAAGTGGACATACCAAAAATGCTCCAGCTATCCAATGATACAGTTTGTCCTGCTGTCTGCTAGCTTCCCACTGTATATAAAACATAGTTGAGAAGCCATTCTCTGGCTATACTCTGGACCATCAAAGAACAGGTGGGACCTTCCTCCATGGTGAGCAGCTCTCATGAGCATTAAGTTTCACCAGAAGAAAGGATCTCTTTTTATATAGAGTGTTACTCTCAACTGAGCAGATGGATCTTTTGCTGTAGATTGGTCTGGATTTGGTAGTCAGAGCCATACAAGATCCCATTTTGGGCACAAACTAACCAAGAATTTCATAGCTATTAGATAACTAAAATGCCTTTAATCAACATACTTTTCCACTCATCATAACTGCTGCATAGAAGTGTATATTTTTTTCACTGTGTCATTCAGATATTACACTTACAAGGATATACCAGTAAGTAGATGCAAAATGTCTTTACACCCTTTGCTTTTCAGCAAAGCTTACACAATCTTTGCTTTTAAGGCAAAAAGTGAAGTTCAACGTGTCAATATTGGGCCAATCCTACGTTTTTCCTGACAAGTAACATCAAAGTCCAGAACAAAATTTAGAAAAATGTTAAGTCCATTTCATTCTTTCAAGAAAAGACACATCTAACAGAAATTTTTGTTGCTCCATCTTCCCTTTTACATCTCTTGTTCATATATGGGTATAGATGCTGTTTTAAAGGCTGCTTAAGGAAATAAGGCTAAACTTTCTTTTCCTTTTGGATCAAAATGCAAATGATCTCTGTCTGTAGAGCATCTCAGCCCCTTGTCCTTTCAGATTCTGTGTTTTCTACATTGTTTGCTACTAAGACTCTTTCTGATAAAGGCACAAGGGGTCAGTGTTGTTGCACAGCAGTTTCACTGAAAGGGTGAAAAATGTGCTTCAGTCCAGAGATTTACTTACTGTAATATGGCAAGTTCTGAGAGGAGCATGAGCTCACAGCACAGACCAAAACTGGCATTGTAAGTAATAATATGTTTCTTCTATGCACGTCTCTATAGAAGCAGAATTATTAATTATTAAAAAATGTACATGGATTATGGAGATAGAGGGAGATTTGAAGTTAGGCAGAAGGGTCAATATATTATGATTTTTTTTCATTATATTTATATATCAGAAAACATACACATGAAGATACAGTGGGAGCAGTACATCATTCACTCCTTTTGCACAGAAGTATGAATTCTGGCTCCAGATCTAGATCCACAGCTTCCTTTTGCCAGCTGGGCACTCTACTGACTTGTCATTCAGAGCATCACCCAACCTCAGATTGAAGTGAAATAATTTATGTAGGGAAACACAAACTGAGGACAGGGAAAATTGTGGTCAGCCTGTCTGTTTGTAGCTGTCAAAAATTCTCCTCTCAGTTGCATTGTGTTTTCAGGTCGAAGAATAGTTGACCTGGACTGCTGTTTCTGTTCTTAAAAATGTTCTACAGGTTAGAGCAGGAGCAGTAACAGCCATAGAAGTTGAAGAGTAGTAGCAGACCAACAGCTCTTAACAGGTCACTGTGTTCTAACATGAGCTGTTGTCACTTTAACTGTCTCTCAGCTGGCCAGTGGCATACTTTGTATGGCTTTGGTTTCTGTAATTTGATTCAAAGACCTGGCCACTTAAAAGTAGCAATTAAACTTAATAGACAGAGATAAGCTCTCAAAATGAGGACATCCAATGTCCTCATTTTCAATGGCATGTCCCTCTTGAAGGTCTCAAAATTACGTCTCTTAAGTTTGGTCAGAACTGATACTTCATCTGAAGAACATAATCTGAAAAGTACAGAGTAGAATTTTCTCTCTCTCTCTAGTAATAGTGTTTGTCTTCAAGATCAGGAGTAAGCATGTATACTCTTACACTGTTGTGTAACTAACTACGCAAATGGCCCATGAAAAGGAGGAAGTATTCACTGGTGTATAATGTCCTGAGAGTACCTTTTGACTGGTCAGGATTAGAGTCCACAGATGACTTCGTAGAAACATTGCAAAAGTCTTTATTCTTTTCTACGACCTGTAGGAACTGAGTGTTCAATATCTGGTATTTTAAGAGCAGTCAATCAAACCTCTGGCACCTCACAATCATTCTCTTCTGCTATACCATGCTAGGTGCATGAAGGGAAACCCTTGTCTCACTGAATTCACTGGGAAAAAGTGGCCATTTACATGCATATAGGTATTACCAAATGTGGAAAACCCACCTTAGTACCATAATTGTTTGTTTTGTGAGATGCCTGGTTACACACGTGATGTTTAGGACAGATGCAGTACTTTCATGCTTTTGGCACAGTTCTACTACTTGTGATCTGTTTCTTACCTACCATATTTTTGTTACACTGAACTGTGGTGTTTGCACAGTCCTATCAAAAATTCTTCATGACAGTGCCAGTAACCTGACTATTCTGAGCATCAGCAGCTGTGGTATTGCTGCAGATACAGATACACAGTACATTTGTGTCTTCCACGTGTGCAGAAACTGCAGCTGTCTGGGTACATTAGCCTGGCTTTACCCCAAGCCAGTGTTTTCTGCTCTGTACTTCAAGTGGTTCTGTGGTTCTTATTACTTCAGGTTTAGGGCTAAGCTGTTAGCAGCTTCTAGTTTAGCTGGACTTCTGTCTGAGAATTCCAGAGTGTACAGAAAGAAAGCCTGTATCCGTCTGCAAAATACTGTGTAAGCATACCTAAAAATATGAAATGACCTCCTGTCTGAGGTTAGTGACCTACAGAAAGAGGAATGGTGCCATTCTCAACTATGTTTTTCTTACACTTGTGTTCTTAAGTTCAATTCTTCATTATTATGTTGTTCCTAGGCTTCTAGCAGTGAAGAGTATTACTCTTTATTGCCTTTTTTTTCCTTTTCCCCCCTTTTATGTCTCTGGCAAATGCTTCTGTTGGTCTCTGACCTCTTCTCCTTGGCATTATTAGTAATTAGTTGTTCATTGTTGTTTTAGTACTTGCATGAGATAATGTGGGCTTTTGTTTGTTTCCTTTTCTGGGTATAAGACTCGGAATAACTTTGAAAGCACTAGGCAGGAAGTGGAGAGACTCATGCAAAGAATGAAATCAGCCAACCAGGATTACAGACCACCGAGTCAATGGACAATGGAAGGCTATCTCTATGTGCAGGAGAAACGTGAGTACTACAGGGAAGGTCCCTGCTGTTGTTTGTCCCAGTGGTTGACTGGTAGCAAGCTTTGATCTGTCTTGTTGCCCTGTGCCTTGCTGCAAACTCCCAGCACTCCGCTTTGGCTTCCTCCTGTTTCCTGTACTTTTCCTGCCTGAACAGGACCTGTAGTTCAGCCATCAGGAGCACCTTGTACCAAGGACCTTCACTGACCCAGCCATTTTAAGAATAAATGAACATGCACCTAATGGAAATCAAAGATGTAAGAGAAAAGTCATCTAAGTACAGCCTTATCATAGTTAACCACAGCCGCTTTTACCCTCAGTAGCACTGAAAAGTTTTAAGAAGACTCTCTGTTTTTTAATTGAGTACTAATTGTAAAAGAAATCTGTGTTAAGTGGAAATTACACTAAGCCCTACTAATGGGGGAGGGATAAAAGGAGTGAAGCACTGGGGACGTGCTGTGCTTCATTAAATAGTGAGAGGCCAACTTGACATCCTCTTACTGAAAAGAAATTTGTTCATTAGTTCATTCTGGTGTAATAGTAACAGGGAGTGTAATCACTGTGTAGTGGGAAAGATACTAGTTGTATAATTCCTTGTCATGCAGGTTTACTTGCCTACAACCATTATCCTATAAGTTCTTGTCAAATTGTGAGGAATTGGGTTAAATGCTCGCTAGTCTTGAGAGTAAATTCTATATATATTTATTACTGATATGCATGGTGATAAATATAGGTTTTTTAAAAAAGTGTCACTAGGCCATAAATTGTTTTCATTCAGATGGATGGCCAAGAGTAACAAGCCTAAAGTTGCTACACAAGTGTCTGGCTACAATGTTTTAATGAAAAAAGGTTACTTCTTAACTCATCTAAAACTGCTTTGAGAGTGCTCATCCTTGTTATAATATGCTAAAAGAGATAATGAATCTCCATCAGAGAAAAAATTGATTCAGAATAATTACTGATTTTGTTATGCTAAGTGAAAATAACTTAAAATATAGGAGCAGAACAGCTAATATCTGAGGGTGCTTAACCAGTTGACTTTTCAATTCATGGTGTTACTTTCTTCCAAAACATGGGCAATGAGAGAGCTTTCTCAAAGTCAGCATAACAGTGTAAATTTCCACATCTACGTTTCTGGATTGCCAGACATCCAACTGACATGACTGATGCAGTGTCTCATATAACCACCACCTTTGTGCGTACACTGAGAAGGCAAAGCCATACTATCTATAGTAAAGCTGCTAGGTTTGTTTTCAACACTTCTTATTTAGCTCTTCACATTAAAAAAAAAACAACAAACACAAACCCCTTAAAATACAGTTTTTTAAAGTCAGAGCTCTTTCATTTTGTTTTGGTTCCAGACGGGACATGGTTAATTTTTGCAGTAGCCAGGAGGGGCGTGACCAGGTCCCAGAGGTTATTTAATAGCACCTCACATCATTTTCTGGGAATGGGGGAAGGGGTCCTTTCCAGGTTGCAAAGGTGGCAGAGGAAGTGGTCAGGAATTGTCAGGAGTTTCCATGTGATGAGCACTCACATGTGAATCATTCACCTCTTGTACACTCTGTTATTAATATTGTTGCTGCTGCTGTTTGTTTGCTTATTGCATTGCTGTCTCCAGTAAATTGTTCTTATCTCAATCCATGATCTTTATCCTTTATGTCTCCAATTCTTCTCTCCAGGTAGCTGTAGGGGAGGAAGGGGAAGGATGGGGGAGGGAGTGAGCGGGGCATGGCTTGGAGTGTTTTGGTGGGAACACTAAATTGGGGAATACCGTTCCTAAGCTTCAACACGTTTTAGAAAGAATTAATAGGTCCATACATACTGTAGCTTGGAAAAATCAGTATCATGTTTTTCCCATGAGTAACTCTCATTGAAGAGTCTGAGAGCTTGTGTTCTTTTTGGTACAGTAAATTTCCAGAAAATATGGGAGGTCTTAACTGTACTTCCAGGCTGCGAAGAGAATTCTGGAAATGGTGGGAGGATTTACTCCATGTTCTCGCAGCAAAGAATATATTGTAAATGCTTTCATCTAAACTGCATTAGCGCCAACCAAAGTTTAAAATACCATTGAGCTTAAGCTCAAGAGGGTCTTGTGTTTAGATTCACTAAAGATTCACAGCAGCGCCTGAACAAAGCTCTGGGTAATCCAGCAGTGAAAACATCTGCATCAGGGATCCTATACTTGCAGTAGAATTAAGAAGTAGTATGATGTGACCTCTCCAGGATAAGGCACACATCCACTTACTTGAGGATTGCTGTAGATCTCACTTAGGACTATCTAAATTAAAAACAAGTAAATCCCGAAGTACAGTATGCTTGGGTATTGTGACTGTGTACAAGTGTCAGTTTGTGGACATGGTCAGTTGTGCACCACTGTTAGAGCCACCTCTTCCCCAGCAGGACCCCCTCCAAGGCATAAAAGGCCAATGTTTCTTGCTGAAGGTGCTGCCTCTGCCAGCATTTTACCCCTCACCTGTAGACCAATGTGTTTTAGAGTGCACAGTTCCTTTGCTTTCTTTGATATGAAGAAATCTACGGTCAGTCTTCAACTACGTAAGAGTAAATCTATCTCTGAGCCAGTGCCATTTTACCCACTCCCTTAAGGTAACAGGTAGAAGAATTGCCTTTCTCTGATGCTACCAAAAGCATTTATTACCTTTGACAAGAACTGTGAAAGGAAAGGAAAATACACTCTGATTTTATGACTTCATCCAGTTTTCTGCATTTAATACCAGACTTCAAGGTTTCCCTCAGAGAAAGGGTGAAATATTGAATTGTATTTCACTTGGGTTGATAAAATCACAACTGTATTTTTTAGGCAGAAAAATTCTCAGGTTCTGTTCTTGCCTGTTTCCTGCCTGTTTACTGTAATAAAATGCTGTCACCCATCCAGTTATCAAAGAAAGTCAATCTGCTGGAACTTTGTTGAGTAGCCTTATTAAGCTGCAATGTCTGAAAATTATATCTGAACAACATGTTCAGAATAAAAAATTAGGAGAGTTTTTGTAGGCTACATGTGAATGCTGCTATGTTTCATTTTTCTAGTCTAATTCCAATGAAAATAGTGATAAAATGCCAAAACAATTGCTTTTAATACTATCTCTCTTTACTCTAGGACCTCTGGGATTTACATGGGTAAAACATTACTGCACTTATGACAAAGGAACAAAAACATTCACAATGAGTATAGCTGAAACAAAATCTGGTGGAAAAGTGGTGAGTTGCACGTACATGAACACACATGAGCTGTATATTCCATCTTATGTCAAGCATTTAAGAACAGTTAAAAAAAAAAATGCAAACACAGCATAAGGCTGGTTTTGTAGATGAAGCAGTGCGTGTCTTATATAGCATGGATAAATATTTAAGTAATGTTTCCTTTAAAACATTTATAAACCATGTATTAAATAACTTCTCTAGTGTGGTCATTGTAAATGCGTAAGAAATTTATCACATTTGCACAGAATCACAGAATGGATGAGATTTGGAAAGGCACTATGGAGATGTCTAGTTTAAACTCAATGCAGAGTCAACCAGAACAGGTTGGTGAGGTCTGTGTCCAGTCAGGTTTTAGATATCTCCAAGAATGAAGCCCTCTATGAGCAACCTGTTTCAGTGTTTGACCACCATAAACAAACTTTTTCTTAAGTTCAAATGGAATTACTTGTATTTCTGTTTGTGCTCATTGTCTCTTGCCCTTTCACTGTGCACCACTGAGAAGAATCTGACTCGGTCTTCTTTACTCCTTTCCATGAGGTATTTGTAGATAACTCACTGATATGATCCCTCTTCTCTAAGCTGAAGAGTCCCAGCTCTCTCAGCTTCTCCTCATATGACAGATCACAGGATCATCAAGGTTGGAAGAGACCTTCAAGATCATCTAGTTCAACCATCAATGTAGCACCACCATAATCACGTCTAAGCTATATTCCCAAGTGCCACATCCAGATGCCTTGTGAACACCTCCAGAGATGCTGACTCTACCGCCTCTCTTGGCAACTTATTCCAATGCCTAACCACTCTTTTAGTGAAAATTTTTTTCTGATATATAATCTGAACCTCCTCTGACACAATTTAAGGCTGCTCCCTCATGTCCTTTCTTGTAAGACATGGCAGATGAGACCAACCCCCACCTCACTAAAGCCTCCTTTCAGGTAATTGTGCTCCAAGTCCTTAATTACCTTGGTAGCCCTTAGCTGGACTTGTTCTGGTACATCACTTCCTCTCTTGTACCAGGGAGCCCAGCACTAGACACAGCATTCCAGATGTGCCTCACCAGTGCTGAATGGAGGGTGAGGATCACCTTCCTCCACTTGCAGGCAGTGCTCTGCCTAATGCATCCCAGGAGGCTGGTGGCCTTCTTTGCAGCAGGGTCACATTGCTGGCTCATGGTCAACTTGTTGCCCACCAGAACCTGAAAGTCCTTTTCTGCCAACGTGTTCTCCATCCTGTCAGGCTCAGCCTGTCCTGGTGCCTGGGCTTATTCCTGTTCATGCTAAGCAGTGCTGGGCTCAGTACTGACCCTTGGGCATACCACTAGTGACTGGCTGCAGCTGGACTTCTGCTGTGAGCTCAGCAGTCCAAGGTAGTTTTCAGTCCCCCTCACCATTCTTGCCTGTGCTTCACCTGTACTTGTCTATGAGGATGTAGTAGGATGTAGTGTCAAAAGCCTGGCTAAAGTTGAGATCAACAATATCCATTGCTCTTTCATGATACACTGAGCCATTCATCACATTCTGGAGGGCTGTCAAGTTCATCCTGTGTGATTTTCCCTTTATTAAATTCATGCTGACTACTTCCAGTAGTCACCTTTCTGCCCTTAATATGTTTGGAAATGCTTTCCATGATTATTCACTTTATCACATTCCCAGGGATAAAGGTAGTGCAGACTGCCCTATAGTTCCCCATATGATCAGAGGAAATGGCCACAAGTTGCATCAGGGAAGGTTTAGATTAGGTATTACAAAAAAATTTCTTCACCAAAAGAGTTATCAAGCATCGAAACAGGCTGCCAGGAAAGTGGTTGAATCACCAACCCTGGATGTATTTAAAAGATGTGTAGATGGTTTGGTTGTGACCTTTTCCAACCTAAATGGTTCTATGATTCTATATACTTTTCCTTGCTTTTTTGGAGACGGGAGAGACATTTGTTTTCTCCCATTCCTCAGAAGCCCTAGCTATGTCAATTTTGCCAACATACAGAGAGCTCTCATGATCATGGTGGCCAGAATTAGAAATCAGTCAGCTTTATTCTTCAGAAATGTTTTTACCTGCATGTGAGAGTTGGCAGAATTATATGATTTTCATCCTATATATCCATTATATGATTTCATACATGTAATCAAGTTACATATGCAGGTGTTCGTAAGTTCTGAATTTTAGAGAATTTTCTGAAATACAATGATTAAATAACAAATGTATGACAGAAGGCTGTTAACTGTAGTCTTACTTAATATACAGAAAAATATTGTGTATGTTCCTAAATAATTTTAATCCTGATGTTAAGACATGTTCTTTGGACTCTTCATGCAGTTAAATTTAAGGTGAAGCCAAGGTATATAAGCATACTACCTGTGCTAATTTTGTTTTGTTTTGTAGAATGGCCTTGTCACAAGCCCACCAGAAATGTTCAAGCTAAAATCTTGCATCAGGAGAAAGACAGATTCAATTGACAAACGTTTCTGTTTCGATATCGAAGTATTTGAGAGGTTTGAATTGTTTTTGTTAACAATTGCAACCAACGTATAATAATTACTGCCGTAATAGGAACACTTGTTTATCAGTATGTTTGCATGCAGACAAAGTAGGTTTTCAAGACTTAGTGCTTTTTTGTTCAAAACTGGTTTTCTAATTAAATTCACTACCTTGTATGTTTCTTGTCTTTACTACGTTATGTTTACGTGTAGATACGAGATGGATTCTCTTGGAACCTGTAGCAAAACTGACTACCCTCTTTTAGAAACAGATCATAAGTATTTTTATAAATATTTGTTAATAAGCATATTCTGTACAAATCTCTATTTCTTTCAGGAATATATGGTAGCACATTGGGGTTTTTTCCTTGGAAATTACATCTGCAATTTTTTTTCTACTTACTCCTGGATATTATAATTATATCAGATAGACGAGAACAGCTTTCCTATGCTTTAGATATAGGTACACAGTAATTTGTAGAACTATTTTTTCCAAGCTCAAGCATAAAGAGAAATACTGGTGTTAAAATATGATAAATAGACTGAATTTTGTAGTTGTTCTCTTAAAAGATATTTTATGACTGTTATCAGACTTTTAGAAAACAGGCCTGTTTGATATCTAGCTCAAAAGTATTCTGTTATGTCAGAAGCTGTCAACTTTATCTAAATTCTATCTGTCTTTTATGTATTCACGTCAGTATGCATTTGGGTTCTGATTTTGGACACTGTTTGAGAAAAATAGTAACTTCATTGGATGTGTGTGTTTTTGACAGACCTGGAATCATCACACTTCAAGCTTTTTCAGAATCCAACCGAAAACTTTGGCTTGAAGCTATGGATGGAAAAGAACCAGTAAGGATATTTTTAAATTTTCTTTTCATTTTGCAGTTTTGTGGCTCACATATTAAAGAAAGAAGCTAGTATACATTTCAGATACTCTGTTGAAATACCAACAAATGCAGTTCTTTTCTTCGTGTAATCCAAGTACATGGTGAAGATAAGTACAAAGTAGAAAAGCAGATCTATTAATTTAAGCCTGCATTTATATATCATTATTTTATGTTAGGATATTTTAAATAATAGTAGTTTAAATAATATGATAGTATATTGTCTAGTAGGATTCATGGTTCAGGTAACATATGTGAAGTGGTAGTTATTACAGCAGTAAAGAACAACCATCTTTTGGGCAGTGTCATAGAGTGAACAATTAGCATCATCACAAAAGGCATTGCAGACAGCAGAAAAGTGTGTTGAAAGCTACTGAAAGACAGGCTTGTCTGAGTTTTCTTCCCACTATTTGTCTACTTTTACAGTAGTCACTAAATGAGGGTGATGTCAGACCTGTATCTGATAGGAAAAAAGTGATTGATCAGTTTATGAAATACATTAGTGTTTTTACATGCTTCTTGCTTGACTGAGCCAGTACAGAAATTATAATCACTAGTTGTATTGAAATTTAACCCATTGGCCTCAGTAAATCTGGTTTCTGATGCATTAGTTGCATTATGGTAGCACAGGGCTGTTAACTTGGCTGTGTGCTGCAGCAGTAAACATGAAGAGATGGTGAAAGGCAAGGCTGGCATTTCCCTAGCAGCAAGCTGGTACATAGCATGTTGCAACTGCTAACAAACCTGGCAATAAAGGATTTAAAGCAGAAATATTGTCCTGTTGCATTGTTGTTGTTTGGTTGTTGTTTTGGTTTTTTTTTACAGATCTACACACTGCCAGCCATTATTAGCAAGAAGGAAGAAAGTAAGCTCTTTATGTTGACTTACCATATATTTCTAGATTTCTGTAATGTTGTGGTTTCTTGACATACATGTATGAGAAAGAGATTAATTATTTTATATTTTATTTCTATTGCTGTGAAATAACTTTGCTGGATTAAATGACTGGGTTACACAAAAGCACATCCTTAACTGGAAAAAAAAAATTGATTGCCTCCAAAGCTACAATATATTTAACAAATTCTTAAAATGTTTTATATTTAGTGTGTATACCTAAATGTAAATACATGCCACTGCATTGAAATAATATCCTTATATAGAGTGACGGAATCATTTAGGTTGGAAAAGGCCTTTAAGATCGTTGAATCCAGCCGTTAAACCCAGAATTGCCAAGTCCAGCATGAAACCATGTCCCTGAGTGCCAGATACACGCATTACACATTCCTTCAGGGCTGGTGACTCAGCTGCTTCCCTGGGCAGCCTCTTCCAATGCTTGGCAACCCTTTGCATGAAGAAATTTTTCCAAATATCCAATCTAAACTTTCCCTGGCACAGCTTGAGGCCATTTCCTCTTGTCCTATTGCTTCTTACTTGAGAGAAGAGATTGACCCCCACCTGACACACTCCAGCACCTCAATGCCTTTCTTGTAGTGAGAGGCCCAGAAGTGAACACAGGATTTGAGGTGTGGCCTCACCAGTGCCGAGTACAGGGGGACAGTCACTGCCTTGGTCCTACTGGCCACACTATTGCTGATCCAGGCCAGGATGCCATTGGCCTTCTAGGCCCCCTGGGCACACGCTGGCTCATGTTCAGCTGCTGTTCGCCAGCACCCCCAGTTCCTTTTCCACTGGGCAGCTTTCCAGCCGCTGCCCCCAGCCTGTAGCACTGCCTGGGGTTGTTGTGACCCAAGGGCAGGACCTGGCACTTGGCCTTGTTGAACCTCATACAATTGGCCTTGGCCCATCACATCTTTTTAGTTTTAGGTTTATATGCACATATTATACATACACTGGATAACATAATTAGTGTATTTAAAGATACCATGAGATTTCTGTGCAGAATTATATTAACACTGTATTAACACATCTCTTACTAACATAATATTATATTTGCACAAATATTAAAAAATAATTTAAATATATACGTGGGTGTATATAGCTCAGAGAGAGAGATTTGTCAAGTTTGGACATACTTCTTCATAGGAGGTGTATTTGAGACTCTAAAAATCTGAAATTTAAGCCACTACATCTGTTTTTTTATATGATGTGTTTATTGTAATGGTGACAAATATGCTGTTTTAAGATCTTTATTCAGCTACTTAGAGCAGTGGGCGTTGAAGATACGAAATTAATGAGAAATACATTCACTTGAAATAAGCTGACTAATTAAAGTCAATAGCAAGGATTATTTTCCTATGTTACTATTTTATGAGTGATTATGTGCATGTGTGAGGAACAAAGAATCTTATTGTATTAAAACCAATGAATATATTCTGGTCATAGTGTAGGTCCTGAACTCTTAACGGCATTTTGCTCAGCAGAAGGGAGTACGCTGATTTTCTTTTAAAGCAGCAAGCTTTCCACCACCCTTTAGAGGGTCTACTGATTGCTGAGAAAGACAGTAGAATATTAAGCTTCTAATGGTACATAATGACTATAAAGTCGGGTAATGAATGCTAAGGATATGTCTACAAAAATCCTATTACAGAACGAGTAACATAATTTTACGGATAAACATGTATCAGCCCTTCTTGACTAGCATGTGAAAGTAGCTGAACACGGAGATTTTGTATATTGATGTTAGAAAGTAATTACCCTTTTTTTTTTTGTAGTGTTCTTAAATGAAGCAGGTTTCAACTTCGTGAGGAAGTGTATCCATGCTGTAGAAACAAGAGGTGTGTATTAAATCACAAATTATGTATTAGATTGTTGCGATTATTTTTCTGAAATATGACACTTTTTAGTTCTACATGTTTTACATCTGTGCTTTGGAGGTTGTCCATCCTTTGGTTTGGACTTTTCACATTTTATCTGGTTGCTTTACACTCATAATTGTTCTCATGAGTTCCAACAATTCTTGACATATCATTTAAGTGAGGTTTTAAACATTTTCTGTAATTTCTTGTTGATTAGACAGCATAATACACAATTGCACACATCTTTAGTCTTTAATTTTTGTGCACTGACTTGTGTGTTCTTGTGATAAAACTGTAGGGAGTCTCAGCTCCCAGTTTGGTTTCAGGTGTGAATCTGAAAACCCAAAAGTGACATCAACACACTCTGCTGGTACAGAGTTTTTTGCAGAGTATAACTTCTATCATTTTATTCACTCATTTTGTACATTGTTAATTATTTTTTTAAAATGTTTAGCAGCTCATTCTTTGTAGTGGGAATGTAAGAAAAGGAAGTAATAATCACTTGGCTGATGAGGTGATATCTTACAACTCACAGGATGTTTTAAATGGAGAGATATGCCATAACTGTATCATCTTGCATAAAATGAGGTAGCCTTTTCTTGAACTGTCAGTGCGCAGATCTCTTCTAATCCAAATGTGGTCTCTCTGTGCAACTTTGAGCTCAACATGAATTCAGTTTCTCAGCCAGCAAAGTTATGTAGGTTTTGAATCACTGCTGACTCAGAGCTTGCATTATTTTCTGGGACAGGGAGGGTAAAAGAGGGATTCAAAATAAAACATGTAGGTTATCTAAGTGAGATCAGATTTAGGAATGTTGTTTTCAAAGGAAAAGTGACAACTTTTAAATGGTAAGGTTTGAAGTGGGGAGAATGGAGGATGTTTAAATCCTGATGATTTTAAAAAGCAGTTAAAAGTAATAAAATTATCATCACTGAAATAATCAAATACTTCATTCTGAATGTCACTCTTTAAACATTATTTGTTATTATTATCTGTGTTATTAAAAAAGGCCTGGTAATTTTAACTTATGGGCAATGTAAAATCTCAACTGATGTATTGCAACAGTTTTCATATAAATGTCAATCACATCTTAATTGGAGGGGATGATGATCCAAGCAAACATAGATGCATAGTAATTCCCCTGACATCTAGGCAATATAAACTTGTTGATGTGTAATGTATTTTAAGATTGCTTTTGGGTCTCATTTTTTACTTTTCCTAGCCATCACCTTGTTGTTTGCTAATATGGGTCGTTTCTATGCAGAAGGGTTATGTTAATGTAAAAATATGCTTAGTGTATAGTATGGTGTGAATTCAGTGGAAGGAATTTGTTAATATCCCGGAAGAGAATTCAGCTGGGTAAAGCAATACTTAAGAGTGTAATGGTACAGTTTTCCATAAATACATTTAGATGTTTTGAAAACATACACCAAGGATGCATCAGCTTATATTGCAATAACCATATTTTCATTATTTCCATTTACTTGTTTTCCCAATGTAGGTATTACAATCCTGGGGCTGTACAGAATAGGTGGTGTAAATTCCAAGGTGCAAAAGCTGATGAATACCATATTTTGTAAGTATCTGAACTTTTGTCAGTGTGCAGTGTGTGCTGTGGTCCCTTTCACCTTAACTGCTGTGCTCGGAAGAGTGTGTCATAATAGTCAGTTTTGTATGTGCACTTACTGCCGCTAAATTGAGTTTGCACTCTTAAAATGAGTGATTCATCTCTAGTTTCTTGTGTGCATTAGTATTCACTTCTGCATGTTACACATGAGCAAATTACTAATAAAAATGCATTTCTTCTTCTAGCTTTAAATTTCTGTTCATTGATATGTATTTGGCTTGTTCCAGAAGTTCTCCAAAGCTTAGTTCCATAGCACATCATGGCTCAGCTTAATAGACAGTTGTTCCAGTCTTTCACTTTTCTTGCTGATTCAGCTCTCTGATGCCTGTGTTTGCATGTCTAGACAAAAGCAGTAATTCTCTGTTGACTTGGGCTTTCTTAACACTATGATATGGTGCATAAAGTTAATGTTCACAGTTACTAACTATGAGCGCTAAATTTATTTTTATTAATACTTTGGCAGATTACTTAAAAGATTCGAATTGATCAGATTGATAGTTAGTCTAGCTAATAAGTAATCGCTTGAGCTAAATGGCTAATCTAGTAGCTTCTGTTTTGCTACTTTTCTAGTTAGTGTGTTAGTCAAACTGTAACTCAATCATAATTCAAATTTCTACCAGCCCCTAAATCTCCTCCTGATATGGATATTGATATGGAACTTTGGGACAATAAAACAATAACAAGCGGACTAAAAAACTACCTCAGGTAAGTATGATCCCACACAGTCTCAGTATTCCTTTCCTGGCCCATTAATCTTTAGCTTGTTAATATCATATTACATTTCTTGTATCCATTAGCATGGTAATAATTGAGTATGGTATTATCCTGCCTAATATTCCTTTGATTGTGTATAATAATACACACTTTCTACCTTATGAAGATAGTCCTGCCTTATATAGCCCTAAATTCAATTAATTACATGTTTTTATTTAAATTTTTTTGTGTTAACCACAAAGCATGTTGTGCTCAGTCTTCCGTTTGTGAATCCCTTAAGTTGTGTACCATAAGGTTTTATGACATTATGCTTGAATAAAAATCCCACCAAAAGCATGGAGTTTGATCTTATGCTCTTGATATCTTCACAAATAAAATATCCCTCCTGTCATTCTTGCTGATAGGAATGAATAGAATATTAGAATATTCAATATTAGAATGAATATTAGAATATTCAAAAATTATGGTACTTCTGAGATAACTGTTTCGGATCTCAATAAAAAGTATCCACCCAGATGGTGGGTTTTCTATGACTTCTAAAAATCTAGATTTCCGAAACCCGTCACGTAACAAAGGGCAGTGTCAGAAATCCCTATTAACTCTGGAAAAGATGTGTAGCATTTATAGAGGAATGCTCATGTGCATTTCATTGAAAAGACTGGCTTTGATTGAAGAAATTTATAATGCATCTTCAGAAGCACAAATCATTTTAGCTACTGTGTTTGTGAAATTAGGACATGAGCTAGGAAACTGTTGCTGTGTGGTTGTGTCTGTAAGGCAATTCACAGTCTGCCTTTCAGAGGACGACTCTTCTAAGATCTCTCAGATCAGAATTTCAGTCCCAAATTTTGTCATGTTTTTGCCTTTCTTGGGCAAATGATTGCTTCTGCAGTCCACTATACTATGTCAGCAGCTGTATTTATTCCTGTTCTACAATATGGAAGACAGGAAACATTGAGCCTCTGGGCTGAAGTAACATTTCCCTTATTAACTTACATGGTGACACCAGATTCAGCTCAAATTGATTTTCAGACTATGTACATGACTGAGTTGTATACTACTTGTAATCGGGCATCACTGAATTGGATTTCTTAGGACCAGTAGGACATTGTGCAGATATTGAGGGCTATCATAATCACACTCATAAAACTTGAAAGGATTTTGAGTCTGTTTTAAATATCCTTTTAATTTGTTTTTTTACAACCAGGTGTCTTTCAGAACCACTGATGACTTTCAAGCTGCACAAAGATTTCATTGTTGCTGTTAGTAAGTAAATAGTAAAATGATGAATACACTTTCATAAAAGTAATATTGTTTCTAACCTCCAATCTCCCCAGTCACTATCTTTACTTTTCTTCTTGCTCTATTATGCAGTGATCCAGCCCTCAAAACAGAGAAGTCACACTAGATGAAGCTGTTCAGTGGTTTGTTCTGATCGTTTTGGTGGTTCTGTGTGACTGCCTTGTGCATGAAGTTTTGAACCTTCATTTAGCTGTTGTTTGTTTGTTTTATATAGACTGATAATTCTTTTATAACGTTCATCCTTCTCATCTAGGAACCTTTATTTTCCCAGCTTGCCTTGAGAAATCAGAAGGGGCAAAAATTATCTCCTTTCCACAAATGGAGTAATTAGATTCAGAGATAGCAGAGATTGTTTTTCTAATGACTTCGTTTAGAATTTGAAGATATTTACCCATTTTCTCATGTCTTGATAAGAATAAAAGACCCTGAATAATTTTAGCTATTTTAATCTAGATTTCTTAGATTTGGCACATCGGGTCAATATTGCCATTGATTTTGTTGGTTCCAGTATTGGTGGTAATTGCTTTGGGCGAGTTTCTTGAAATACAGATTTCAGAATGTAATAAATACAATCAAATTGTCCTGATCATTTTAAAGCTAATTGTGTTTGGCTCCTCTTAATGCATGTTTGTGTTAATGCATTACACATTAACAGACACTGATGCCATTTGTAGTCACTTCTTAGCACATGTTCTGACTCATCAACAATTTGTTTTCTGTTTAATAGAGTCAGATGATCAGAACTACAGAGTTGAGGCAGTGCATGCGCTTGTGCATAAGTTACCAGAGAAGAACAGAGAGATGCTGGACATCCTTATTAAACACTTGGTCAAGTAATAATTTTTTATTTTTCTCTTTGATATTATTGTAAGGTGTTATCATTTCTGCTTTAAATCTGTCAGTGTTGATTAATCCATTCTCTGTGTTGAAACAATGCCACTTGAAATTACGTTTGATTTCTAAAATGCTCTTCTCAACTTAACTGGAATAATATTGTCTGTAGAAACAGAATAAAAACATCATAAAGTGTCACCAAGATGGCCAACTATGATTGTGGAATAAACGTTTTCATTCATGTTGCTATTTACTACAGGACTTGTAACTAATTAGATTTAGGACACATATAAAACTATGCCAGTGATGAAAAGCACTGGTTTGAATCTGTCTCAAAGTCCCACACTGTTTCAGGAATGAGATTGATTAGAAATGAGATAGATTATGTAATAATACTTGTCCTTCATGTTTGATCTTATTTTTCTTTTCAACAACTCTGAAGTTTAGTATCATTTGAAAGCACTAATTTGAAGTATTATTATCTATGTTTTTGATATCTATATAGATGTCCCACTTTTGAATCTCCCTTAATATTCCCTTGATTTTTAATTGTCAGATGGAAAAGATTTTGCATTTCTGTAAACCGATGACCTTTTGTCTTCACAGAATTACACTTGGCATATGCTGTGGGATAAAAAATGAGAAGATTTTATTCTCTTATCACGAGTTGTGATTACATGCCTATATTACATTTTACTTTATCCTGTTTCTACATCGAATGTTATTTGTTTCTGTACATAGTTGGTTAGTTTTCACTGGTATTTGCTGAATACTTTTTAATATGCATTATTCTTTCTGATTTAGGATGCTGTATGCTTTTTAGTACATTTGTCAGTCATCTGGGAATGTGAATAGCGAAACAGCAGTTGTTCAGATAAGGCTCACATGACTAAGATGTGTAGAAGACAAGACAGGAGTCCATGTTGTTTTCATTCAATTCACTATGTCCCAGCTGTTTTACTTTTTTGCTCACGGCTTGAGCCACAGGCTGCAGTAAGCTGTCTACAGTGGAGCCTAATGCAGTTTTGCTTCCTATCATAGAAATGAGAACTTTGAAAATTTCTTTGACAGGAAATCATTTAGCCCTAAAAAAACATTTTTAGCCCTTTATTTCATTAGCTCCTAGAGAATTAACATTATAGCAAGCTGCCTTGAATGCTTTTATTGAAAAACCTGATTAGGCAGACTTTGCCTCTTGTTATACTTGGGCTGACTCAGGAAACCAGATGGAAAAAAGCTTCTTAAGTTTCTTTATTCACAGAGTTGTTTAATTAGCTAAAACATACAATATCTAGTCCTTTATAACCCTCATAAAAGTGAAAGCATTAATGAAGGATTAACAATTTTATTAGAGCTGCTGGTCTGGAAGCCCCAAAATTGGAGAGATATATACATAGAAACTGAATTATTTGTAGGTGGAATTAGTGTTGGGCAAGCATTAATTTCTTGACCTTTTCCCTGGCTTCTTTATATCTCAGATGCAATTCCAAAGAAAAGCATACCTGTAGTATTCCCTTCTTTAATTGTTCTCTCTAACTCTTGCCTATCTCATCTTTGTTGTGATTCTCATTTTGTATAAATGTAGTCTTAGTTTTATACCGAATGCCTTCAGTACTTTTCTTTCCAACTTTTAATCCACCCCTTCTAATTTCTCATATAATTTGCCAGCTGTTGTTTATGCTAGCAAGTCTAATGAGACTGAATTCGAAATTAGTCTCTTGAGTGTATTAGTTATCTTCCTTCCTCATCTTTTTCCTACCACTGTGTGGAGATTTTTCAAGGAACAAATGCCAGGTAAAGTGCCTAATTTTATGAAAATGGGAAGATTTTGAAAAACAAAAATCCAACCTCCTGTCTTCTTCATTCTTTTGTTGAAAATCTAATTTCAAAGTGCTCATCCTTTCCCTGTATTTCTTTTAGCTGTTCAGTTTCTTTATGTATGCTTTTGCATCAAAGTGAAAATACTGTACCTTCAGCTCTGGGTTATGAAATAAGGATAATATTATTTTTTCTTGATTGAAGTCATAAGATCTTTATATCGCTGCCTACCTTTAATTTTGTGTTACTATGAAAATTTAAATAGGATCTAGATGATGTGGAATGTAGATCATACTAAAAACAAACAAAACTACCAAATCCTGAAAAGCACCCTGGAGAGAGGTGATACTGTATGGATACATAGTCGGTAGCTAGACAAACATGGGAAGTTGGTGTTGCTTTCACGTGGGTTACTCCTTTTTTGTTTTTAAACCTGTCAAATTACCTGTCTACTCTAAAGAATGGATCATTTTTTGGTATGATTTAACAACACAGTACTTTTTTGTGGTAGATAGTTGGGCGTCTGCAGTCTGGCAGTATCAAAAATTTGCTAGTGATACATCAGAGAAGAGATTTTTGAGGAGAAAGCAATGGAACCTCAGTGAATGCCCTACAGTTACCTGAAATGCATGATTACCTCAGCCTGTGTCTGTGCAGTAGCCCAGCACCAGCAGGACTAGGTCAGGGGAAAGTGGCTATCAAACTGATCCATTTACAGGCCTGGGTTCTTTCTCTTTTGCAAGAAACAGAGCCTTTGAAATGCTTTGTAAAAAGCCCTTTCTGGTTGCAATGTTATTAAATTCACCATTTCTTTTGTTGAGAAAGCTACCAAATTTGTAACCAAGGAAACCCAAACACTAGACAAACACTACCTTCTCTCTCGTGCTGTAAGACTATAATGTTTGTGTAACAGACCTCTGCAGTTACAGTGCAGCACAAAGCAGAGTAACATTGCAAAGGTTTGGGGGTTTTTTATAAGTTTCTTCTAGCAAATCTAGAGCTGAGTTACTCAACATTCTAGTTTCATTAAAATACTAGTGGACTTCCCAAAAGACCCTTAATCATCTAAGATAAACGTAAGATCTGTTTCAGAGAAAGTTAGATTAAGCTAAAAATGTGCTTTAACGAGGGAGTAATTTTCATGCTATGACTTCCAACTAATGATCTCTGCCAGTGTATCTGTCTGAGGTAACATTTTGGAAAGTTTTGAGATAACTTAATGAAGCAGCATAGGAAACATGTAAGAAGATAGGCATTTGTTTTCTTTCAGTTTGTAATCATGCTGCCTCCTATACAAAACCCTTTCCCATAATTCTTCTGCTTCTTGATGTAAATGAGGTGCTAAAATATGAGCACCCCAAATATGATGGCAATGTTTTATAGATTTTATGTTTCTTAATTTTGAAAGGTGCAGGAGTTATTTTAGTTGTGTAGGAAATGGCTAAAAATGCTCAGCTTGACAATAGTAGCAACAGTAAGAAGGAAGAGGAAAATGTGAACCGGTGCCTCATTAATAAGTTCCATTTGGTAACAGATTCAATAAAATTAAGCATTAAGGTGATTATAAAATCTTGACTTCACATAATGTTCCTCAGACATGAGGCAATAGGACAGCTGTGACTGAAGAATCACGGACAGTTGTTTCAAAGGATTTATCATGATACCTACTGTTTTTATTTGGCAAGTCTTACTTGTAAGGAGAGAGAAGGGGCATTGAGGATTACTGATTGGTGGTTTTCAGTTTACTATCTGATAAACTGTTGGAAAAACTAAGTTTTTGAATTCTACATTAAAAAGAAAAAAAAAACAGAAAAGGTAAAGTAAGTGATAACAGAATATACAGAAGTAGAAGGTTAATATATTTTAAAGCCAGATGTCATTGTGATCATCTAATGTTACCTATTCCAAAGAAACAGTAATTTCACTGAATCCGTTGATCCTGTGTTTTCATCATATTAGTAAAGAGATCTTATTGCAAATTAAGTGTTTTCAGTAACTAAGTTTCATTCCTTTACATGAAAACTAAGGTATATGTTTGACCTCTGTTACCACATAGCATTTTCAGTCAATCCAGTCTGAAGTATTTAAGTTCCTGTATAACCATTGGAGAGGGATAGGTGCCTGCCTTAAGACTTCTAAACTTTAAGTGGTCTGAATCTCTCTGTGTAGAACTCCAAATACAGTTGCCTTTCCCTGTCAGGTATGTCAGGAACTGAAATACTTACTCTAGGAAGACATACTCATTATCCATTAAGTTATTGCAGGATAGGAGCCTTAATGGAAATATAGTAGTTGTACTACATTGTATTTTGACTCTAGTGAAAGTTTTAAAAATGTATTTGAAAGGGAGGCATGAACTTGGAGTTTTGTAAAAGAAGTAGTCTTAGCAGGTTTTTTGCCTGTTGAAATTGTAGTTTAGCAGAGCAATTTAATTGCGTATTGTTTGTGTTCATTTAAAGGGTATCATTGCACAGTCAACAAAACCTAATGACTGTATCCAACCTTGGTGTTATCTTTGGACCAACTCTGATGAGAGCCCAAGAAGAAACAGTGGCTGCTATGATGAACATAAAGTTTCAGAATATCGTCGTTGAAATTCTGATAGAGCATTATGAAAAGGTAGAAAGAAATTATCTGTTTTGTTATGAAGTGGAACTAAGATGTCATTTTCATTACCATCATGAAGTTCTTAAGAATAAAGAGTCCAAAATTTGTGGATCATTGATAGAAATAATACCTTCTTCCCACTCCATGCTATGGATCTGTATTGCGAAGTCTTTTGTGGCTGTGCAAGGTACAGATCCAAGGCATGATCTCCCATGCTTTGAAGGCATTGCCCTGAATCTTCAGTTGTTTTCTAAAGATTGCTTCCTGAACCTAGAAACAGAAAGAGAAGCTCATAATTTAGCTGCCAGCTCCTCCAGCTCTCTCATGCTACCTTTGTATGAAGGTTCAGTCTGGCTGAATGTATGGATTCTCCTCTGAGTGCATCAGTTCAGAGTCTTTCTGACCACTGCAGTCCTTAGGTGATATGTCAGCTGCTCAGTGGAGATCTAGTCACTAGAAGAGTTGAGAAGGACTTGAGGAGGAAATCTTAAACACTTACTTTCAGTCACTACTATTGCAGGTATGAGCTTCACTGAAAGGCCTCCTCAGATATTTTGTTTTAATTTTTAACTATTTGATTTCAGAATTCAGCACAACAGTCAAGACCTGCTTTACTTGGTAGTCAAATCCAATTTTATTTTGGGGATCTTAGTTGATCCTATATCATCTCCTCTGATGACTGACAAAACAAAGTGGGAAAACTTTGAGTTTGTTTCATTACACATTACTCAGCTAAGGGGCAGTTCTCAGTCAATACCAGGACCCCCTGCACTGGTTGGTCAGTAAGTGCTGACAGTATGGCTTCATATCATCAGTTATATTTCGTAGGGACTCCTCAAAATGCATATGATACTGAGAGCCTTCTTGGCTTTGGCTCCAAAACATATATATTTAATTTTTCCAACACTGAATTTCTCCTTCAGAAAATTAAAGCTCATTCAACACGAAGACTATGGCTGCACAACCAAAGTCACCCTTGCTCTATTTCTCTGTCTACAGACATGTTTTTGTATTGATCTGCTACTCCAAATGCCCAACACAATTTTAATGTACTTCAAGAGCAGCTCAAGATATCCGTTAAAGTATTTTCTACTGTGGAAGTATATTTGCTTTCTTCCACTTCTATGAATGGCATGGCCGTGTCTTTTCATGTTTCACTTTATCCTCTTCTGGAAATGCCCTGTTGCTAGAGGGTCCAGAAATCCTTACAGAGATACATTTTGGCATAGCGTGGTAAAAAATTGAGTTTTTTCTGCAGCAATGAAGTGCAAAGTTGACCAGTGGTAGCAGTGTAAACTGCTGTTAACTGTAAAAGTTAACAACCAGGAGATGCCTTAAACAGAAAGTTGTTCCTCATCAAACGTGACTTGTTTAACCAAGTAAAGTGGTTTTCTGAAATGCAAATTTGAGTGTAATAAGTTATGACCATGACACATTTCTGTGATATATAAAAACTTTCACTGTGATGCAGAAAAAAAATCAACCTTGTCATAATATTTAAAAAAATATATTACTTCTTGAGGCATTAGTAAGCACCTATTTTGTTTTACAATTTCAACTGTTAAGCCCTTCTTAACAAAAGCTAGAAAAGAAATATATTCCAACAAATATATAATTAATAGGTATATAATATAACAGGTATTAAGTACAGCTGTATTGTGGTTTTTGAGTTATGAGATCAGAGAAAAGCTTATATTCTGTGAATTTACTCTTTTGTAATGTATGAGACTATTACAGTGTTAATTTCAGGCACAGTGCTGAGGAAAACAAATGGATTAATAATGGAAGTGTAAGAATAGCTCTATTGTTTAATGTCATTTTTTCCCTTTTATTTTTTTTAATCATGCAGATATTTCACACTGCACCAGACCCCAATATTCCTCTTCCCCAGCCTCAGTCCCGATCGAGTTCAAGAAGAACAAGAGCAATTTGTCTCTCCACAGGGTCGCGTAAACCCAAAGGAAGATACACACCATGTCTAGCAGATCCTGACAGTAAGTTTGTCATTGCATACCAGTTACCATCCTTTTTATGTCATCTTTTAACTTTGCCTGAATAACATCCTATAGATACTGTATTCCAATGATCATAAGCATCAGCTTTTTAACCTCTGTGAGTCACGGTTGCACTGCTGCCTGACTGCATTCCTCACTTTTCTCAGATCCAGGAAGGATGTTTGGTTTTAGGCAAGTCTTGCATTGCATACAGTGTTCAACATCATTTAAAGCAGACTTTATATTCTAATCTAAATTTAGTCTACTTTGAAGCTCAAAAGTTCATTATATGAAATTCATCTCATTTTCTTGCAAGATGATTAGTAAGGTTGGAAAACTGTAAATACAGTCTTACCTCCTGTAGCCAATGTGATTCAGTCAAGGATAGGAGATCAAAACCATCACTTGGCTTTTTTCACATGCATGAAACTGTGGTCATTGCTTCAAAGTCAGCCACTGCCTAGGCTGCCAAAACCACTGAAACTTTGTTAGGTTTTCTGGAATAGAAACAAACTCTAATATTCCCAGGAGAAGCAGTATACTTATCATATGGCTTACTGTTTAACAGCGGGGAGTTAATGTCTATAATTAATTGCTGCTAAGAATGCTTACATTACATCTACATTTTTATGTAGATGTAATTAAAAAATTTTACTTCATTCATTTTCATCTAATGGACCACCACTTTTTCACTTACTGTCTGTACCAGTAAGAAGTATTGAAACTTTATAAAAGCTGAAGTCATTAACAATTCCACTATTGCAACAGACTTTCTAAAGAACAATGAGACTGGTTCAGTAAGTTAATCCACAGTTAAGGTGCATCTGTTCTTGAGGATCTGTAGTAATTCTGAAGTGTCTGTAATTTTAGGAAATGTATCCTCAGTATATTCTTGCACAGGTGCTGTATTTTCCAGAGGTCTATGTTACTTGTTTCCTGCCAGGGAGAGTTTAAATACTAAATAACAATAGCTCCCTGCACATGGATTGCCAGTGTGAATGGCATGGGATCCCGAGTAAGAAGTTACAGAGGAACAGTCAGTTACACTCACCAGAGGACAAACTGGGCAAGTTTCAGGTGTTTTTCACTGCAATGAATGAATACCAGTATGAAAAAGAGACATTTCTTGTGCAAGTATTTTGCAGAGTGTATGCAAGCTCACGCTTCTTCAGGCTGTGCCAGGGGAGGTTCAGGTTGGGCATGAGGAAGAATTTCTTCACTGAAAGGCTTGTCTAGCATTGGAACAGGCTTACCAGGGAAGTGGTGGAGTCATCATGCCGGGAAGTGTTCAAGAAACAACTGGATGTGGCAGTTAGTGCTGTGGTTGAGTTGACATGGTGGTGTTCGTTCAGAGGTTGGACTTGATGATCTTGGAGGTCTTTTCCAGCCTAAATGATTGTATGACTTCTATGGTTCTATATTTGGTGGCAGTTTGATTGCCACTAGGTCTGATCCAGGAACTCTTCACCTGTGTTTTGCTTTATTAGCTGAAACTCAGCACTTACGTAAACAAGTTCCACTTAGTATCTCTTGTGCCCTGAAAGGCTGAGGCAGAAGCAGAGGTACTCTTCTTGCCGAGTATCTCTAGGTGTGGCTGGAGACAGGCAAGAGGGAACCAAGACTTCTAGCATTAGCAAATTCTGAAGTTCTAGATGGATTTAAGTCATTTAAATGAAGCGCAGACACAACTATATTGCAGGAAATAAAGGAAATCTTTATGGCATGAGAAAAGAGATACAGATTTCAAATGATAGGGAATGATAAAAAATTATAGAAAATGCATCTGACCAAAAATGCATCACCCAATCTTGCATCTTTCGAGGGACTAATGCTCTGTAAAGGGACAAGATGAGTCTTCCTGTTGTAAAAAAAGAAATGAGTTGTGTTCTTTCTGCAGGAAACTGGATTGTGGATTAGTGAATTTGATAATAAGTAAGGTACAAAAGGGCTAAAGGTGACATGAGAGAAATGCACATGATTAGAAAATGTAAATTTTTTTTTCACTCTCTCTCCCTTCTTCTGCCTCCTCCCTAGGTGACTCGTACAGCAGTAGCCCTGACAGCACTCCCATGGGCAGCATTGAATCTCTCTCCTCTCACTCCTCTGAGCAGAACAGCACCACCAAATGCACACCCTCACAGCCAAGGGAGAAATCGGGAGGGATTCCATGGATTGCCTCTCCCCCTTCTTCTAATGGCCAGAAAAGTTCAGGCTTGTGGACTACCAGTCCAGAATCTTCATCAAAGGAGGATGCAACCAAAACAGATGTGGAATCAGACTGCCAAAGTGTAGCGTCTGTCACTGGACCAGAGAATGCCTCTCCACCAACAGACCTGACCAAAAAGAGTTCCTACAGTCTGTCTGGGCTGAAAAGGTCTTCAGCATCTTCCCTTAGATCAATTCCGTCAGCTGAAGGTAATTTCCAAGGTCTTTTAGGACATCAGTGTTAACTAATGCATCAGAAAACAAGAGCTGGGTCTGAAAACTAATGATATTCATTACTCTTTTTTACTTGGGTTTTTTTTTTTAATTTTTGTGGGATGTTCTTTCAGTTTTCAAACTGCTTCTGACATATTTCCATTGCTTATTACCTGCACAGTTCACACAGCTTAAAAGATATGTTTCTCAGAATTTAGATCACTTTCTATTCTTCTGTGATTCATCTCTAAATTATAATTTATTATATAGAATAATACTGTAAATTAGAAATATTAATAATACAGGTATTGTGCTTATATTTTGGGATGTTTTTGTATTACAATAACTTTTAAAGCATTATTAAGCATTGGTTGGTCTTTGGCATAAGGAGAGAAGCAGATGCAGTTCTTGTCTTGCAGAACATGTATGCAAACAAGGCAGCAGTCCACAGATAGGTCACCTGAAAGGATACATGTGGACATGCCTTACATTTATTAAAAGGACTTGCTTTGTGTACAATACAGTCTGTACACATATAGATTTTTTTTAATCGAGTTACAGTGGCAATTTTAGGCAAATCATGGTCATTTATTCCTAAGTATATTTTTTAAACTGTATGAAGCTTCTGTGGATACCATAATGTTAATTCTTACAAATTAATGTGGTCTAATTTCACACTCCTTCGATCAGTTGACTTCCTGAGAACCCTTCCTACATGAACCTTTTTCAGTTTTATGCAGAGTACTGTTTTGTAAATGTTTTTATTGTCACTTATTAGTGATTGTACTATCTAGCCAGTTAATTGCAATGTAATTTTTTAGCCTTCTCAATTTTAACATCATTTCCTCATTCTTGCTGTTTGTTCTTCAAAAGGCTTTTTTTTTCCTAAAAAGGAAAAAAAAAACAAGAACACCACCAAAACCTTTGCTTTGCCTGTTACACATGTTGTGAAACAACTTCAAATTAGCTTTAATGTTCCCTATAATTTGGTTGTTTTCTTTAGGTAACAAGAGCTGCAGTGGATCTATACAGAGTTTATCTTCAACAGATACCAAAGATACACTAAAGGCTCCACCAAATCCTGATTTGCCTCCCAAAATGTGCAGGAGATTAAGATTAGATACTGCATCAAGTAATGGCTATCAAAGACCAGGATCTGTGTAAGTCATTAAGGCCCTTTGGAGCCTTAACGTTGTTACAGTATTGTCTACTATAAAATTATTCCAGAGAGGTACATAAGTAGTTGAAAAAGCATCCATGAATATTTGATTTTAATATTTCTGTATCTGTCAATTATTGATCTAGTTTTGTTAAGATTGTAAACAAAGGAGATGGTGCAAAGTCTGTTTTAAGTCAGTTGAAAGACTACCATTGACTTTATTAGACTAGAGATAGGGTAGAAATGTGTCTCGGAAAAGTGATTAGTATTACTATCTCTGGTTCTTCTGGAATTTAATGTTTCAAGGAGCAGAAATGCTACTTACTGTCCATGCTGTTACATCAAAAAGATCATCAAATTTCATTTGTTTAAGTCCAAAAACAGAGGAAGGAAAAAGGAAACAAAACCAACCTTCTGCTCTGAAATTTCTTCAGTTGTTGAATGTTAAATAGTTGATTTCTAACAGTTGGGGTTTGTGGCTTTTTTGAGTGCTGAGAGGAAGATAGTCCTAAATCATAGAGGTTGTAATTTAATCTGTTGAGATTTGGGTTAATAATATTTCTCAGTGGTTTCAACAGGCTTAGAAGTCAGAAGATCTTTCCTGATCTGACTTTGACCCAAAATATCTCTGTCCCCATGAACAAGTGATTTCCAGGTCTACAGAGCACCAAGAAGTTCTCCAAATAATGCAAGATATTATTCAGCCTGTCCATTTTTTAAACTGGGAGGGATCACTGTAGTCATTCCACAGACTCCTGTGTCTTACTTCAACGGACAATCCTGCACAGCTCAGAGTTCCAGTATGATAGTGACAGACTGTCAGTAAAAGCATTTCCAATATGTCTACTGGCCAGCCATGAATATAGTTTTAAATACAAGATGTTGAGGTTTCCATTGGTGACTCGGCATGGCACTAGAGCATGCGGAAGTCAGTGGCCCCAGTTAGGTTATGCCCTTAAAAATTCTGCTGAATCGGGACATAAGTGAATAATTAATTTTTTTTTTTTAAATGTGCCGATGACTTTAGATGGTTAAAAGTGAAACTAGTGTGTGTAGTATAAAGCAAGATGGTGCATTTGTTTTCAGAGTGGCTGCAAGAGCGCAGTTGTTTGAAAGTGCTGGTTCACTTAAACAAGTTTCTTCAGGACGGTAAGTGCCACATACTGTTCAACATTCTGTAAAATCCTTTTTGTTTTCCTGGCTTCAGAAATTGAAATAGAAGTGTTGGAGCTTTGTTCTGTGTCTCTTGGACAGCGTCATGTGGCATGTGAAATTGTTTTGGTTTATTAAGCTCATCCTTTCTTCAAAAGAAAGCTAAATTTAATAGAGGATACTAGCCAGTCTGGTTATTCTCTCACATGGGGGAATAACAGTAAGAGATGCTTAGGTCAGCTGTCTGCTTGAGGTCACAGCTACAACAGTAAATTAACGGTATCTGAATTAGAATGAGAGTGCTGTACTCTCTCCATACGGCTGTTTGTATAGAATGCCTTCAACAGAGTAGTAAACATGCTAGTTTATGGTAATTTGCTCACATAGGCATATAGCTGAATAACATCTACTTTAGAAAGTCCAAAATAACCTTGATCAGGATTTCTGGTTTTACCATCACACCTTCCAGGCCTTAGTATCTGTCTGGAGAAACTGTTGACCTTTTCGATTGATAGTGTGCAGCGGGAAGTATTTACATTTTCTTTACAATTGTTTGCATTTATTTATGGATTTGATTCATTTTTATATTAAATTAATTTAGAATGTTCTGATAAGTGTTTGTCTAGGAAGCAGTATCTTCTATACATTACTATTCCCCTTACAATTAATAGACTAAAGCACAGAATCAAATAAATGAATGCAGGAAAACATCTGTCTCTCTTTCACTATCCCAACTTTTCAAATTCTTTGAGACAGAACACAGATTTTTGTCCACCGCTTTACTCACTGATACACTCACAACTTATCAGAACTGTTGAGCAATGAAAAAAAGATGTCAATCCATGAATCCAAAAGCAGTAACCTAAAGTGGCACAGATGTAAAGAAAGATGCAAACGTGCTGAAATGTGTGGCCATGGAATGTGGCTGTCATCTCTGGCAGGTCTATCAGGGGAGGGAAGGAAAAGGTTTACCTGCAGAGGCCCACTGATTTTGTGAGAGAAGCAGCTTTCAGAAATCAAGGCTGTTCTAGTTTTGTGTAGTACATGAACTGTTAGATGACCGAAAAGGAGGGTGGCAGAAAAGGAAAGGGGTGTGAAAAGAACAGGGCAATAATTTAAGGAAGAAAAGTATAAATGAAGGGTCTGGAATGTTCTTAAGCCAGTGCCCTAAGTTGAAAGCAATGACTACTTCACCAGTCCTGCATCATTTCGTCTCCAACACTCTTCCTTCTTTTATTTTGTATTACTTCCTTCTTTAAAACTCTCCCCTGTTGTTCCTTCAGAGCTTGTGCCACCTATGTCTGTATATAAAAAGCATGTAAGAAGCAAAAATCTGACAAAGGAAAAGGTAGCAGTTTGATAATGGATATGGAGAGCGGATAACAAAGCCCAAAACACTGAAAGGCTGAATAGCTCCTCTGCTTCAGCCTTCAAAAGAAGTCAGAAGAGCAGCAGTAGCAAGGAGAATGGAAAATGAGAGGTTAGGAGGCAAAGTGAGGAAGAAATCAGAAGTAGCTCAGCTGTTCTTATAGTGCTGCTTTAGTCTGACTACAATTTTGCAATTCAGAGCCAGCTTTTATTTAGCTGCATATTATGAACATGAAGGCTGATTTAAAACCTTAGGATAGTCTTTTTTTTTTCTTTTTTTTTTGCTCTGAAGTATGTAGAAATCATGGTAATTATATCTTGATCCATGCAGTAGAAAGGCGTCCTGTGCTCATAACTCTACTATCCAATGAATATATGCAGGACTGAGTGTATGATAGAGAAACTATTTTTAAGCTGCCTGGTTTGATACCAGAAATACGCAGCTCAGCGTTGGACTCTCTGCAGGGGTAATTTACCCTGCTAATATAAATTTTAATCTACTGCTTACCTGTGCGTTACAGAATGTAAGTAACTTCATCCCTGCTTGAAGCATCTGTTGCCTGTTGTGGTCTTTTGTACAGTAGGCAGATCAAAAGCAGCCATATGGCTTTGCAGTCTCACATTATTTTCTGTATTCCAGCAGATAATTTTGCACTTGGTACTTTATTGCCACAGGGGTCTGGTCCTACTTAATTCATTCTTCCAAGCAGTCTTTGCAACCCTGCTTTCTGCCTTTGTATAATGCAACAGGTCTATTGTGGGTGTGTGTGTCTTCTTTTTTGGTGCTGGGACATTATTTAACTTGTTTTCTCTCCTTGTATACATGAGTACATGGCTCCTGTAACACTACAGATTTTTTTAGTCAGAAAGACAATAAGAGACCACAGTACATGTGTTAGGATTGGACAGGGAAGACTGAAATGTTATGCCCTGTCCAGCCCGTGCTCTCTTTCTTCAATTACACGGTTACTTAGACTTCTCAGTCTTCCCATTTCCTGACTTGAAGTTTATTATTCATCAGTCTCCCTCACTGTGGTAGTAAGCTGCTGTGTACACTGAGACCAATCTCTCTTGCTAATCTAGTATGCACTTGAAAGAGGGGTAGGCATTTTCTTACTATTTGCACGAATATTGCAGTTAGATAACAGTCTTAGGCCTGAGGTCTCTTTATTGCAGTTTCTGTACAGAAATGTACCAGCGCATAATCCCTGACTCTACATCTGATTGACTTTGATTTAGAGGTACACAGAAATGTAGTTTCTCCTGAAGTGGGAAACTGCATTAGAAGAAGAATTTTCACTAGAAAAATGGGAAGGAGTAGGTGACAGCAAGCGGCTCTACCTTTCAGCAGGATCTCTGGGTGCCAGGCTGGGACTTCAATAGGTGCAGACTGACATTATGAAACCCTCTAGACCCATGCTCCCCTTCCAACCATATGATTAAATATTCTTTTCCGATCATTATTCTGTTTTTATTTTCATGCTATATTTTGCATTTCCTAAAACACAGAATGCCTTGCTGAGACCAGACCAGTGTTTTTTACTCAAACTTGGTTTTGAGTCTGCCATCTCCAGGGCTCTATAAACCTTTCTTCTTCCTGTAGGATAATATTAACTGATGAGTCATCTGAGAGAGATTCATATGTTTTCCCTCATTCATTCCTCTTCTGGCTTTGTCTTGCTAGACTGAAAATTCATTAGAAGCATAGTTTTAAAGCTTGTTTATATCTTTCAAAATAGTTGTTATTATTAATGTTATTATTAGAGCCTCAGGTATTGTTGACTGCATGTAGTCAAGCAAAAGAACTGATGATCTGATGAGTACTGATCCTTTGACTGCTAGTATGTTTATCATTATGGGCTCAAAACAACCGTAATGGGAAGTAAGGAAATTGAAAATGCATTTTTCTCATCTAGAATGTATCCAGTAAAGTTGTGGAAAGAAGGAAATTCTAGGAAATGTGGAAACCATTTTCTGAAGTTGTTTTTTTGGTTTTTTTTCTCTGCCCTAAACAACATGAATCACACTCCTCTCAGATTATTAGCATCATCTTAAGAGAACTATAATAGATGATGGTGATGTTATCAGATGCTTTTTAACAGTCTTGTTCATAGGGAGGACAGCATTAACACTGTAAGTAAGAATGTCTATTTTTGTAATCACAAACAAAATGCCCAAGAACCTGCAAGCTCATTTCATGGTCAGTGCTTTCAGCTGGATAGGATTGAAGTGAGTAATAAAAATTATGAGAACCTAAATAATCAAATCAAGTGTGGAGGCAATAACCAGGTGGTTGAAAATTGCTCCAGAATTATGAGTAAATATTCTTAAATCTCTCCCTCATTATACCATCAGAGATGGATTGTAGATAACATTGGGATGTAATTACTCTGCCTCAGGAGCAAGGTCGTGGGAAGAATCCTGTAATTCATTAGCTTTTGAAAAACTGATTTCTTGTGGCTTTGTATCTGTCTAAATGTCAAATGCTGAGAGCCTTTCTCTTTCCAGAAGAGATTATTTTAGAGGTCTTTTCCAACCTTAACAATTCCATGAGTCTATAATTCTAAGAGAGAGTCCATGTTTTCTTATCTTTTTTTTACTTCTAAGGTAAACATACTTGGATCAAGTAAAATTGGAAGTTGAAAACAGAAATAGGAGAAAATTGCATTGATTTTCTTAACTTTTTCTAAGGGCAGTAAAAACAACATGTCATATGTCAAGAATAATGTAAGAAATTCTGCCTTACATTTAAATATTGCCTTAAATGTCTTTTGTCACGGTATGGCTCTGGTGTCCCATCCTGAGCATGTGCACCTGGCTTGATAGTCGAGTTATTCAGGTTTGAAATCATCCCTGTGCTTTAGTAAATTCATTTCCTCCTACCTTGTGTTCATTACTTTAAAGTTAAAGTTACTTTAAAGTTACTCTGCTGTTTTATATGTGTAAAATCCATGATTATGCCACGCAGGGATATTGGATTTGCTTAATGAGGGGTCATGCCAGGGTCAACCCATCCCAACAGGCAATGGCTGTTTTGTCATAGTGTTACTGATTTGGGTCAGTATAATTAGAACACCTGTAGTGCTCTTCGTTGATTTTGAGAGAAAAATGAGATTAAATAATTCCATTCTAGTTTATGTGGAACCTTCAGTAAAGTCATCTAATCTCCCTCTGTATATTTTAGTATAAATTATTTAGGTTATTATGTGTAAAATTGTATAGATTATGTAAAGTTGTAAATCTTCATACCTGTCTTTTCAACTGTAGATGGCAAGTTCTTCCTAACAGGAGGCACCAAGGAGTTGTTTTGGAAAAGTTCTACTCAGAGCAGTCTCCACCAGCCAGAGAGCAAGCTAACATTTAAGCAGAGTGAAAAAACAGGGATCCAGTGCTCATCCCGTTCTAGTTAGCTGTGGGGATGTAACCAAAATTATAGTACTAAAAATCAGAAATGTTTCCAGCATCCTGAAAATAAGTTGCCCTTGGATATCAAAATTCCTGATCTCCTCTGGAAATCTCATCCTGAGAATGTAACCCGTGAGGAGGCATTTGCTCACTTAAGATGAAGGCAGAACATGCTATTGAGTCCGGTCATAAATCAGCGTCAGAGAACCAATAGAAAAACTTTTCCTTCAGAGGGAGAAATGATCTCTGGAAAGCTCTCACATATAAACTTCAGAATACATCCATCCACTCTCATACCTTTTTAAAGATTCAGATGAATGATGCTAGTGCTTATGATGTGGCACTGTCAATTAATCTAACATATGACTCTGGTTATCTCACTGTTTGGGGGAGAAAGACATGATGGATTACATACCACTTGCATATACGCACTCTGAAAAAGTATGCAGAAAATGTTAAACTTCACCACAGGTCACATATTGAGTCATTGAGATAAATCCTGGCTAGAAGGAAACCTGAGTTGGCAACTCCCCATCACATCATACAAAGGGGAAATAGTCAACAAGTTCATCTTCACTTAGTATAGTGTGGGTTTAAAGAAATTCAGAAAAATTGGTGGCTCATATAAAATTGTTTTGAGTGTATAAAGTGAAGTCAAGGTATTAGGTAAAGTGCACGAATCTAAAGAGAACTCCTAATTTCCATCTTCATGTTCAAACCCTCATTTTGCACTTTGCATAATCGTAGTGCCAGAAGCCAAGAGGTGACTATTTCTGTCCTCCTTCTCTGGGACAGAATGATTACTCCCTTTTGTCTCATGTTTACCTTCTAAGTGTTATTTCCCTCTGTAGACCAATCAATGATAGTTTCTCACAAGTCAAGTTTTTAGACCTTTAATGACTTGATGATCACTTTTGAATTTGTCTCCAGGCAATCCATGACTTGCTTCAAACAGTATGCTCAGTCCAGTACTTACTTGAACGACAACTTCATTTTAAAAGTTCCAAATTATATTCCTGTTTAAATATCTAAGTAGGATGTCAGTAGGATGTCTTTTCTGCAATAACATGCTTCTTAACTGAAGTAAGCTTGCAGTTATTATCTGCTATAATTCTACTCCTCTGAACTGCTGTGTAACGAGTTATTATCATACTGCATTTGGACAGCTGCTTATTCCTGTACTTCCCAGGTTTTAATTTAATTTCTTTATACCTTTTTCCTTGTTATCTCATTTATTGCAAGCCTGTATTTTTTTTCTTTCAGACAAGCAAAGGCCATGTATTCCTGTAAGGCTGAGCATAGTCATGAGCTGTCTTTCCCACAGGGGGCAATATTTTCCAATGGTAAGATATATTTTACATTGACTTATATATTAAAAAAGAACCTATAAAAAAAACATATCCAAAATGAGGGCATAATTCCATTTTCAGCTCTCAGGTTTCGCCCTGTTTTTTCAATTGCTCTTGAATGAGTACCATCTAAATAAATATATGAAGCATGTATGGGATTTTTTAACAGTGTTAATAGTTATGTATATGTTTTTTTGCAGTGTATCCATCAGTGGAACCAGGCTGGTTAAAGGCAACTTATGAAGGCAAAACAGGACTAGTTCCTGAGAATTATGTTGTCTTCCTCTAGTAATCTTTAGTGGACAGCAATATCTTCATGGTATCCATGGTAACAAATAATAAGCACTATGATTTTTATCTGACACAGATATGGGATCAACCCCTTAGCTGAGTGGTAGATTTCCTTCAGATGCTGCAGCTGCGGGTTACAGAGCTCCCTGCCACTGGAACAGAATGTAATGAAACAGTTAACAGCTTCTGTACTGAAGACGGTACTCTGTTTAAATAACTTCCATTGTTTGCAAAAGGTTGTTCTGTTCTTCTTTTATGGGTAAGGAACACTAGAGCAATAAAGTTAAAAAAAAAAAATTGCTATTTAGCTGCAGACTTTCAGGTCCGAGGATGTTGCTCACAGAAGTGTGAAATTTAGAGGCAATGCACTCTATGACATTTCTTGCAATCTGTGTTTTTTAATATGGAAAATCATGGACTTTTTCATAATGTAAGTACTGCTTCTATTGTGATCTGAGTTCTCCCTTAGAAAACTTGATTCTAAAATTAGTCCTAATCATTTCAAATAAGAAATGAGTTTTCCGTAAATCAGAGTTTGAACGACTAACTTCTGTTAGTCATTGAGATTACAATATGGTATAGAATTTATACAACTGATAATATCAGTTTATACACTGCCTGAGCAGTGAGTGCTCATTCAAAATGTGATGTGTTTAATGAATGTTTCATTCAAATACTTATTAGATTTATTTCCTTCTTTCTGTATCAGCATTGATAATATTAACAACTTTTATTTCAAAGATAACCGCTGTCTGGAAGATATTCTTTCTGTGTCCCAGAACAACATCTGTAGAAAACAAGGAGATGCTGAATCTGGACTGATTGGTAGTCATGTGAAGTGAGCAGTGAAAAACAGCATTATGTTTTGAAACCTGAGATAAATTGTAACTGATTCTTTTTCCAGCTTTTTCATTGCAAATGAGACAAATTACCTGTGAACTAGCCAATTTTATAAGCTATGAACACTAAAAGCTTCATGTAGCAATAAAATTGTTTAGTAGTATTTCTCCTGACTTCTGCTAAAATATTTGAGAAAGATTTCTCTCCTTCCACAGAATAAAAAGTCCTTACTTTTCAAAGGTGTTGTAAAGACCGATTGATTGCTCCTCATAGGACTGAAGAGAAAAAAGGACAAAACCAAAACAAATTCAAAGAAAACCCCAGAAATCATAAGCAGCTTTCTCAATCTGAGCAGTTTTCATCTACACCTTGAGGGAAAACATGCACTGCTTGCCTTCCTACTTACCATGCCTGGTTGAAAACTGAGATATTTAACCTCAGTGTTAGTATTTTTTCACCATTAGTGCTTCCAAAAGAATTCACTCTTTCATAAAACTATCTAGGCATAGTTTCACAGACCTGTCAAGGCTCAGTTCTTTCTTCAGTAGCAGAAATCAACTTACAAATCTGTTGATTTCTGTGTACAACTGTACACTACTTCCAGAAAGTTTAAGGAAGAATTGCTGTTAGGACTGAAAACATCAGTAATTTTTTAACTGCTGCTTTTTTCTTTCCATAGCCTTTTTCTTGTTTAAATTAAAAAGTAGGATTCTTTGCCAACATAAAGATGCACCTTAGAATATTATTTACTTATATGTGGTGCATGATTTCTTCAGAGCAGTTGCTGGAATTAAGGCTGGTGGCAGAAGCCTGCAGGATCCTTCTCCTCACTAATTCAGGTATCAAGTGATACCTGAAGAGAGAGGCTCAAAGAACATTCCTCCAAAAACGGTCTAGCTTTTCATAGGGGAAGTCTGAGCAAGACTGACTGCAGGCAGTTGAGGACAGGCCTCTGGAATTATTGCCTGAGTGACCTGGATTCTTTCTTCACCCGGAACAGTTTCATTAAGTCCCAAACCATGTTTCACTTCATCTTAAGTCCAGACTGTGCCCAGTGCATTGTGGTGAAGGGTTGTTCCAGATGTCACTGGCAGTGAAGGCAGACACATTTGTGCTCATGTAATTTGCCCAGAGCAGACATGAAAGGAAGTGAAGGTCTTTCCTCACCCAATCAAATCTTTCTTCATTTTAAGGCAAGCCAAGTTTTCTTAGTCTAAACTGTACCTGAAACTGCATTCCCCTGAGAAGATCAACATGGTTTTGGCTGTAGTTTTGCTGTATTTCACAATGAAAAAACTGTAGGCTGTCAAAAGGTTTACCTCTGGTGACCTTCCCAGGGGAAATGCTGCTGCAGGCAAAAAGGAGCAGAAAGGGAAGCAGAGCTTTGAGCAGAGGCTGCTGGCCCAGCACATCTCATGCAGGCAGAAAAATGCAGTGGTCAGGGGAAAAAAATCCCAACTTGTGTCCGTTGCAGAGGGTCGGTGGCAAACCTGTATTGAACATCCTTTGATGACTCCTCATACCTCTTAGGGGCAATTTAGTTGTTGTGAAATTCTTGAGGAAATGTGAAATAGGAAATGTAGAAAATGTTTGCTCTTACGTGCTTTGTTCTAGCCTGATTTAAAAATAAGAGGGAAAAGAACCCTAACCTTAGGTAATTTTACATCCCCAGTCTAACAATGCTTCAATATTATGTATTGAAAGCAGATGATCCGAGTGCAAGCTAGGGGACTCAAAGATGCCAAGTTCATTAAAAATTTTATAAAAATGCAAAGTTCAGTTATAGATTAAGCAAGTAGAGCTTGTAATTGCTGAGGGAAAGGCTGTAGAAAGATCTGGAGGAGTCCCTGTGGAGGAGAGGTGTTTCATCTGATCCCATGCGTTCATCTCACATTAGACACGAATTTGGATTGCAGAAGACAACTTGGTAAGAAACTGGATTCCATTCATGTACAAATCTGTATTTTCCCCTGTAATACTCTGCAGCTTTTTCAGGCCCTTCGTCTGAACTAGCCATAAGTAATTTTAAAGTGGTTTAGCTTTAAAATGGCATTTCCATCTGAAAAAGGTTATGCCCATTCTTACTTACCGTTAACCACTCACTCTCCAGGAGTAGGGGTTTTCATTTTCTGAACTCTTCTATGGTTTTTCTTTTACTCTCCTCTGCAGCACGTAGTAGCACTTTCTGTGTAATCTCACTGCTGGGTTGTGGGTGCCCCAGCTCTTCCCTGCCTTTCAAGAGGGAGTTTATCTCTACAAGAAGCTGTACAGTGAACCCCAAAGTTAAGTAAGTAGGGGTGCAAAGACTGAAATGGGGGAGAGGGCAGCACCAAAGCTTCTCTAATGATGATACTCTCAAGCCTGACCAAAAATCTTTTCTGATAATAGCAAAGAATCAGAAATCCATATAACATTTAAATGAAGATACAATATTCTGATAGTGCTTTACCAGAAAATTAGGCAATCTGGATTAAATTAGCTCACAGTATTGATTTACTGTTCTTTAAGGAAGTCAGATTCACTCTACAAGCAAAGGTTTAACATTTTTTTAAATAATTTTTATTATTAACCTTCCTAAAAGGATGCAGCAGGTTTGTTCCAAATATCAGTGTAGAACTCAAGGTAGATGATACATTGTGGTTGCTCTTTGTCTTCTGGAAGTAATGTCTGTACCACAACATATAATTAGCCATGTTTTTTCTTTGTTAAACCTTTTGATACATGTTGCAGCACAGCATGAATCAAATTAATAGTGTGAAGGACTGATATATTGTATGATAAATATGTAAAGTATATTAATATTCTATATTCACACTTTTTATTAATGATGATAAAGATTAATTTTTTGTGTGTAATTCCTGTGAGTTCAGTATTAAGATGTCCTTGCCATATTTTGGCATTTAGAGTTATATGTAACAAAACTCTTAAATTAAACCATAGCTATCACTTATTTCCCTGACTAATCTATAATGTTCATTGTACAATTATTTCTGGAAAAAAAGATGCATAGATTTGCTGACCAGCGCTATTCTATGATAGTAATAGTAACTTATTTTCCTTTTATATATTTCCTGGTGCTAATCTCTATTCTTTGCCTGTAATTGGATTGAATTGTAATGTGCCTTTAGGAAAGACATGTTAGGAGAGGAAAAGCTGTAAAATTCTGCAGTTCAGAATGATAACTACAGCAACAAAAAAAGCACTGTATGGCAGTAATTGGATTTTTTTTTTGTTAACTTTTCTCCCCTGGCTTATTTTCTAGTTAATAAAATTGCATCAGAATAAATAATGAAACTAAAAAGCACATTGTTCTTGATACTTCTTTTCCTAAGGCAGAAGTTTGTGCAATTTTGGATTGAGTAGCAAGAAGAGAAATCCCAGCTGGGGAGCACATCCTCCAGACTGGGGTGGATCTTCTCCACTGATGGAAACTCTCAAAGCTCTAGTGAACTCAAAGACAGACCTTTGGCAATTTATAGTGAGGGTTTGCTGGCCAGAAGCCCCCAGAAAGGAGAAGGAATATTCTGCTAATGGGATAATCTATGATACAGCTTGGCGTTGTCCCTTCTTTCAGCAGAGAACCCTGTATTAATCACCCTGTGACCAGAGATCGAGCTGTGGGCAACCTTAGTCTCTCTCTGGCTGGTCACAGAGCCCTGAAGCTGCTGCTGCTGCTGCAGCTCTTCCAGGTCCTGCTCCTGCTGAAGTATCTGTACCCATTGGGAGGTCTCTTTTTTTTGATTAGGATTTTGTATGGGCTTTGGGAGTTTGCTTTGGTTTGTTTAATAAGGTATCCAAACAGCTAATTCAGTCACTGACCGTCACATCAGTTCTTTAATTGTCCTGTGTGTGGCAGTATTTAATAAGGCAATGGATTATCCTTGTTTTAAGTACAGAGCATGGTGCTTCAACCCTTAGATGCCTCAGCTGAAAACTATTTTGCATCTGGGTTTTCTGCAAGTGTTTTATTGGGAATTGTCATCAAAGCTCTGGCGCTGAAGTTAGCACCATTATCTCTGCAAGAGTTTCTGTTGGAGCAAAGGGCAAAGCAGCTGAACAGGGCACATGGATAGTTTCAATTTTCAATTATATTTATGACAATTTTGGAGGTATTAGAGATTATAGGGGTTACTTTAGATACTATATGGTATTTTAATAGGAAAGTATATACAATCAATAAGTATATCTATTTAATAAAGTCCTACTAAATTATCTTCTTGAACTCTCTGTTTATTTTGTAGTGTGGTTTCAATAATTATCTGCACTCTGTATATATCTACATGTAAATAGCTAGCATGACATGCATAAGTGGACTTTGCAGACATAATTCTATGTTGTACTTTAAACTGTATTTCAAAAATTTGAAAAAATGTTTTTCAAAATAAAAATCCTTTATACACAAACTGGGTTTTTATTGTTTTTAAATTTGAGGTCTGGTTCAGCCTTTTCTTTTTCCCAAATTATAATACTTTGGTTATATTTCTATCCATTCCTGCATTTTAGAATAACATTTCACCCCTGAACAAGCTTTATGTAGGTGGGCACATGAATACCAGACAATAGTCTGTCATCCACTGTCCTGGTCATGCAGAAGTCTCCAAAGCTGTGGCTTTTGAGGAAACGAAAATGACAGCTTTGGATGTTAGGTAACAAGAAGCAGAACCCTGGTATGGCAGAATCTCATTGATGAGGTCTTTGCTTCTGGAAATCAGCAGGTGGATGGGCTCGTGGGAGTGCGTTCCATGGTTGCATTCCAACAGCACTGCCAGGTGGGGGGAAGCCAGGAAGCCATGTGAGTGCAGTGGCCTCTGCAAGTTCCCTTGCATGCCCTCCCCAGCATTTCTCCAAGATTTTTGCCTCGGTTTTTACAGCCCTCAGGCGGGAGTCCCAGCTGTGTCCGAGGCAAAGGGAGCTGTGACCTGCCTTGCCTTTTGCCTGAAGGGACTCGCCAGAAGCTCAGGAGACTTTTGTATCCCTGAGACAACCAGGCTTCGTTATGGTACTGACTAAAGAACTCTGTTTCTTAAACAAGATCAAAGCAGCCAGTTGATAAAGTCTTTCCCTGTTCTCTGTGCTTGGGCTTTGACAGTGTGGAGAACAGCAGGAGGCCGGGGAGGATGGATCCTGCTCCTGCATCCATGGCTCCTGGCTGCCAGCTGCCTGCCCCAGGCACGCTCAGGCTACTGCAGCTCCCTCCTGCCAGCCCTGGGCCGGGCAGCTGCCCTGCCAGCCTCCCTCTGCACGGGCACTGTGCCCACAGCTCTGCCCAGAGGCACACCAGAGACAGCCAGAAACAAACATCAATACTGTGGCTGTAAATAAAAAGGAGATAGTTGAGAAGCCAAGCAGCACAGACCAGATGGAGAAACAGTCCTTCCCTTCCCTTGCTTTCTAACAACTGCTCCGATGTGAAGCTTGTATTTCACAGCTCTCCCAGTTTGAGGATTTGAGAGAGGAGACGTCTGCTTTCAGGTATCAGTCACTTGCTGCCCATGGTTACCAAACGTATCTTGCACCTCGTGTTCTTGTGTCCCAGGCAGGATGGGGCCAGGGAGAAGGCAAGGTTCCCCTTGGGACCGAGAGATGCAGTTGAACTGTCGAAGCCACTTTTGGCTGTATTAGTCCTGCTGGAAAAGCCTGAGAGGGAGAGGGGCTGCAGCAAGAGGTTAGAGCTGGACTGAAGCTTAGTGCCCTTACTGGAAGTGTCCAGAACCATACCTGAGGTGTAGTGAGGAACAATTACAATGTCAGCTGTCACCCAGAGGAAACATCTGTGACAGGCCCTGTCACCGCTCATTCCCTGCAACACTCCCTAGTGCCCTGGGAGCTTTTGGGAAGAAGGGAAATGCCAGGGCAGATGCCCAGAGACACCTGCCCTGCCCTGCTGTTCTTTGTGCCTGCCAGGCTGGGCCTGTGCCTGTACCTGTACCTATATCAGCACTGCCACAGCTCTGAGACCAGCACTTGTGGCTGGATCCCCCTCCACTCCTGCTGAGGGCCGTGAAACAGGCATGGTAAGAGTTGCCACAGATGCCCAGCTCTGCACAGTGAGTAGGCACGAGAGGAAATGGAGAATATCTGCATTTTGATAGTTCACCAAAAATCATAGTTTGTCACTGATTTTATGTTAAAAATCTGAAATTAAATGGTTGTGTTTTCTGTTAGAGTTTTCTGCCCTTTTCAATGAGGATGAAGGCTGCTTAGCTTTAGATCCCCTGATTTGCAGGAGTGAACACACACTAGTTTGGGGTCTAGACTAAGCTCTAAAATAGTTCTCATCACTCATTTTCCCAGTGTCCCATTTTACTTGCCATTAGGGAATAACTAAGATTTGTCTCTATTCCTGGGAAACCAATATTCTGGCTTGCTATATTTTGACATTTCAGTGAGCATTTAAGTGTAAAGAGACTTAAATTGCTGTTGAATCAACACAGCATTGCCACATTAACACCAATTGAAACCTCTCAAGGGATAAGGCATCTGTGTTTCTTACCAGAAGGAGTGAAGACACATTTCATTACTTGGTTGCATTAAGGTACCTTAGATGGCATGATTCTCATGTGTTTGGAAAAATGAATATTTAGGCTTTAATATTGATAAGTCTTCAATGTCGATTATGGAGAAGATAATGTGTGGAATATGTTTGGTATAGAATGTGTGCTACCATGAGCCAAGCTGGCCACAGCTTCCTGCCTAAAGAGGAGAAACTTCACTGATCCAAGGAAATAGCACAGGTGTAGATGGAGCAGGTGGCAAAGTCAGTTCAGGTCCCAGTTTGGAACATTTTCTCATTAGTTGGACATGATCCATTCCTTCAAAACCGACTTTCCTAACACAAACACTGCTTATTAAACACGGTAAATAAGGTATTTGCACTTCTGTCCTTTAAAATTTTATTTCACGTTTGTAAAACTTTTCCCGTGTCACTTGGATTAATCACTGATATGGAAACAAAGTATTGAAAGATATTCTTGGCTTCTTTTGCAACGGCTGGCTGCTTTTCTATTGTATTTATGGCAACAAGCTCAAAAGCTGAACTAACCTAGAGCAAGTGCCTTTGCCAAAGATCATGGTGTGCTTTTTTAATGTAAACATGCAGGGATTCATGGGAACATTGAGTGACCTCCACAGCCGGTACAGAAAGGAGTCTTAATTCACTTGAAAGTACTTTGGTAATTGGAATACATCTTTCTGCCAGTATAATTGAGGAACTGATTAGTTAGACCCAGCACGGGTGTATTTCATTTAAAATTACTGTTAATGGCTCTTGGGTGCCCTTAGAAGGGATTAGAGTCCCGTCTGAATGAAAAACATCGGCGATTCAGTTTTGTTGATGGTCATTGCTTTTGTATTCTTGCAAAAAAACACATTCAAAGGGAAACATGCAGCACATCTGGATTTGGGGTATTTTGAAAACAAGGTCTGAAATGCCATGCTTTGGGTACCCCAGCCATGAGATCCATGCTCTCCAGCAGTTGGGGTGGCTGAGAGGGGTGGGCTTGGGGCAGGGTGGGGTATGGAGGGTGTGCAACATCACAGCAGAGCTCAGAGGAGGAGCCGCAGGCTCCAGCCTAGCTCATTTGGGGACTCTGCGGTCCAAATGTGACCATATGCTCATGGCATCCCTGGGGAAACATGGCATAGTCCATAAGCAGGTGAGACAGCTGTGCACTGGGAAGCCCCATGAGAAGCCTTTCAGAGGACAATTTCCAAAACCAGGCAGAAGAAAGATAAGAAACCTGAGCTTGACCAATCTATTGAGTGTTCCTCCAAATAAGTTAACTGGCCTACATCATACAACTAGCTCCTAGAATAAAACAGTGCTGTTTGGGAGGGCCTCACAAGAAGATAACAAAAATTAGGGTTTCAGTGCCCCTGAGCTGGGAGGCTGAGCACAAAGTGCTTGAAACAGAGACTGTGGAAGCAGTGACAGCTGTGAGTCCTGAATTACCACAAAATAAGCAGGGTGCCTATCAGCAGGGAAAATCCACGAGAAAAAAAGACAAAAACCACACTGGGGGTCCCTGGTGCATCTAAAGGAAGCAGGTAGATAGCAAAAGACCTCCAAGGTATTTAGGTGCAAACAAATTGTGCTGGGCACCTGTGATGCAAGCATATCCTTACATAAAACCTCAGCTAAAATGGTCATTTAAAGTTTGTTATTTCCTGCTGCTGCTGTTGGTTGAGGGATGCTTATGTTTGGTCCTGTGAAGTGCTGTTTCTTTTCTGTGTATGACAAATTGCCTGCCTTGGATGGGAAAAATGGCCATTCTGCACAATGTCCTGCTCCCCAGACCTTCCTTGAGAAACTTGCAGCAAATGCCATAGGAGTGTGTCACCAGCCCCCAGCTGTGATTTGTAACACTGTTTTGTTTTCAGATGGGCCCTTCTCTCTCCCTTCCCCATCCCCCTGAAGTTCAGACAATACAAACCAAACCAGCACAATTAATTTTACCCACAGAGCTACACAGAACCAAGTGGTACAAAGAGGTTCAGGTTCTGCCCTTGCCAAACCCTTTCCTTAATTTTTTCTCATCTTTGTTTAAATGATCCCTTGAATATCTCCTGACTAAATGAACTGGGAAGCCAAATGTAAGCATGATAATAATAATGATATCTGTAAGCACATCAGCATGTGAAACTCAGGTGAATATCGTGGCCTTTTAGCTAATTAGCTCTGCTGGTAGTTTTTATCCAGAGGGAAAATCAAGAAAGAGTGTTATTCATAGTGTTATTTGTGTGCATCACAAACAGCTCCTCTCCTGAAGGCAGAAAGAACAAACACAGCTCTCCACTTTTCACTTTCCAAGGCACTCGTTTGGGTCAGCCTTGCCTGCAGGAACATTTGAGAAAAACAGTGGTAACACCAAGCCCAGTGCAGCACACAAGGGGGTAATTTAGCCTTCTCCAGTGCTGCAGCATCTTCATTACTGACACACAGAAAAGCAAATGGTGGTTTCATCTGAATTCCTGCACGGCAGGATCTCTGACACCACTTATTTCTTTCATTTAGATAATCAGAAAATAGCAGTGCTGTCTTCCCTGTGAGCAGCCAGTGATTACTGCGTAACTCATTACTATGTTTAGGAGGAAGGTCACCTGTGCTGTGCAGAGATGAGTCAGGATCGATAGCATCTGCATCATTATGGAGTCTGAGATGTCACAATTAAAAAACCCGTCTCATTTAGGGGGGCTGTTGTTCACTAAAGGTTAAAGCAAAAACCTCTGCCTCAAAGGGTTTAAGCATCTTATGTCAAATAATAAGTAACCTTATTTTATTCTTTATGCCCTTCTATTACCATGTCCCATGTCTGTTAAAAAGAACAAAACCCAAAACTGTTCTTGAGCAAAAGAGATATGCATTGAGGCTGAATTGGGACAGAGCATATATATATATATATATACACACACACAAAGCTATTCCACTCAATCCAGAGGAACATAATTGTTTAAATAAATAGTTGGGGGCTAAATAAAGGTACCAATGCAGGTGTGCTCAACTCAATTCATATTTAAGTAGGACCACAGTCTTAAATTTTGACACCTTGTAGTTCAAGTGTCTCAGAGATTATTTTCTTCTGTGTGCTAGCTGCTAATAGAACTTCCACTTAAAATAAACTAATGTGGTTTTGTACTGACTAAATCCCTTCCCTTGTTGTCTTATACTGCATGGAATGCTTGAAACTAAATTAATTTGGAAAATAAATCATCTGTGTGGTAAGTCCCAGTCGTGTCAAACTGTCTGTGATGTGCACATGGAGTACTGATAACATCCAAGAGAATCCTCAAGAACGAGGACACTCAGAAAGGAAACTGCAACATCACTTTCAAGATGTTCTGTATTGTGTAGAAATAATGTCCACAAGTGTTGGTGTTGTTGGCATGGCTAATGCTTCTCTGAGGGCTCACTAACGTTACAGCACATCCTTAGAAAGCGGTGGCAATCCAAACCAGCAGTCCAGTTGTTTGCCAGTGCTTCCTTAGAACAGGAAAGGAGAGGGGTGGTCTCTCCTGTTGACAGAAGACACATTGCATTTCCCAGCCATTGTGCCTGAGCCCTCCACCAGGCTGCCGGTCCCATGCCTTGCCATGGCAGAAGGCAGTGGGGTGGAAAGCAGGACACGTTAAGGATGAGGAAAGGATCACCTGAGCTCTGCAGTCAGTTCTTCAAAAGCCAGAGGTGACGTGCCCTGTTGGTGCAGCCAAGGAAAGGTTGCACCAGGCCAAGTCAATCACCAGCGACAAGAAAAGTGCCTTTTCCCCCATGACTGGAGATCACAGATGGATGGGTGGGGGATGGATGCATCCTGCAGTGTGCTGCATCTTGCACCTCGGGGCCAGATCTGACAGTAACCAGTTTTGGCAGGGAAGAGCTCCAGTTCTTGGTGTGAACATGGTAGTGGGTTCAGCCACCTCCTCTGTAAAGTCTAGGGAAAATTTACTCTGAAGCCCTGGCTATTAAATACTTATAAAGAATTTATTACCCAGTATGTTGGTTTCTATGCCAGTTGTGAGTCTACTCAGGTGTATTTTTTCTGATCTGGACCAGCAGCACCGTTCCAGCACCTCTGCTCCCGCAGTGCCACAGCCTCTGCTCCCACATCAGCACCTCTTGCTAGTGCAACCTTCTGCACTGCAGGGCAGGCTTTTTAATAAACCTTCCCTTTGTATGTGTTTATGTTAGGAGATCAGAAATTCATTGCCACTTATTTTTATGTTTTTACAGGCTGGCAGTTTGACAATTGCAGTTTTGATTTAAGTCACTCCCTTCCACATAGGAAGAATTAACTAACTAAGTAATTAAATAACTAAATAAGTTTTTATTGTCTCCTGTTCTTTGAGTCTTGTAGAGGGTATGAATTGAAAACAAAATGGAAAATAATTCTGCCCCCCGCCCTGCCCCAGCCACATGTGTTTAAATTCAGTAAATAACCAGTGTGTGTTGTCTCTAACCTGCAGCTGCCAAAGTATCCCCACCGAGATCAGGCTCCCAGCAGCTGCTCTGTAGAACTGCAGAACAAGTGGCTCCACCAGCCTGGTCCTGGCAACTGCAGCCCCATGTCCAGTGACAGCACAGTGTCATTCTGCAGCTTTACTTTCCACTCAGTCTAGTGGATTTTTTTACATCTCCTGGTAATTGAAGATTTAAACACTTCTCATACTACTACAAAGTAAGCACAAGCACATCCCCAGTTTATTAGACATGACACAATGTAGCTAGACAACACCTTTACAAAAATACTTGAAAGCTATTATTTCAGATGTACAAATATAGACATGAAAGCTCCTCTTCACAAGAAGAAAATACAGAAATCTTATACAAGTCTTTTTTTTCTTTCCAAAAATAAAAACAATAGCAACAAAACTAAATTATAGCTATCTTTATCCTGAATGTTAAATACAGAGAAATACAAACATCAGTCCAAACATTTCTCAGAGTTAAGGATTATTTGGATTTCTACAGAATTTTTCCATTGAGGATTAAAAAGACTCTACGAAGTGTTAATGTATTACATATCCAAGTGACCCATTGGGAAAGAAAGTTGTGTTGAAGGCATAGGAAGGAGGGGAGAATAAATGTTTTACAAATACGGAAACTGGGGTTTAGAGATTGTATGAAACTCAAATTTCAGCAGATCATGCATTGCAGGAGTGCCTAGCCCTAGGCTGTGCTTTTCCTTTTCATGTAGTTTTTCTTAAAATTAATGTTGTCTTCAGAAAAGGCTTTAAGGATACTTTAAGTGAAAATCTTCATGAATATTCTCAGAATTTGAGATGTTTGGATTTTTCTTTCTTTTTTTTTTTTTTTTTAAACATCAGATTTGTGCACCCCTTTGGTTGTGGGCAGCCGAGTAGACACATGGCCTGTATTTTGAAGCTTGAGAACGGGGAGTAGTTTCTGTCTCCAAGTAAAATCTAAGCTGGCTGTAGCCATCACTATGAACTGCTTATAACAGCAATTAAAGGGGTGATTGTGTAAATTTATTGTAAGAAGTGAGCTGGCCAGGGCAGTGTGACTATATTGTAAGCTGAACTTTAGGATACAAAATTTCTAAATTTTTAAGTGAAAAGCCTTGTCATCCTCAGCTGACCAATGCCTGATGTGTGGTGATGACAGTCCCAAAAGATGATGTTCTCATCCATTGTGTGTAATGCCCCACAGGCACGCTAGGGGTCTGTCCTGACAGTATCATGTCACTTTTTTTTCTATTTAACAATGTATAATTTTTGTCAAGTGTGTTGTACTTTGTCTACAACAGAATATGCTTACAGGGGCCAGCAAAATCCATGTTTTATTCTTAGGAATGTTCCTGGGATCTGGGAAAATGGTTGGGAACACGTTAAATCCAGTACAGGCACCTTTGTCACTTTTCTGAAAGGGAAATACTACATTTCAGATAAACAGTTCCAAATATTTCTAACAAAAGATTCCTACATGTAACAGTCTGCCACCTGCTAGCCCGACATTTCAGTTCCTTCCCTGAACACCGAAGTTGAGACCTTCACTTTGTCTGAGCTGCAAGTGAAAACTCATTCCACTCAAACTGCTTTTGATTTGTGATGATGCATAAGTGAATTATTGTGCTATTCTGATAAATCCATTTATACAAACGACTGTCAGAACAAGTACTGTGTGAAACACTTATTCATAGAGTTGGGTTTACCTTTTTTATTAGATATATTTGGCAATAACTGTAATTAACTGCCTTTTGAATAGATGTGTCCATTTGGGGGAATTTATAAAATACATGGATTTATGGTTTTCAAAGATTATGTAAGGCTCCTTGGAGCTTCCTTGTTTTTTGGAACTGAATTAGAGATACTTTTAGTATAAAATCAGGCTTATTCAGGTGCTATATAATTGTATATTCGCTTGAAACAAAATTTACTTTTAAAACTGCATCATGATTGCAGGTTGTTGGGTGTTTCTTTTACAAACACCCTAAGTGAGACCACGTACACACCTTTGTGGATGATACTGCCATGCACAGGTTGGTTTGGTGCTTTCCTGATTCACACCTCATATAGCCAAAGCAGGCCTGTCAGAATAAATCAGTTTCTTTGAGCTGCACCATGATGAGAACATTTTTCTCAACTGGAGATAACACAGATTAGTCTCAGACTGGACATCACCCAGCAATACAGGATATGAAGTGTAAGAGCATTGCTCTATATGCATCCAGTATATGAAAAACAGGCCTATGTGAGAACTGTACATCCATGGAATGAGCAACTTATGGTGATGTTCATATAAATCTCACCTGTATAACACAAAGTTCTCTGTCCTGGTCTGCACAGTTATTTCTGATGTGATGTCAGAAGTGCTTATTATGCTCACTAGCTGCTTTTCATCCAGTCCAGCCCCTTGTTTGAAGCTCACTGATGCAGTGTTCTGAATTCCTGACAATAATTTATTTCTTTTTTAGCTCAACACAGCAAAAAGAGATTTTAGTCATGAACTGGCTGGGTAGGTATTTAAATTGAGTGTGGGAAAATGCAACAGAGTGAGACTATTTAAATGACACTGTGAGAACTTCCTCACTGATATGCCTGAATGCTAAGTTGGTGGCACTATTGTACCCACAGAGGTGAAAAGGTAGCTTAGTTTTCATGGTCAGAAAAACATGATCTATGACTAAAAGACTCGTGATGGTATTTTTATAATGAGCCCACTCCACACTGGCAAGAAACTGAAATGTTGCCAGTTTTAAAGGATATACTAGAACTAAATGAAAACTCACCAGTATTTGATATCCTTTATATTCTTTAAATATCTTCTACAGAGCACTGCGGTCTCAACTCAGGAAAAAAAATTCCTAAATGTGAGCGAAAAAATACATCAAGGGAGCAGCACTGCTCATGTACTTGAAGTTATGCAACAGCTTCATTAGTTCCAGCAGCACTTTAAGACTATTTTCTGAGGATTATTTATTTTCTCTTTAAGGTAAACAGACAGATAAATTTTAACTTAGTTATTAATATCCATGCAGTCACCTTTTACTGCATGTTTCTGTCCAAGCATCTGAGAAGCTACAGTACCATTCTGCATGCAAGTAACGTCAATCTCATAAATTAATAGCATTCATTGAAAAAAAAAGCACATAAATTTTAAAACAAAAAATACCTAAAATGTTAGGGTTTTTTCCTTTTCGTCTTCCAAGGGAAAAAGAAAACTAAACTAAAAGCAAATCTCTGTTCAAGTCAGGTCACCATGACATGAAGCAGTACAAACCAATAAATCCAGCAATGCTGACAGTCTGGCCTGGCAATATGCACACAGGCTTCTGAGCCATGGAAAGTTGGGAGGGCTTTGGATATTAGCTCTGTGGCTGCAAGCTGACTTCTTGGAAGGAAAGAAAGGTCAGGGTGCCACAAACAGCATGTAAGGCAAGAAATGTGTGCTTGGAGCTGCATGGCTGCATGGGCGGATGGAGCAGGGCCCCATCCTCTCCTGCTCTGCAGATACATCAGCCTCTAGTTTGGGCAGGTAGGAGAGCACAGGAAGGAAGGATTCCTGCAGAATCCCTACTGTTCATGGTACTGATACATTGCTGGAAACTGAGATGAATATTTGGGTGTAGGTAGGAACACAGGAAAGCCACTTACCTTCCCAATAAGGGTAATGGAGAGAGATGTATAAATCTACTCAAAAAGAAAGAAAAAAACTCAGCAAAGGTACTAATCAGGCATTGACTGGTTAGAAAATACAAATTCAAGTCTCACTTTCTCTGTTGGAGATAAAGCAGGAGAAAGCATATCTGCAATGCAGCTGAAGATATAGCTGCAGATCAAAAATACCTAAACTTCTCTTTATTATGCTAAGATATAGACAGACCATCCTAAAGTGCCATGAAATTGATGGAAAGCTTCTCACACCACATTTCCCTCTGTCCTGGACTAGGCATTAAGTAACCCACATCTCCCCATCCCTAAATGCTGGTAAAAACTGTAGATCCAGCTGAGGCCTTTGAAAACATGAGCCAAGTGTTTGATCTTTTGTGTTTCTTGGACCACAGTGAGCACAACTGCAGAGCAGCTCCCAAAGAGAACAGCTTGCTGGGACTGGAGGTCTCAGCTCTCCAAACACAGGTGGGCTCCCACAGCCAAGCACTTCAACCTCCAAAACATTATTTAAAAACTATACATACGATGCCTCTACAGAGCTGAATCACAGCAGCAGAGCTCAAAGCAAGCAGATGACTTCACTCAAGTACCAGCAGAAGGCAGTGCTGAAGGGCTTGGGTCAAAAATACCTCAACTGTACAGAACAGGAGAGGCTTAGTTTCTGGCATAGCCTACATTATTTAGTATATGAAGAACTTTTAGTGATAGCTTGAACAAAACCTGCAGAAGATAGCTGGCAAGCTTTCTAATTAATACAAAAGGTTTCATACCTTTCAAAATGCAATCAAGCACATCCTATATGTCAGAAAACAAGAAAGTCCATCTGCTGAAACCTCTTATTTCTAGTGTGCAAATGCAACACAAGAAGACTCAGCATTGTTTTGCCTTGTTCAATATATTGAGAAGTTCTGCAAAATGTTTTATTTAGACCTATTTGTAAAGCTCAGGTCAAAAAATGCTTGGATCTGTAAAAAAGTACTAATGCAGAGAAACACAGACAACTATAAAACCTTGTACTCAGTAAAAAAACCAAGTAATGGCTCTCTGAACATTGCTGCAGGGTTGAAAAGTCACAGTACACAAGATTTCTACAGGGAAGGGAGCAATCTGGTGTTTTGAACAGTGTTCATAGAGTCAATCAAAGTTGGAAAAGATCTCCAGGATCATTGAGTCCAAGCTTTGACTGATCTCCACCTTGTCGAATAAAACACACCACTAAGTGCCACATCCGGTTGTTTCTTGAGTACTTCCAGGGACAGTGATTCTACCACTTCCCTGAGCAGCTCCTTCCAATGCTTTACCACCCCTTCAGTGAAATTCTTCCTGATGTCCAACCTGAACCTCCCCTAGAACACCTTGAGGCTGTGTCCTCTAGTCCTGTCACTTGTTACCTGAGAGAAGAGGCAGACCCCTGCCTGGCTACAGCCTCCTTTCAGGCAGTTGTAGAGAGTGAGATGGTCCCCTCTGAGCCTCCTTTTCTCCAGGCTAAACACCCTCAGCTCCCACATCAGACTTGTGCTCCAGACCCTTCCCCAGCTCCATTGCCCTTCTCTGGACACGCTCCAGCCCCTCAATGTCTTTCTGGCAGTGAGGGGCCCAGAACTGAACACAGGATTTGAGGTGTGGCCTCACCAGTGCTGAGTACAGGTGGACAGTCACTGCCCTGGTCCTGCTGGTCACACTATTGCTGATATAGGCCAGGATGCCATTGGCCTTCTAGGCCACCTGAGCACATGCTGGATCATGTTCAGCTGCTGTCAACCAGCAGCCCCAGGTCCTTTTCCACTGTTCATGATGCCTGTGTAACCCAGAGCAACTGAAAATATCAAAATGGACACTAACGGCCATTTGATAAACTGGGCTCAAAGCTGCAAGTTCTCAAATTAAAAGGATTCTTTTCGAACTTCAGACAATCACATAATGAACACAGGACCTTCAAACTCATAAAGGAGCCACAATTAGCCAAAGTCATTCTATCTCTAGTGCATCTATCATGACCATGAAGTTCTGGGAATTTTTTTCTGTGAGCTAAAGATCTTTAAGAAATACAATTTTAAAATGTTTTTAACCTTTGTTATCTATTCCCAAAAGATATCTTTTCTTCCTTTTTGATTATGCCTTTGAGACAAATATAGTGCATTTCAGACTAATCTGCCATATTTATAGGACATGGTGACATGTCAGCCACTTAGGGATTGACTAAAAGGCAGATGTAGGCAGATCCATGCATTCCTAAGGCAAACATACTGCCTGCTCTGTCTTCTAATTTCAGAATTAGAGTGTTGAGGAGTAATTTTTAGTGTGGGAAGTTTCTGCTATCAGTTTAATCTAAACAGTAACAGACAGTCTGCTTACTCAATGGTAAATCATGTGGCGATACTTAAATTCCAAAAGAATGCGTGGAAATGTTGTTACACAAAAGTGGAATGGTTGAAATGGACTTTTTTTACTGAGCACCACATTTGCTGAATGCAAACACAAATTAAAATAAAGAAAACAAAACTTCAGTATGTAGAAATAAAGATTTTTGTGCTATTTATTAAAACATAATTGCTTTAAGGATCACAGTTAAAAGTCAGACTGTACTGAATATGAAAGACATTGCTTGCCTGGGCATTTAGAAATGACAAACCTATTCAACGAACACAAAAGTCCATCTGTTTATCCAGGGCCACATATTTGCACCAGCTTTAGTGGGTTTTGTACTACTATGTGGGGATTTCAAAAAAGTTTTTATTCCCAGTTGTAATGTAGCTTCTTCTTCGTTGGCTCTAGGAAATTGTGATCAATAAGGATACCTTTAGAGATATTTTTACTTGTCAGTTGTCCACATTTTCTTCAAGAATCAAGATGTAATTTTTACCAACAAGCAACATTACTTATACTTTTAATGAGGGGCACCCTGATTTAGCCAGGGATACCGAACTTATGTCCCAGGGGCCTTTGTTCATGTGACAAGGATATGTCTGTACAGACCAAGCTACACCAGCAGGACACAGTCACACAATGGGAACATCTAACAAGTCATGGGGAAAAGCAAAAGCATAAGGCAAGTACCCAAACAAGACTCTCCATTTCCTACATTTCCCTATCATGTCTAGCAACTGGCAAAATTTGTCATGTTTTAATAGACTCATAAATTCTTCTTAAGCTTTATCTGTTTCTCTGTTGTTTGAATATATCTACAATTTACTTCCTTAAATGCATGAGTTTTTTCATATTGGTATCAAAGGAACAAACTCCACCACACAATAATTTTTCAGTCAAATATTCATTTCTATGGTAAAACATGTCATTCTTGAATGTATAAAGCTAATTCAGTCCAATTTCTTTTTTACAGTTACCCCAGTTAAAACGGCATGCTTTTAAAATATAAAATATGTAGTTCCACTAAATTGTACTGAAATGAGTCTGATGTGTATCAAAATGTTTGCAGTCATATTTTCCATTTCTTTTTGCATCTAATCTCACTATAATATGATGTTAATGGCTGATTGAGTATTCAGCATTGGAATTCAGAACATTAAGATTATTAAGAGTTGTAGTCAGTGAAAACATCTCCATTTAAAGCTTCTGAAATACAGAATGTTAAAGTTGATGAATTTAAGATTACAGCTAAGTGATTTAGCTTTAATAGGTGCCAAACTTTTAAGGAAAATAACACAAACCAAATAGCGAGTTTGCATACACATTACTTCTGGTGTAATACACACTGAAATTTTCCTAAGCTTTCTGATTTTTGAAGGAAAGCTGCACTGAATGCTGCAGAAAACAGTATGCTGGATTCAGAGTTTCAATGCAACATGACCACAGATGAGAATATGCATGTATATTGTGTGCCTAGGACTTTAGTTACTCATGAAGATATTGCAGTAATAAAAAGTGAAATATCCATAAGAAAATGTGGGCAATATTTATTTTAATTCATCCAAAACCTTATATTATGCACATGCCCACGTGTCTATGCACACAATGTACTAAAGTAAAAATTTTGCACCATGTCATGTCAGAAATTCAAGAGCGTGCAATGTGTAAGAAAAATGTATAACTGTTGTTAGAAATCTGGAAAGTCTATTCATTGTCATTCATATGCAGATCTAAAAAGCAGCCTAGCCAAGTTTACAAAACATTTCTTATGACTGTTGTGATTTTTGCAGTTAAGGAATCAGGAACTCACAATATGTACATCAAGCTTAAATGGCTTGTGTATGTTACAAGTACAAAGCAGTAGGCAGGGTAAGTATGTCAAATATACTGAAGTCCTCACATTGCGAAATCTTGACCGAAATAAACAAACATAAAATGACCCAGAAATCATCTCTATGATAAGAGAAAAGACATTTCACTTCTTGTGAAAGAGAAGAGGTTTCACCATCCCTGCTAGGATCTTGGGTAGCTGGGCAGCAATCACCTCTGACATCATCTCAGGGAATTCAACGCTCAGTGCGCGGGACTGGAGAAATGTGTTCAAACAGAAGAGATGGAGCTGTTTCACCAGCTGGGTTTAATAAAATACAAACATGATCAATCAGGCTAACAGTAAAGCAGCCGGATAAACATGCTGTCAATCACTTACACATTCATCAGCTGACATCATTCTACACCTTATCCTGTCATTTCTTGAATCAATAACAAGGGTACCTGTCATGCCCCATTAGTGGCAAAAGTCACACATATAGCTATGGCATGTCATATAAAAACACCGCCTCACTGATATTACAAAGTAGCATCATCCGCACTCATGACGTGAACAATCAACAATGGCGATTACTTAATAAGCATTCAATCTTTCAGCTTATTCTCACACTCAAGACACAAGTCAGTGCTTTGTTCACTACGTGCTGTTTAAACACTGCTCTGAGGAACAGCATTTACTACTTACCTGCAAGCTTTTTTTGATTATGATCATATCTGTGTATGCTGCAAACATTGAACTCCACAGGCTCTCCACCCTTGAAAGCAACTGCTTGATACATGTGACTCTTTCATCTCTTCTAGCCTCTCTGAGAGGTATCAATTTTTATTTCAGACCAGTGACCATTATGTTGTCAAATATACTACTATTTCTGCTACCCTAGGCTTTAACATCACACAATTTCTCCAGTGTGATGATCTATCTTCCTTCTATCTCCTGTCACTTTATCAGCCTGAGCTGAAACAGGGACTTTGAATAAAGATACTCCATGGACCTAACATCACTTGGGTATTTTTCAGCAAGCCTCCCTTCCCTCTTTTCCTCCCTCCCAGATTATTTTACTTTATGTATTTGATATGAAGATATCAAAATAAAATGCAGATTTGTTGAGTGCTGAAGAATACAAAGATGCAAAGAGCCTATCCAGCCTGAACTCCTGCGAGCTCGTCACAACCAAAGTTGAGCTCAAAAGCACCCAGGGGCTGCTATCGAGACCAGCTCCGTTTAACAGCTTTGCTGGTGACATGGACAGTGGGACTGAGTGCACCCTTGGCAAGTCTGCTGACACCTCCAGGCTGTGGGGTGCTGTCGACATGCTGGAGGGGAGGGATGCCATCCAGAGGGACCTGGATAGGCTTGCGAGGTAGGTCTGTGTGAACCTCACGAAATTTGAATAAGGTCAAGTGCAAGGTCCTGCACCTGGGTTGGGGCAATCCCAAGCACAAATACAGACTGGGCAGAGAAAGGAGCTCTGATCTCATGAGACCCCACCTTCGGGGTGGGGTCCAGATCTGGGGTCCCCAAGACAAGAAGGATGAGGATCTGTTGAAACAAGTGCAGAGGAGGGCCATAAAGATTATCAAAGACCTGGAGCACCTCTCCTATGAAGACAGGCTGAGAGAGTTGGAGTTTTTCAGTCTGGAGAAGACAAGGCTTCAGGGAGACCTTACTGTGGCCTTTCAGTACCTAAAGGGGCTACAAAAGATCAGGAGAGGGACTTTTTGCAAGGGCATGTAGTGATAGGACAAGAGGACATGACTTCAATCTGAAAGTAGGTAGGTTCAGACTAGGTATTCTTTACTGGAAGTGTGGTGAGGCACTGGAACAGGTTGACCAGAGAAATTGTGGATGCCCCATCCCTGGAAGTTTTCAAGGTCAGGCTGTATGGGGCTCTGAGAAACCTGGTGCAGTGGAAGGTGTCCCTGCCCATGGTAAAGGGGTTGGAACTACATGATCTTTAAGGTCCCCCTTCAAACCCAAACCATTCTATCATTCTAAGAATATTCACATAGGCAAAGGTTTATATGAAATGTCAGTCCTCAATTTCAATTGATATAAAAATAACAGGATACATGCTGGATTCTCAGATATTGAATGAATTCAGCTGCATCTTTTAAAACACCTTTTTAAAACACTATCATAGTGAATCTCTATGATATCACTACCAGAATTCTCAAATATCACTCAATTCCCAAACACAGGCAGAAACCGAAAAAATGGTATAGAACTTACATGTAAAAACAGTTGAATTAAGGTTGCAAAGCCAATCTTGGTTGCCTTTCTCTAGTTCTTAGTAGCCTGACTTTGCAACTTGAACTGCCTATTCTTCACATTATTTTCCTGAACAAGCATACACACTCTCTCACATACACACTCTCTCACACACACATACACACCACCCCTACCAAAGCCCATAACTGTACTGGTTATGTTACATTAAAATGAAACAAAATGGTAGCACTCTAATGCACGTCTCATAAATACTTAAATACTGTATACCATAAAATAGATGCATGATATATATATACTGATACTGAATATATAGCTATCTATTCACACAAATATACACAATAAAGCAAAAATGTTTTGTTTTCTTTCGATGTTTAGAAATGTTGATTACTTCCTCCCATAAAACTCCTTTAAGAAATACTGGTTCCTTCTTACATAAAAAGCGAAACACATTAACTAATAAACTTACATCATGCATGGAATCCAACAGTTTTGTGAGTTGATAGAAACGTTGTGAGTTGGCCACAACGCCTTTCTGGCGCAAACCAATTGCCTTCACCAGTTCTCTGATGTAACTTGTTCTCATCTCATCAAATTGGCTTTGACTTCTTAGACCTTCCAAAGGAACTAAAAAAAACCCCAAACAGTTGCGTTACAATTTACTGTGAAGGCAGTGAAAGAAATTTCAAGTACAGGAAAAATTTACGGTATTTCATGCTGTACAGTGCAATTCATTATTATGTGCCAGGTCCTTTCTCCCTTTCACAAGTTACTTCAGAAACAGTGATACAATTAGTTAAAAGCATATACCAGCAACAATCAGGCAATTTTGCTAATTGCCTATGTCTAGAAATATCCCTAAGCTTCAGCTACACGTTTGCTGGGAAAAAAAAAAGATGGCCTAAAGAACCATTCCTGTCTTTGAGGAAATATGTTATAGACTGATTCATGTTTACACTGCTGAGGGTCAGCCTTCTTCACAGCAAATTTATGGCAGAGAGATCTAGCTAGACTGCTTCAAAATGGAGTCAAGGAATGAACTAACAACTCTTAAGTAGTGCAGACAGTAAAGCTTCCAGGGCTCAGGCCTCGTGTTTGAACCTCTTTCACTTCACAGAAGAGATGTACAACCAGAGTATTAAAGGTGAACAGCTTTTTAGAAAAATTAGCAAGGAGAAGAAATTGGTTGAACTCCCTCTTCTTTTAAAGGTCAGCTGTGAGGAGCTGACCTTTATGAGGACACAGAGAGAGCATTGAGAAATGAACCTGTTAGTGACTGCTAGTGATAAGATGGTGTCACAGAAAAAGAATAGCTTAATTTTCCAAGCCTCTATGGTTTTGGACATGTCTTAACAGCAGTTTTACAGACAACTAAGAAATGTTTTCATATAAAGTGATTCCAATGGAGTTTAGGGTTAGATGGACATTATCCTTGACTTACATCTCTAAACCAGCAATTAAGTCTTTATATTTCCCTTGTGAATTAAGTTAAAAGATATCTTCCATCAATAAACGGCCTGTTTCCTTGGAATTCTACAAAAAGACAGTCACATTCCCACCTAGTGATAAAAAGTTCCTCTAAGCTATCTATTTCAGTGAAGAATTACAATATCTTACATGGACAAATACAACTTAAACAGCTGTTTCCTCTCCCTGAACATATGTAAAGAATGAGGAAGCTTTTGTTCAGTGGCAAGAACCTAGTCAAAATCTTATGCAGCAAGATTTTGAAATTCCTTTAAATTAGAAGTCTGGAAAGCATTAGAGCTAGAACTGAACTTGCTATGGCTAGAACTGAGCTTATTTCTCTCTTTTTTTGGCATAGCTCTAGTTTCTTAAATCATAGACTTTCTGAACTGTTCATGGTATTAGGGATGTGGCCTCTGCAAGATGGAGCCCTGTCTAGAACTTATGGGGCACCACCGCAACACAGCATGATACATGCAGTAAAGAAAGATCTGTAGAATGGAAACAATTGTAGAAAAAAAAAAAGTTTGTCCACTTTTGGCAAAGACTAATCCTGCTTTCAATACAGCTTTAAAACTGTCACAAGTACATTATAAAGAAAACATTTAAGCCACAGCAAACTCAAAGGAAAAACTGTAAAATCAAATATAATGTTAAAACTTGGGCTGGGGGTCCATTCAGAATTAGAAATGTATTGAGACTGACATTTACTCATTTTAATACTAATTACTGTTTCTTTGCAATTATCTAAAAAGTCAAAAACAGTTCATCTAAACAATAAATTGAACAAAAGACACAATGAGAGACTAAAGGATTAGACTTGATTTACTGTTAGTATATAAAAGTTTGAAATGGCTGTACTTTCACATTTGAAGAGGATTAAGATGATATCATGACTAAAATAAAAGTAGTCTTAAAAAACACTTCAGAGCAACAATGAAGTTAAATGGCTTTTTGAAAATACTTTTGTGGAATTATATTTATACAGTACCAAACGTTTACTAAATGTCTCAGCAACAACGGTTAGGTGTGTTCCTTTTCCCAAAGATCTGACAAATTGTTTTTTCCTATAAGACAATAAGTGCAGGAGAGAACAAAAAGCAAAACTCATCAGCACAGGTAGAAATACTTTGTTGGGTTTTTTTTTAAGTAATTTCTTGCATATACATTAACATATCATCTTAAAAAATGGCTTCTGAATGCAATGCAGTTGATAAAGAATGGTAGCTTGATGAATTCTGCTAAATTGATGCACTCAGAATTGAGAGGGATTGGACCAACCATGGTAATGCTTTTTTGAATTTGATCTGAACTTTCTGGAACAGAGATAGCTGGAATATCACAAATTTATCTAAAGCTAACTGAAATTTCAGAAGATAGACAAGGGAGTTCATTTGTGATGAAAACAAGGTGGAAAACATTTAAAACAGGAATACATTCAGATTCCAACAAAGCAACTGGAGTTATATCAGAGAAGGATTTTTATCCACATTACTTTTACTGCTTTAGCAGAGTGTATGGTATTTCGCTATTATTTTAATAATTTCTATGTTCATATGAACTAAATTTAATCTTTTTAATCTTATGCTCTGCTGAGACCATATTTTTTTTTAAGAATGGGCTTATGCAAATACCAGCCAAGTACAGATTGAGAGGGAATGAATTTTAATTCCTTATCAATTACTTAAAATTTATACAACCAACAAGCAGGCTATGCAGGATTTGCACATCTCTCCTCTGACTCTGTCGTGTGTTGAGAACCAAAATTCTACATTCTTTTAATTATACTTTTCAAAAGTGCTTATTCTAATTTCTAACACAACCTGTGTGATTTTAAAACTTTCTATTTGGGGATTCGTAACTAACAAATATGGCCTCAGCAGATGTAAATTTTAGTATTTTAGAGAAGGTTTTGGAAGATAACTTCACCAACTACCACATTTTCCATGTAAAGTCGAATGCAACTGTATGCTGCATTCTTTAAAAGATGTGTATGATTAAAAGCACTCAAGAATTTTGTTCCAGAGAAACAAACCAAAGAAAAACATTTCCACTTGTTTATATCTGTACTAAACTTCACCTATTTATAACTATAAAAGGCTGAATAAATGTTAGTATTGTTTGCTGTATCCACTTCTCTAATTCTTTTGAGTAAACATGCTTTAAGACCTTGGCCAAGATAAAGCCCTCAGTCCTGATAATTAATTAAATATTTTAAAATATATTTCTAATACTATTAAGGTTGTTTTGGTTTGGTTGAGGTTTTTTATACCTGTGTAGAGTCATTTAAATGGATGTTTCCAGGCAGAAATACTATACACTTGTTTTGAAAATGTGTAACACAATATAGCTATATGTCAAAAGGGATCCAACATTTCCCCAGTGTCTTTATACACAATAAAACCAGCAATGAATCACAAATTCTTTGTTCTTTATAAACACTAGGAAAAAAGCATTTTTAAGTCTTGGGATACCAACATTCCTCCCAGGACATTTCCATTTGTTAAGCCAGTCAGCTTAGTGATTGTCAAGTTAAACAACATGTTTCAAAACTCTTTTAGCAGTGATGTTACAAAGAAATAAAAAAACCTACTTGTGTTGAGAAGTAACAGTGCTTTCATACATAGGAACTCTTCTTGGCTAACTTGAAGTCTGACAAATTCCTGTGGGAGTTGCCACATGGATAGACACAGGGAATAGAACGATGATTCTTTCATCCTCTGTCTTACACCCAGAAAAGGTAAAAATAAAAAAAAACAAAAACATGGAAATAAAGATAAAGAATGGCTCCAGTACTAACTGCTTGAAAGAAATGCCTTGTTAGTAGATTAATTATGACATGACAGAAATTAAAGAAGAGATTATTATACACATAGACAATTTTCTGAATTTTTGTACCTATGCTAGTTTTTTAATTGTACTGAATGTGCTACTATTTTGGATGTTTCACCTGTTACTGCTGCCCAAAATATCCCCAGCTTCGAGACTATCGAAATTGAATGCTAACCACCAAAAATAAGGGGAGTTTATTAATTAAAACTAAGCAAATGATTAATGTGAAGTAGTATCTTATCTTAGAAGTTGATAGTTCTTCGCATCTCTGCAAAGATTTCAAAGTATAGAACTGAAGATAAACCTGAAAGTTTACAGAAAACTTGTTCTTAGCTTTTGCAAAAATGTTTGCATCAAAATACTTCATATTTTGGTACCCTAGCATGGTACTTCTAATAGCAATGATATTATTTTCTAGCATGTTATGCCATTAAAGAAACAGTTAAAAATGTTAAGTAAATGGAGACATTAGTACAACCTTACCTAAGCTCCCACAGAAGTAAATAGGACAAATCACATAGGAAAAGCATAATCCTTTAGACCTGAATGGACTCGCTATTTCTATATCTACTTTCCATCTCCCTTTCCATTACTTTCCTAATTATTATCTATGAAGAGCAATAGCAGCTTTCAGGGTGAGCAGCTTAAACGTTGCTCTTACTCACATTTTCAGACACTGCAAAGTGAAAGTAACAGTAAGTCTTCGTAGGATGTTAATACTATGAAATCTTTGTCCAACTAACACTCCCAGCTTTCTTCGTCTGAAATTGATGCTACCAAACACGTCCTTCTTGAGCAGCGTAACAACTCAGTTCACTAAATGACTGTGACACAATCTTTGGATTGTGGTTTCATGGTAATTATGAAACAACTAAGGAGTGTGTTGCCCCTGCAGAAGGAATTTCCATTATCTCTTTCTACCTCTAGGTACACACTTCTGTGATTCTAGCATTAGTGCCTGCACTCCTACACGGTGAGTCAGGTCAGGGATCACCTCTACCTGCTAATGAATGGCTTTTTCTGGGGTATCTCTCAGGCATATAAATTCCTTATCTGTTTGACAGTGCAGCCAGATAGTGTTTGATCCAGCTTAGCTGAAATCATGAGGACGCATGACCAGGCCAGTTAACTTCTTTGGCAGTGTTCAGCAGTTACCTTTGCTTAAAGTGAACATGAAAGTACAATCTTAGACATCATCACAGACAACGACGTTGTTTACATTTTACTGATCTAAAAGCTAACCTATTTCCCGATAAATAGTTGCAGCTATGATTTAGTGTGTCAGTTACTTTTCATGTCTGTTTATAACATTTCTAATATGACCCTAAAGTGATGTTCTACAGCCAAGAGAGGAATATGTCGTCAGTTCCCAGTGTAGATGATCTTGAGCTGACAATAAGAAGCTGTCTCTGGTGGATTATACAAATCTCGACCCTGTTCTGGAAGTACTTAGAGTCTTCTTCACAAGGTGCCAGCAGTGGTCCATGTGCAGCATAATACTCCAAGACATGACATTACTGCCTAAAGCCATCTCACTCTGTGATGTAAGATGTATGGTTACATTCAGAAGAAACTGACTATGCTGGGACAGCATACAGTCAGAAGTTCTTTCAATCTCATCATTTCAAAGTATTTGAATCTGTACAGCACAATTAATACAAATGGGAGAGGAAAGAATTCATTACTAATAACCTCACAGTGATTTACAAGCATCTGGAAGAGAAAAGGTCAAGAGCTGTAGGGTCTACTCCACTGAACATTTTCTGTAAAGAATTTCACTGGGAGGAACTTGCATGTCTATAGATTTTAAAATCAGGTGTCTAGATCTTCTGCAAATACACCTCTTAATCCTTAAAAAAGATACCTTACAAAAAACCTGTTTCACTTTCATCTTGCGTCATAACAGTTCTTTTAGTATTTGAAGGAAAAAAATAACTAATAACAATGTATTAAGGGAAAATAAATATATGGATTAAATTAAGTTTTACTGTTCCTGGCAACCTCCCATGTACTATAACTAAAGTATTTAAAATTACAACTCTGACAATATTAATTTACAGACCTGGAAAACTGACAAAGACTGAAATGATGATTATCTAAATTAAACAGCATATTGAAGGAAAATCCAAGCCATCAATTCCTTCCTCTTCCCCAGCAGAAAAGAGCAGTCTCACATATTTTCTCCTTCATATTGAAATTCCTTCTTGGTAATTTTTTTTACAATTTTCTAGACACAAATGTACTTTTCTAACAAGAAATGCATTTTAGAAAATCAAAGTTTTATCAGAAAGTGTCAAAACTGAGCATTTAGACTATATGCAAACTATTTGCAAAAACCACCCAAACAAAAACAACCAAAGAAAATCACACTCAGTTCCATTTATTAAATATTAAGTCATGCCTTATTCAGATGAATTCAGGTAAATCTTCTGACAGGATTTTTTTCATTATTTTTCTCTTAGATAACTAAAATACTATTTAAGCTGCTTCTGTTTGACCATATAAACAGAACAGCTGGGGTCCCACAAAACCCTTCCCAAAGTTACTGAATTTTGACATGGTCAGAGGACTTTCCTCTGCTGTTAATTTTGAAACAGAACAATAATGAATGAAATCTTGGCCTCAATGGAGTCACATTCCCATTGGCACCTAAAAGTTCAAAATGTTATTCATATAATGCAACAGCAGAATCTACTTACTCATTTAGAATCAGATCTGGTGCAAAATATAACATCTGACCACTGACATGTTTGTACGATCTCCATCCCATTGCAAAAACCATCAGACTCATCCAGGAATACTGGATGAGGGTTATTTGATCATCAATATGCAGGTTCCGAAAACCTGGAAATGAAATTAAAAGGTAAAATATTTCATAATTCTTATTTAGACAGCAGCTTAGTAGGTGTTTTGCGATTATAGATTTGAGCTACCAAACTGAGGACATCTAGAAGGACAAGTGGTTTCAGGGATGTAGCTGTCAGGTGTTTGGGTAATAACTGCCTATCTCACTTTGATAGTTAACCTGTCTTTTTGTTCTGATCAAGTATTTTGAAATGTTCAACCCAAAATTTATATTAGTAAAAATGACTGTTTCGGGGTATAGGAATGCTTCTCATTTTCCTTTGGTAAAAATATGACAGTTTGTAACATGATCACCGTAACCAACCCTAATGCAGATATCTTGAACTTAAGTGTTCCTAACATGACAAGTAGTTGTCGTACAAAAATGTCTGTATGTGAATAACTTCCTTGCATTCAACTAAAGAGTAGCATATTCAGTTAAGTGCTTGTGTTTGATAACCTTTGTTGTCTGATAAATTTAAAGATTGCCACGAATTAGTCAAACTAACTAATGGGAAGAACAGTGATAGAGGCTACCATTTCCTGCAGCAGTGAAGTGTCAAATTGAGCTCACATGAAACTGTATTTTCCAGGCTTTCTGCTCAATATATTGATTCCTAGATATCACAGGATGACCATGATCTCTATGACCATACAGCACATGTACATATATAACATGGATTTTTTTTTTTAATCCATGTCATGGATCTTCATAAATTCAGTTATTTCTCATTACCAGTCTGTTTGTGAGCTGCTTAGTCCTAACTGGTGCTATTTATTACAATTTTAGTTTGTTGCTTTCAAAAATTCATTTTAGTAATAATAAGAATAAAGAATATGCAGAAATACAACCTTTTTTATACCAAATTAATAAATAGACTAGGAGGGGTTGGGGTAGAAAGGTTGGTATAACAATCACACACAGAAACTGAGTTTCTGTGGTTTCTTGGAATAAACTCAAGTATTTAGATGGATTCCTCCAAATGTGCCTTCCTACTAAAACGTATTTGCTTAGTTATACTAGCTGATGAGTGGAAGCTTAATAATTTCAGAATTTGTTAAGAATTAATTAAGAGGCAGTCAATAATATTCTCTTTAGACTGTTCATCCCATGAAATATTTGCTTAACTACAACTCACTACACATAAGAAATATTACCTGGTAGCAACTTAGACCACTTGACTACACAAAGAAGTTGCCTCTCACAAAGATGGTTCAGACTGGTCAGCAAGGAGCTTGGTGTTTCGGGTTTTGTGTTGTCATAACCAGCATAGACCACTTCTGGTTCAATGCCTCGTAAAACACTTATCATCGGGGGAACAAACTGTATTTCTTGATTTGGAGAAAAGGACAGCCTTTGGGTTAGAGACTGGCTTTCATCTTGAAGGATTGCTGGCTGCTGGAGTGCAACATCCAACGTTCTCACAACCTTAATTTTGTTAAACTTTTTCAATTTTCGACCTGAAAAAGAAAATTGTTGATCTGTTAAAAAGAATTAACCAGTAACGTTAGTATTTTCCACTAGTGTTGGATTACACTTTTAATCTATACAAGGCAACTAGAGCTGTCTTCAGAATAAGTTATCTATTTTTGACTATCCATGTAATTGAAAAATAATCATGGAAAATTCTTAAGAGTTTCTCCCTTTGTATCCTACTCCCTTCACTAAGAGATGAACAGCACCCACCCATTAAAATTATTGCCATGAATTCTAGGTTACAGTAACCTCAGAAAGTGTTTTCTGGTTCAATTCCCACTGTTCTGTCATATGCCAACAGCTGAGCCAGCTGGCTCTACTATTCAGTTTCTATTTAATGTCAGTTAAGGATATTGTTTCTTTTACTCCCTGTTATTCAAAACCAAAAATGCTAGCAATTAATTACTACACACAGAAACTCCTTTCCTCCAGTTCCCTAAAAGCATTTCAGTGTCTTGGCTGAATCCTGTTTTGATGGCCAGGGGATGAGTGAAAGACCAACAAATTCTGTAAAACCACATGTGAACACTTACAAAACACTTCACTTTCTAAAGATTAATTTCCCTTTTTCACTATTTGCAATTGTTATTTCCATACTGCAGTGGTATGAACAACAGTAACTAAAAAAAATTAATTGCTGAATTGCCTTCCCGAAATAAGCACAGATACATGTGGTATGACTATGGAAATATACAGAGCTCTAAGCAGCAACTCCTCAAATTTCTTTCAGGGAAAGATTCTGGCAGTGCACCTATATGCACAGAAAATCAAACCTCCAGAGGTTCAAAGACAATAGCCCTCAGTGACATATTACCATATTACAAGTTTCAATAAAAAGGCAAATCCATGCAGAGGTGATTACATGGAACACATTTGCTTTAAGTAGATCCTCAGAGGTGATGAAAACACTGCTAGATCATTAGTTCTGTCAAACAAGTTTGGCTTAGGGAAAATAGGGTTAAAAAATGCCATCAAGATACTGATACTTATGGTCTGATTTACAAGACAGTGGGACGGTAAGAGACATGGGGGTGAATGGCAAAAACAGCAACACTCATCATGCAATCAGGTCAGGGGTCATACTCCCACTAACTTAACTGCGGGTTTAATGAGTTTAGTATCAAGTGCCCCAACAATCATATGCTCATTTTACCACTAGTGGTAAGAATAAAAATATTCATGATTAGATATTTCTTGGTAAAGAACCAAACACAAAGCTACATCTTATGCTACAGCTGAACCAAAAAAACCTACAAAAAACAAAAAACCACAAAAGAATAGACAATTTATTATGACAAAAGAGCCAGAGCCAATTTCTATCATAACAAAACTATACATAGTCATAGACATGCTGGGAATTTCCCACTAAGTATTGTTTAGGCATGAAGGAAAACAGAAAGAACAATGCATTTGATAGTTTATAAATAATGATTTCAGGTATTTTCAGAAATAATGGCTTCAGATACTTTTACAGTTCAGAGAACAAGTAAAGAAAGAAACCAAACAGAACGCTTATCACATGGAAATGTTAGTAGTTAATAAGTACCCATGTTTCCAAGTGACTAAATGTATCAGAATTAATGTCACACTGGTTTGCAAAATTGCTTATGTGTTTATTGCTAATTATGTTGCTTAACAGCCACCAGTAAAATAACTCCACTTGTTACCCATCTACCAGAGAGGTGACTATTAATAACTCACAGTAAACTTTCCCATTTACAACAGGGAGACCATATCAAATTAATAAAAACTTAAGGACATAAGCAAAAACCCCAGAGATTTGACAATAACATGGTTTTTCATTTGCTGTTTACAAAATATCCAGGTAAGTTTCTACTGTAAGATAAATAAATGTCTCCACTTAGTCCTATAATGTGTAAATAATATTAATCCACTCTGGCAACTATTTATCTTAATACTATAACCTGTCTGTGCATATTTAGACAGCACACATTTTTTGGTAATATTTTCATTATGTCATTTTAAGATAGCCAACCACTCCAGCAGTTTCTCAGTTTCCTCACCCTTAATTACTATGAATAATACGTTTATAGTGTTTGTGTACTACACGTACCTAGAAAACATGAAAAAATAAAATCCTTTTAATCTCATCGTCAAATATATTATGATTTTCTCCTTACTACCTAATTCTGTGTTTTAATTAACTAGGTATACAGAATCATACTGACAATCAGACATTACTGATGGTAGACATTTTACATCAAAAGGGCTGGGTTTCTAGTAAAAGTCTAACATCTCACTATCCTTCTCCTTACCCTCTAATGAGGTGAAAAGCATCAATAATTTATTATTCTTGACAGAACACTATGTCCCTTCCTTTAAGGTCACTGTGCTCTTGTGTTTTGTGTAAAAAAAGCTGTGAACACCTTAGCAGGGTATATACAACAAAGACATAAAGCAACAAAGCAGAAGTAACACATCTTGGTTTTAATAAACCCTTTGATCCTACCTCAGAAAATATTAACTGAAAAATTAATTCAAATTTTTCTGCACGTAATCACTGCACTGCAAACTGAAAGCTGACTGAAACAATGAAGAACGCAATAATTTAGCAATACAGCTGAACAAGGAATCTGTGATAATCAGCCTGGGAAAATTACAGATTCACTCACAGTAAATAAAAGAGTTGAGTACTTTTTTATTCCAGGACCTGATCCAGCTACCTGCTATCCTGTTAGGTTTAGGGTTAGAAAGGGGATTGATGTTTCAAGTTATGAGGCTATAAAACCCAAAGACAATTAACACTTTTACAGAGAATGACAAATATGGTACTACGAAATGCATGTTTTTATTGATACTTTCCTTCTATAGATCAAGAAAGAACAAACAGTCCATATAGGGAAGTCAGTTACTAACAGTATTTTTGCTGCTGTTCTGTAATTTACTTACAACTGATTTACAATTTGTTTTAGAACAATTCAGGGGTTTATTGCTTTGAAATTAGGGTTGAAAAACAGAACCGTTGTCCATTTTATATAATATTACACTCTATCTATATGGCTGCCACTCAGTAAGGTCCAGTGGAAGATAAGTGTATTTCTCTAAGCAGTAAGTTTAATTTAATATAGTAATTTTTAGAATCTTATGGTTAATATACTGTAAAATCTCAGTGTTTCTCATGTTAATTAAGCAATATTGGAGGTCTGTGTTTAACTCAAAGGCAGCATTAAAAAAACTAAGAATCGGGGGTAAAACAACAAAAATATATATATGCAATTTCTAAATGGCAGAAATCAGAAAAGGCACAAAAAATCTTGATGTATACAGGCCATAAACACAATGAGAGATTTAAAGTATTGCTGATTCTGATTCATTTAAAATACTCAAGGATGTCTCTAAGTATGTAATTTGTTCCAAGACTTGGAATGTTGCTTATGGACACTTATCACAGTATCATAGAATACCAGGATGGAAAGGACCTCAAGGACTATCCTGTCCAACCTTTCCTGGTAAAAGCACAGTCTAGACAGGACAACCCAGTACCTTGTTCAGCTGAATCTTAAAAGTGTTCAACACTGGGGAGTCCAGCCTTGGGGGATTATGCCAATGGCTGATGGTTCTCATTGTGAAAAGTTCTCCTCTTGTATCCAATCGGAATCACCCCACAAGTAACTGGTACCCATTATCCCTCACCTTTTCCACGGGAATTATTTTCAAAAATGGAGTTTCCATCTTCTTTGCAGTCAACCTTTGGAACACGGTGACAAGGTCTCCCCTAGACCTTCTTTTCACAAGGCTGAACAAACCCAGTTCACAGACTCAGAGAATCATAGAATCATTTAGACTGGAAAACACCTCCAAGATCATTGAGTCCAAATTTTGACTCATCACCACCTGGTCAACTAGACCATGGCACTAAGTGCCATGTCCAGCCTTTCCTTAAACACGTCCAGGGGCAATCCATTCCAGTGTTTAACAACCTTTCCTGTGAAGAATTTCCCCCCAGTGTCCAACCTGAACCTCCCCTGGTGCACCTTGAGGCTATGTCCTCTTGTCCTGTCACTTGTCACCTGGGAGAAGAGGCCAACCTCCACCAGGCTATACCCTCCTTTCAGGCAGTTGTAGAGAGTGAGACAGTGCCCTTTGAGCCTCCTTTTCTCCAGGCTAAACAATCCCAGCTCCCTCAGCTGTTCCTCATAGGACTTGTGCTCCAGACCCTTCCCCAGCTCCATTACCCTTCTCTGGACATGCTCCAGCAACCCAATGTCCTTTTTGTAGTGAGGGGCCCAAAACTGGGCACAGGATTCGAGGTGTGGCCTCACCAGTGCCAAGTACAGAGGGACAATCAATCACTGCCCTAATCCTGGTTGCAACACTATTCTTGATACAAACCAGGATGCCATTGACCTTCTTGGCCAGCTGGGCACACTGCTGGCTCATGTTTAGCCTTTTCTCATATGGCAGACTTCCCAGCCCTTTGATCATTTATGTCTTCGGAAAAATTATCTAAGCCCTGCAGCACCCATACATGAATCATACTGTGTTGATCAGCACATCAAGTCATGGGTAGGAAATTCTGCTCATGTGATACAGCAAAGGAATGACAAGAAACGGCAGAAGAGCAAAAGGAAGAGGGGCAACAACAACCAAAGAAAGAGCATTACGGTTAACAGTCTATCTTGAGGTTTTATTTGCTGTTTGAATTTTAAATCCTCATTTACAAATAGTATAATTTCACTCCAGTTTTCCTTATTTTTGGTCTATATTTGTATCTTCTTCTTTTTTCAGTACTAAGCACTCTATTCCAGCCTTCATAAAACAATTAGGTTCCTAATCTCCCCCAGAACTCCTGACATCACTAAGAACACCTGAAATACTACACTCAACCTGAGGCAGGTGAGATAAAAAACAGAGATGACACAGTCACAGGTCCACTCAATATTTCCTTTTTTCCATTGCCCAACTGTTCTTTTCTGCTTTCTATTTGCTGCCAGATTACTTCTTTCCAGAAGATGGTGTAGGTGGAGATACCAGGGCAGAGATGTGATGAGATGCTGTGTCCCTCTAAGAACCAGAGAAACTAGACTAAACAAGATTCTCAAAAAATAGGAGACAGCTTTGAATAGGTATACTTAGGAAAAGACTAAACACTGGCTAGATAGGCCAACCTAGCTTTAAATACAATGAAAATATTCACACTTGCTTTGTAATAGCTGAGAAAAAAAGGTGATCCAAAGAGAAAGATGGAAGGTTTTACTCTCTTCACACCTGATAGTAATAAAATAAAGGCCAGAGCACCTCTATCTTCAGGTTTTGTAAGTGGACCTAACATCCTAATATGAGGATACACTAATGAGGACACACTGTTTCATTAATATTGCTGCAAAAGTGTCCAACTTTTTCTAAGTCCCTGCAACTGGAGCAAAATGTATATACTAAAAAACACTGGAAAACCTAGCATCCATAAATGTATACAAAATGTAGAATGAAGTCAAGCCTGCTGGTGACTTTTCCTATGTAGCATTACTATGCAGAACAATGCTGAAGCAAAAGGACTAGACAATGCTAGTCAGTCATCACACACTTTTGCTTGTTGAACCTGCTGCCTGTGATGCTAAAACATGCGGAGTTTAGTTATTGGTGTTATCCAGGGTATCAGAAATGAAAATTAAGGTTAGATCATCATCAAACTCTCATCCGTGCAAAATTCACAGCCAGGAATGAATTTTTATCTGTATTAATTTACACCTATTAGAATCATAGAATGGTTTGGATTGGAAGGGATCTAAAGATCTTCTAGTCTAACCCCCCCTGCCTTAGGCAGGGATATATTTTAGAGATCAAGTTGATCAAACCTTACAAGCTCTCCCAAATTTTAAAAGGCAGGCATTGTATCTGCTTACTCCTCTTTTCCTGAGTCTTCATTCTTACTCTGTATTTTCCACAGCCTACTCTGGACCCTGCCTCCTCGGCTTTCTGCTCTTCCAAAGTTGGGCAAACAATGCTTTAGGTTCTGCCTTTGTAGTAATACTGTTTCTTTACTGCACAGCTACTCTGGCTTTACACCACCACTTCAATATGAGAAGGATCCAAAGGAGACGTTCTTTTCATTTTGTCCCTCTCCCCTCAGTCCAGTGCCACCAACATGGATGTCAGCTCCATTTGTTTGGTTTTTTTTACTGGGAGGTGGCACTGACTGACCAAGTAAGAATGACACAATGGCTGTGTGTGCAGAATACTCCAGCTCTGTGGAGCTTGCATTCAGCTTACAGGAGATGGAAACACAGAGCTGTGCAATCAAACTATCAGTCTAAAAACTACATACGTGTTTTAACTCATGAATGAACACTGATTAGCAAGATAATGAAATGATGCACAGTATACAATGCCAGCTCTTCCTTCTGGGATAAAAACCAGTACTTAAATGTGGGGGAGGAAGCATAGGGGAGAAGGGGGAAGAGACAGAGAGACAGACAGACAGAAGGGTTTGATGTGCGAAAATGGATTATACCGGAAATAAAGCAGGTTTTTGTCCTTCCCTTTTTTTTTTTTTAACTCTGGGAACATATTCTTTCTATCATTTTTACATAGTCATTTTCTTATAGCCTGAGTCATATATTTTCAAGCTTTGTGCTGATCCAAAAAGTATGAAAAAATACAGGAAAAATATGCATCATTCCTGCCCATTAACACAGCAAAACTGGCCATGTAATTACCTGATTTTACACCATGTTCTCCCCATAAATTTTTTAAGGCACAGTGCTCAATTTTGATTAATGATGCGTAAAAAACCACAAATCTATTACAGCAAGAACTAATACTAAGATGGGATTTCCTAGCAGCTAGCATGCACAGTCTGTAGTATTGGTGCAACCACTGCCTATTACTCTTCAGTGGAACAGAAGGATACCATTTTCTTGACATGTACTCAAAGCCATGATGGAAGGCGTAACAGAAAAGAGAAGGGGACAGTATTGATTCCTGATTTTATTGTAAATTTCAATCTGCTTGTTTATTTTTTGCCTAAATCAGTTTTTCTGATCCAAAATTAGTAATAAATACACACCAAAGACACAATTCCTTCTCCTTCAAGAAAATAAGTGTAAGGGTACACAGAGATTCATACAAAAAGGTGGTTTTGCTTCAGGGTTTCCAGACTCATTAAAGCAAAATTCTAAGAAATTATAAAACATTAGGTAATTCTTCCAAAACCAGCATTTGAATGTGGTTCTTTCCCTTACAATATCAAAGTAATGTTGTTTAACCTGGACAGATTGAAGGTATTGACTGCCTATTTTTACAAATCTGATTTGAAAAGCATCTCACCTCCCAGGACCATACCAGCTTGACAGCACTTCCTCAAGCGACACGCTGGGCAGTTCTTCCTACGGATTTTATCAACTATGCAGTCATTTCTTCCAGCACACAAATAGTTGTGCTGCCCTGCAGGCAAGAGAAAAACAGGATGAATATTGTTTTCTAACATGACAAAATTATTTCTCTGTATAAATGTTAAAAAAATAACTGAAGATTCAAAGAAGTATATTTGAACCATTAGACTCTCTCATTTTATGCTTACTTTTGAATACTCATGTTACTATTTGAATATAATGTTTTATTTGGCCTGTTTATCAGGCCATCTATGAAGTTCCAAAATAACTGACAGGCAGTATGAACTCTTTAAGTTATTGTGCTAACAATATACCTCGAGTAAATCAAGCATGTGTACAGACTGATAGTTTCTTTCAAACTTATTTTTCTTTGAAGTTATTGATCCTCATTTTAAAGAACCTGAATAAATTTTGCTTGGATTGGAGTTTCTGACAGAAAACAGAATGAAGTAGTTGCGGCAGCACAAAAAAAAGCCCTTTAAGCAGAGTAAATGACCTCTGATGGAGAAGCAGTTTTGTACCAAACCTGTTGAAATGCCAGTTGACCAGATGCAGCCAACAGAGCCAAAAGGGACAAACAGAAGGAGAATATAACTTTGTGGTTTAGGTTAGCTTAGTTTACTGTTTAATTCTGAAGGACATTGTTAGAAAGAGCCTGTCATTACTGTATTGAAATGGAATCTTCAATGAAATTAGCTTTCAGCAAAGCAAAAAATTAAATGGAATAATATGGATACGGACCTCCAAATATAACAGAAAACAAACAGTACCAAACCCTTTAAATTTTCATTAATTTCTAGGTCTAGAAAAGAATTAATGCTAAACTGTGTGAAATACTGCATTTGTTTCTGTGCTAACATTTTTAAAGATAAATAATTTACTTCTTACCCACAATTTTAAAAACAACCTATTTGATTTTAGTGAAAGAAACTTGATTGTCTGAAACTCATTTTCATAACAATTTTTTTTTTTTTTTAGAAAACTAAAGGTAAACAAAAACAGTTACCTCAAGCATTGCCTGGCAACAAAAAAAACTACATAGTAATGTTTTAAATCAGAAGAAATTCTCATTTACTTTCTCCCATTAATTCTAATCCTGGATTCCTTGTTACAGGAAACATCACCAAAAGTATAGAAATGAATAAAAATCTGCCTTGCTTTTGGCAGCAGACCAGTACGCAAAACACTTATTTTGAACAATTCTTCCTTGGGATTATTTGCAGTTTTCCCTTGTCCTTCTTTGCCTTTATGAGCAACAAAAGGCATTCAGTCTTTTGAGAATCAAAAACCATTTTAAAACTCTATTAGTATAATTAAAATCCATGAGGATTATCTCAGCTCAGTAGCATTCTAGTGCTTTAATGCACAGTTAATTTACAAAGGAATGCTTAAGTATAGGTTAAGTTTTGTTTGTTCTTGTCTTGTTTTGAGGATTTTCTTTGGTCCCCTGAAAGGTGATTTCTTCTGGACCTCTTTTCCAGGGAATCTGTTGAGTCTACACAACACAGTCTGAATCCATCTAAACCTTGTTCATTGCAAGATCAAAAACTGGACTTTGTATTTCCAGTATGGCAGTAAATAGTCACAAGCAACTCACAATGCTGCATGCATTCAAAGTTGTACTTTTCCTCCTGTAATGACACAGAAAAATGCTGATCTACTAAAGCCAATGTCATATTACAACATATTATTCTTCAAGGACTCAGTGAACATGGTTTCTACATTCTAGAATTATGTTGGTATTCAGGATTCACTCTTGAGATCAGTACGTGATTTGCGTCAACATCCAAGTGCTGCTCTAAAGGAGGCTAAGGACTGTCTGCTGTAGAAGGAAACTATTTAGAAAAACAGAAGTTAATAGCTTGATTTATAGTGATACACATTTACACAGCCTGTATTATTTACATAATATTGTGCATCCATGATAAAGCAAGACAAACCAAATTGCAAAATTTTAAATTTACAGTTACACATTTAAGTTTAGCTACGTTCTTGAAACCCTCTTCATAATTTAGGGGTTATCAGTAGATCCAATTTCTCCTTCAATTTAAAATGCATTAATTACTTCATCATCACATTACAACCCACAAACTGCTTATTATAAGACTGAACAACATTTTTCACATTTACAAAACAAATCGCAATTGAATTACCACTACGAAAACTACTCTTCCATGTTCCTATGTTCTGAAGTTTCAGATTGGACAGGATTAAATAATCTCCCTGCCCAGTGCATAACATGCCAGAAATGAAATCTGTTACTAGAATTTAGTAAAATTTGCTTTGATCTTCAAAAAGTGAATATTATTTCATTCTCATTTGTTTCATACATTTTATTTCAAAACCTAATAGTGGCCGATGACCTAATCCTTATTGTGATAATTTCTTTCATAAAGCCTCCATGATAAAAAAAAAATTTAAAAAATAAAAAAAAGCAAGAGAAAGCCAAAACCCTGTCAACCCAACCCCCCCAGGGGATTATGGTGACAAAATCTCAGGCACTTCTTGATACTCACTGTTAACAACTTCCTTGTCTTCAAGACTGTTAAAAAAACACAGTCATACTCTGCACTTGAATTCTACCTTCAAGTGAGTTTTGCACTCCAGTTCTCTCTATCTCATCTCTCCCTGACACCTTAGATCCCAAAGCGTATTCCACTCATTTTGATTCAGCTGCAACTTATTTGTAAAACACGTAAAGTTCAATTATATATTATTTTTCATAGTTTCATCTGTCAAGATTTTTTTTTTATAATCTCAGTCATCTGATTGGATCTCATATCAATAGATAAATCTGAGTAAATGTTCACATTTCTACCATTGTGCAAAGCTGGGTTCTGAGAAACTGTTACTTGCTTGACGTTAATATTGCAGGGGCAGCAGCTATCTGAAGGAGAGATTGTGTAAGAAACGGAACACATGCCAGGTAGTTGCTTAATTTCAAAATTACAGGACAATATTTAGCTAGATGAAGATGTTTGGAATGTTTTCCTGGAATGCTAAAATATTTATTTGAAAATACATTTGATATACTTCAGTCTTTAGGGTCATCTATATTTGAATTTACTGTCTTCAATAGGTGAGCATTGCAGTTATATTAAATGCTAATGAAGTATCCAAAACCCCCTGTTAAGATAAAATCATCATTCAATTGGCACCTTGATATTCAGTATCTTTTCTATGACTACTGTCATTATAACGAGGAAAACAAAAACCAAAACCAACAAGCAAACAAAATACTCAGAAAAAACCCAGGATAGTAGTATAATCACTAGATCACAAGTTTGAAAGTAAAGGTTGGTATTCACACTTCCTACAAAAATATGAACCTGGGAACTTTGTGGCAACTGCCACATCCTCAGAAAGCCTCACCCGATGTTAAGTTTCCTATGGATGTCTACTTTTCACCATTTCTTGAAAACGCACACTGAGAGTCATTCTCAGCGTATTGACTCATGACCAGCTTGATTGAGAAAATACAGAGATGATTTCATGTGTCACTCAAATGTTCCAGATTCTTGTAGGATAGCATTCTTCCTAACTTCCATCAAAATCCATTTGTGTTAGTAAAGGCGCAAGTTCTAATGTAAACAAGCAAATGCAATTTTAAGTCCTATAATGACTGCTGCCATACTGGCAGGTTTTTAATCCAAATGGTGCTGGAAGCAGCACATGCAGTACCTTTAAAAATTGCACTATTAACTTGGCTTACTGACATGCTGTAAGTCACTTAAAATCACTCAAGTAGACTCATGAGTTGCAGAGGTTTTGCAGATGTACAAAATATGGAAGACATAAGGCTTTATCTGCACCTGGGGTAGCAGATACAGCAATCAGTTATTCGGGAAAGTGCATCCATGCTGAACTGCTGCCATCCTGCACAGAAGCAAAGCACTTGTTTGCAAACTCCCAGTTCCTTCTCCCTGCAAAGGAGCTGTTTCTCAACTCTTTCTTCTCTCTCCCAAATGTGATTCTGCCTCCTTGCTCTTGACTGTCAATGCTTGTGTATAAAACAATCAACCTCTGGAGGACTGTTCTTTGCAGAACACATCATGGTGTTTTATTTAGTCTAGTTTTAGATTTCTGTCTAAAACCAGCAGATATCTATTGCATCTTTTTGCAAACTTTTTTACTGCCAAATATCTCCCAAAGTCGACTTTTTGCATCTTGAAGGTTAGCCTCAAGGTTTTGCTCAATAATTTTCAAGCAGTGTTTTACCACTTAGAATACTTTCATAAGTACCAATTAAATCAATAGGTTAAAAAAACCCCAACACACAAAGGAATTGTGGAAGCTGACAACAAATATGGGTTTAAAATTTAAAAAATGGAAAATAAGTTCACCTGTATACCTAAACTAAACATAATGGTGCAGATGTAGCTGTTGAGTAAAAATCTGACTTCTGGAAGCCAAGACAATAGACTAGACTAGTCCTTAGCTTGTGGAAAATCTGACTTGTCAGAGCAAATATAGGGTAATCCTTACCCTGAACATACTCTAAGAAGTCAGGTTTTCCACAGCTAGGCAAACAGTCTGGCCTAATTCATCCTTGGTAAAATGGGAAGCACAGCTATATCGACTTTAGCACAGATCTAAATGTAACACTCTTCTATTTACACTGTTTTGATGTGCAAAACAGCAAATGTGGGTTGAATTTACCTCTCAGTATGCGGTTTTGTGAGCTTTGGTCTTGGAGAACTAGGAATCTATACTACACAGTCCCTAATACTGAAAATACATCCTTCATTTCCCTGTATGCCATTACAGGCCATTAGTCTCCAAGATTCCACACACCTCAAATAATGTGGGGGGTTTGTAATTATTTAATACCAATTTTATTTCTATGTTAATATTTTCTCTAAAAATAAAAGAAGTCCCTCAAGTGAGATTTCTGATTCTAACCACTTACCCCAAAATCACATCCTCCATGGACTTTACCATGCATAAACTTTCTATACAAATCCCAGTAGCTAGTGGGGAACTTGCTTTCCATTTCCCTCTTTGCCCACTGAAGTAAAATTCTCATTTCCCAATTCTTAAGCAGGTGTTGTGACTACTAGTCTGTAGCCTATATTAGCATAAAGACCTGCTACTGATGAAAATCTGCTTCACAGCAAAGAATTAAAGCTTCAAGGGACCAAATGGGACAAAGAGTGGAAAGTGGAGTAACTTGTGAATATCTTCCATCCTGGAATCTAGCTGAAATAATGTGAAATTTCTTCATGACAATATAGTTCTTAGTGAAAACAATAAGGAATGATTGTTTGCAACATCCTTGTCTGCCTCTTTCCTTCTCTTGTATACTGATCTCAGAGTTTTCCAGCCTTTTACTGTGAAGCCTGCAATACTACTGTCTTTTTCCTTTTTTAATGATATCTACAAAACAGAACAATTAAATGTAGCTATCTCATTTTCATTCATTTCTAGACAGAGTCAAAAGCTGCAATCCTATTTTTTATCTTTTTACTTTTCCCTGCCTCTTCCATCATTTCCAACAAGAAAACGAAACAAAAACCCCAGAAAAACAAAACGAAGCAAGATTAAGTCATAATTCACAGAAACTATAGTGAACTGCAAAATTAGGAATACTGCTTCATATCAGTTTTCAGTTGGTTTGCCTAGACCGTTTACCACTGCAACACCTTGAAATACATAAAGTCTGAGTCTAAATACGGGAACTGACAACAGCAAAAATTTTCCACAGCTAATACAATTCAGGAGGATATTGCGGCTTCTACAAGTCAATATTTCCAGGGGTTTTTGTGGCATTGGGTCACAATTGTTCCTTAGTAATCATTTTAAAGTAATTAACTACATCAATGACATAAATATGTAAAATTATGGAAGTGTCAGCATTTTTGTCAATAAGGGGTCTGTTTCTTACAAATACAAAACATGGGATTTGGACACAAAACCTACTTCAAAAACACACCAACTATTTCAGAGGTATAGAGCACTAAAGTACCAGTTGTTTTTTATATCCCTGCGTGTTACATTCTTCTATCAACATAAGAAGCTTTATATTTGTATTTCAGTCATCCTATTATTCTGATTTTAGTGGAATTATCATAGCACATTGCCATGATAAGTTTTTTCATATATATTTTCCTTATATTCCTTGACTTGTCCTACAACTGAACCAGTGGCAAAGGGTCACTCACTATATGAGTAATAAAGGTAGAAAAATACAGAATCATTAGTAGCAGAAAAAAGCAGTGTGCAAAAAACCCAGGTATCACTGCCTCTTGATTGAAACATCTTAGATTAATAAGATTCTATTTGATTAATTAGATTCTAAAATATGGACATCCATCAAAATACTACTAGTAGTACATCCCGAATACTGTGGAACAGATACACAGTTTAAGAAGATGAACACCATCAACCTCAAATCTATTTTTAGCAAATTTAAATGAGTATTTTATATGCTTATTTTATTTCTTTTATATACTACAGAAATATGTTAGCTACCTTGGTGATATGGGTGGGATTCATATCACCAAATGCTGACAGTGTACATGCTCACCTGACACTCCTTCACAGTCAGTGCTGACAAATAGTTACTGTTAAGAGTGCTGCTATTTTCATCACAAGTACAATATTAAAAACAAGTCAGTGAAATTCTTCCTAAAATTTCTTGTTTCTCTCCATTCACTGTAAAATGAACTTAAAATTAGCCGTGCAAGTTACTCTCACTGTGCACATGGGAAGTTAGAACAGAGTATTAGGAACACTGAGCAGTCAGTTGCTGGTGCTCTTTCAAGCATGCAGTTTTACACTACCTGAAATAGCTTCCAATCCACCTGAAAAGATGTTTTAGATAATATTTGATACTGTTTCTAAAATACTACATAAAAGTTAAACCAAAACTTTTACTAACTGACATTTCTGGCGCTGATTATGTTCTAAGCCATGTCTATTAGGAAAACAGTAGTAAGTCACAGTTGGAGCAGCAGGAAACCCAGCATTAGCACAAGAGCCAAAGTACCAGAACAAATGCCACCTTAACTCACTTCACTGTTGTGCTTCATACAAATCAATTCATCAAATTGCTGTTTGTCAAATGGCTGGACAACAAATACTTTTAAGTCAGAAATATGATGAGTATATATAATTATGTATCAATGCAGATTTTCTTCTTTTCGTTTTTATGATGCAAATTCTTTGAACTCACAAAAGTAACATTTTCCACTTGTATTTTAGCATCCTCAATAAAGCAATTTTGTACATTTGAATTTGAAAATACACTTAGCTTACTGTACTTTAACACATTTTGGCCATGTGGAAAATAAAAGAACTTCAATAACATCAAGTCTGTTATATTGAGAGAAAAGTGTTTTTATGTCTCAACTTGCCATGAGTATGCTTTGTGTGTTTCCATGTTCTCCACTTCATGAAAAATTCATCACTATGAGGTTTACAGTACATGCTATATGAAATTCTAATCCCAAGATCCAGACTGGAAAGTTGGATTAAAAATTAGAAATCCCTTCAGAGTTAGGAGAAGAAGGAACTTTTTATGCCTGCGTCATCAATTTTACAGCTGAAAGGGTCTCTATAGTATTATATTTCTGTCTGTATTCAAAGAGGATTTCCTACTAGTGGTTGGCATTTTTTTAAATGCTCAGCATGCTGTACCATTTTATATTCTTTAGCTATGGAAAAGCACAACGGTTTAGACCAGCAATTTTTCTTATTCATAGTATTTCACTAAGTACATAGTGACTCACACCGTCATCACAAAACTGCCTATCATAACAGTGATAACGTCAGATAAGGTTATCAGAGAGTTTTGTTGAAGTCGTGGTCAACCTTCTCAGTGTAGGTGTAGCTCATCATCAATTACTCCATGGTAGCTCTCCATATACAAACAGTGAAAACTCACATGGAAATCCCACTTTCTGTCAGAGTTTACCAAATTCAGGTCTCAGAGAGAAGAAAAGTTCACACTTGGTCAGTTAAATGTTATCTACTACGTATGCTTGAGCTTGTTCCTCGATGCCATTTTCTGCCCAGAGTTGCTCCCCTGACCATAAAGCACATATTAAAACTAGACAAATGCTATACAATCATTTGATCAATTTTGTAGCACGTTCCCAGGTATTTAAACAAACCAAGAGTTAGTTTCTGACTGATCTGCTGTAATATCAAGTATTCATCCTGGTCTCAAACTCTTCAGGTTTAGGCCACTACTTTTCTTTAGATATCAGTACAAACAAAGTGCATATATAAATACAGAACAAAAACAAGAAGTGAGGCTTTATTATAGGAAAAACAGCAGTTGAATGTTTTTTCAGGATTTAGGTAATTTAAAATTTTAATGAGGAGAACTACTGCAAAGGAAATACTTTCAACACGAAGGCAAAAATGCAGGCTACAAAGAAATGAAGTGCTAGCAACAGTGTAACTCCAGAATCCCCAAACTCTTAACACTGGGTTCCTGTTCAGGGACAGACGTTTTACCGCGGTGTTCCACCAAGTATTTTGAACATAGTTGCCCCTGCATGGTTTTACATGAAGGACTCTTATTTATAAGATGTCACTAATGACTTTGATAATTTAGTCCTAGAAAAGTAAAAGTTCATTTCTTAATCTTCATTCTCCTACGTGAGACATTAAATGAATCTACAGACTAGTAATTTGGAAGAATTAACAGAAAATGTACAACCTCTAAATACAAATAAACATTTCCTGAAAAAACCCAACCTGGTACCTTTTCCCTTTTCTCCTCCTCACTTGCAGTACTAACTTTTTAACCTATCTCCTATACTACAGGTTCCCAAAGAAAGGACTTGCATTCTTGTTAAAGCTTCCTCAAGATTTTGCTAGAGATAAATACATTTATTGTATTAACACCAACCTTTTATTCGTATATATAGCCATATATGGGGAACCAAGAACTCAAAAGACAGAAAGTATCTACAAAATCATATATATTTTAGAATTCAGTGCCAAGAAACATTTTAAGTGATCTTTGTGATCCTCACACAACTCTGACCCTTTAAGCTGTATGTGTACCTACTAGTAACACTCAAATGTATGATTAAATCATAATTAGTATATACAGCTTTAAATGATTGTTCAGTCTGAGTATTTTAAATAAACTCTGTTTTTATTTCAAAAATATTAGGTATGGAAAAAATGGATTTTTTTGGATAACATAACAGTCCATTTTATTCAAATGGAAGTATTTAACCAATAAAGTATTGTCCACACACTAGGGAAGGTAAAATGAATGATGTATGAATAGAAAAATTTCTGTGAAAAAAAATACAAAAATTACATAGGCTGTTGTATTTGAAACAGCAAATGCATCTTAGATTACAGAAATAATTAAAATAGAAAATAGGCATTTTCCAACAAATTTAGTACTACTAAGTACTAAAATACTCAGTACTTTTTTATCTACGCACAAAACCTTGTAACATACAAAAAAAAAATCACAAGATAGAGAAAATCCATGAAATAGCAAAAGTCAGCTATTTCCAGTCATGCTTTAATTTCTCATAAAGATCAGTACTCTAAGGAAATGACATGAAAAGTAGAGTTTTGACCAGGAATTTATACTCAAAAAATTTAGCATCTTATTTGCATGACTTATTATTAAAAAAATCATGTCTGTAGTATGACTAAAAATTTAAACAGGTAAATAACGCCTTTCCACTCATAGAAATGATGGACAGGGGGACATTTTATGGAAGAACTATGTCTCAAATTTATACAATTGCTGGTGTGAATTTTAAACACTATTTTCTATTGCATTTAAAATACAAATATTCTGTTTCTTCTTACAGAGCAGCAATTTCCTACCATTATTTCTGGTATGAAATTTTTTTAAAAGTACTTTAAGTCTATACAAAGTCAAGTATCTACCTATAAATTAGATTATTTCTATGTTGCTAATTATATAGTGTGCTTCAATGACAATAAGAAGTCTCTCAGTCCATCTCTTTAAGGAACTCTCTGTAGTCTTGCACTTTCTACACAAAAACAGGTAACTGTATTTGTTCATTTTGCCAGTGTCCACACTGCTCATGCCTGAAATTCCTTCCCATCAGATTCAGTAACCTGTATCTTTTCTGATTATGGTCAGGTTTCTGATGTAGTCGTACATTCTTTGAATATCCTTACTAAAAAAGCCAAACAGACTTCCTCACCAAACCTGCAGTCTTTGGAGTCATTTAAAATTGAAATTATGAAGTTGTTATGTAAAACATAAGGCTTTTGTTTATATATTTATAACTGCATTAACCTTTCATTTGTCTCTATAATGTCTATATTTTAACCCACTAAGTCTCTGCAAATACAGACTTGGAATACTCTGGGAAAACAATTTCAAGATGTTCCTAGTATCAATTTATACCCCTTCTTAACATTTTTCATCAAAATACTTCTGCGGAACAGTATTTGTGCAGGTTCACCTACTGCAAACAGAACTGGATACTAAATTTAAAAAGAGATGAAATCTAAAATTGACAGAATTAAATTCAAAGAAAAAATTACAATATTATTATATAGGTGAAAACCAAAACAAAATTTATTTTAAAATATGGCATTCATAAATTACACTACACTCAGTATTAAAACTTGAGCTCCCTGACATTTTTAAAAAATATTTGGTTGATTTTTAGCAAAACAAACATAGCAAAAAAACGTGAAGCCAAGCCAAGAGACCAGCAAGCACAGTCAGTGAAACTTCAATGTATTCTGTTAAGTGACTTAAAAGCTTTGCATCCTAACAGGAATGTTTCTAGTAGCTTTCTCATGAAACCCGTTGAATGCATTAGAGAAAATGTGGCACTAGCTCAAAAGTTCACCTAGCCCACCAAGTCCACTTTGCAAATATTTAATGTTAAAGGAAGAACATGAGCATATGCTTAAAGTAGAAAGTAACAGTACAGTGAAACAAAAAATCTAATTACAGTATTATGCTAAGCTTTTACTTTTCCAATATCCCTCTTTTCATTTGAAGAGAGATAAACTCCATAAAGCTGGAAAAACTATCTATCACAATGAGAAAATACATGATGCAATTTTTTATTTTAAGGAATCCTATCCATTGTAACAATGGTTTTGTTAAATATAAGGAACAGAAATTTGAATATTCTAGTTCTGACAGGATCAGATAAAAATAAAAAAAGGAGAAAAAGCATAAAAAGTAGAAGGATTTGTTTTCCTGCTTTATCTGTTGAACTATACAAAATAATTTGTTCTTGTATTCATATTTAAAATCTCAGTGGAGAAGGCATTTAATATAATCCAAAAAGAAAAAATAAACATAGGTATTGCTACTGATTTATTAAACCTGCAGCTTAACGACACAATTTGATGACTATTTGGAACAAAAGTCAAACACATTTATTGTTTTTATGACTTGAAATAGTTCAGTGAAATTTTAAATACTTCCATAACTCCCAGGAAGCCAAAACTCTGCATCTTGCAAGCAAGAAAAATTCCATTACTTTGAAAAGAGATCAAAGCCAAAATAAATACTTATCTGCCTATCATTAGTTCATATCCATAATATTTTTCTTTCAACAGCATTTACTTTTTAAAACAAATTGTGTAATAAACAAAATTTTTATTAAACTCTGCCCATCTGGAAAAACTAACTGATAAACAGTAAATAATAAATAGCAAATAAGTAAAGTAAAATAAATAATACTAGAAAAATCCATTAGGGAAGAATTTTGTCAGTATTCACTGTAAAATTTAAAGAGAGTCGACAAAACAAAAAAAATTGACTACTGTGATAATGTTTGTAAAGATGAGCAATAAATAAACAGTATGTCCTAGCAGTGTGTTTCATATTTCACATAATTAGGAACAATGGCATCATATAGTACCTTCCATTGCCCTTTTAAAGAAGACTTTACAACTTCCACAGGTAAGTACTCCATAGTGGCAGCCAGAAGCCTCATCACCGCAGATGAGACAAATCTTCTGGGGCAGCGACTCAAAACTGAACTGAGAACTTTGGCTGCTTTCCGTATCTGGCCTTCAAAAGAAAAAGAATGAAGAAAAATGAAAGATTTAGCTTTGCACAGTTAACTGCTTACCCGTATTAATCTGTTTTATATTAAAAACCTTATTTTAAAATTAGTAATCAAGATGCAGAAAGACAGGAAAAAGCTGAAGTATGATTGTCTTTCTGCTTAATGGTTTGTCTCTACTATGGTACTACAGGAAAGAAGTGTAAAAAAAGCATAAACTTATATTTTAATCCATTTAGCTAAAAAAGGTACAATCTAGACACTCTTTGTTAAATGTTCATCTTCTTCAGATCAACAACTCTTGTGAGTGGAGTCATAGTGATGATATTTTTTTCCTGTAGAGAGACAGAATCAGATAGATGCCAATTGAATTTCAAAGGTCTCTTTCATATGGGAAATAACTAAATTTCATTCCAACTAGAAAAATCTTTAATAATCAGTTTATCACTCCTCATTCAGCTGCAGTGTTCTCAGCAGTAACTAAGTCTGATGTGGATATGAAGGATATTTCCAATTTCTCTCCCAGAAAAGGCAGATTAATCTAGGTAACCATCGTATTTACAAAAAAGAAAGGATTTCCGTTGAAACTGTAACTTGGCATGCACGTATTTTTGCATCTATTTCTAGGTAGTGCACGTCTCGGCATGATAGTGCTCCATTTCATCCTAGCAAATCAATATACAACTGTTTCACTTTTCTTTTTGGTGTGAAATCAACTGGTGTTTGGGTTTGGTTTTTTTTTCAAATCGGGAATAATATTTTGGACGATATTTAGGTATTGATGAATACGGTCTCGCTGCCAGTGAGGGTAATCTGGAGAACCTGCAGCCCCTCCCTGGAGCCGGGCACTGGTTCAGACATGAGATGGCCCTCAAGTCCCCCAGCCATAATAAACCAAACATCTTGGAGCGCTATCGTGCCCAAAGCCGCGAGGTGCCAGCTGCTGTGCCCGTCACCGCGGCGTGCTCAAATAGCGCAGAAAATGAAGACAGGGCAGCAGGTACTGCCTAAGAGCCCAAAAAGGCCTTGGCCCAGGGAAACTTCGCCCGTCCCTGTCTCGGCACCCCCTATCCCCCCGGAGCGCCCACCGCGGGCACGGCCGCCCCTCCGGAGGAGGAGGAGGAGGGGGGCTCTCCCGCCGCGCAGCGCGACCCCCCGGGCCCATCGCGGCGCGCCCGCCGCCTTACCGCGGGTAGC